>OZ035962.1:70462773-71062773 GCA_964034945.1 Chrysopilus asiliformis
TCTCAATGTAGATCTGCTCGTGTAAAAGTTGAGGTATTATCTTAGATAACGTCTTGTTCGCTACTACAAAGCCTTTAAAAACATTCTGAGTTAAAGTTAAATTCTCGAAACCAGATTGCTGATCGAATTTAGGAAATTAAATTCTTATCTAATTTTGTTTTTTAATTCTTTTTTATCTGTTCCGGCAAATTATTATTACTTTCAGGAATACCGATGAATTGTAAACGCTGAGAATGAATCAGTAGATAAGATTTATTTGTCGTTTTACCGCTGTTTAATCAAGAAATATAGGAATTAAGAGTTTTTGTGTGAAATTAAGGAAGTCTCGAATTGAATGATTTTTAACTTTATTCGACGACTATCGAATATTTTTTTTTCAGCTACAATCGAGTCCTAGCTCGTAAGCTTAATCCGTTCCTGAATGACGTGCACCAACCGAGGAGTTCCCGGACCGAGGTTCCACTGAATGTAAATATAAATAGAAGAACAATGTATGCCTATCTGTTCAAAAATGATCGGATTAGAGGTTTTTATGTTTTAAGGTTTATTTGTGGTTTGTTATCGCTAAACTCAAAAACGAATGATTGGATTCTCATGAAAAATTTGTTTGTATTCGTGACGCACGCTGATAAGCGCGGTCTGGTGAAATTACGTATACGTAACAGCAACAATATTAGTTACTTTTAAAATTTAAGCATTTCTTTGTCATTTATGCTGTCAAAAATATTATTTTTTAGTTAAAAAAAATTATTGCTGATTTCATCTTTTTAAAATATTAGTTTGTAGATTCCTTTTTATTCACCCTGTAAATTATCATGGGATTTGAATAGAATCAACTTGAGCAACACGAAACATTCCCACTGGGGTTGTATTTGTGGAATCACGTGGTTGATTGTGTTAAGGATAACGAGTAATAAAAGTTATACACGCTCACTATTGTAACCCAGCTAAGGATCCCCCCCTCGTATATGGACCGCATCCGTTGTCTCCCACACATATCCAGAAGATCTCATCCCGTCATGTACCATTTTGCCCTAAATTCTCAATTGGATTCAGTCCTTCACTCCGCACCTTTTGACACCAGCAACCATTCACTAGGATCAGTTGTTTTTCGATATTCAATCTCTATTTCTTTCAGTCAGAAAGAGATAGTAAATAATTAGAGGGATTTTACGTTGAGAACACGTTTTAGGAATTGACGGTTGTCCTTTGAGGACTTAACAATATTCTAGTCAGTGTTGCCGCTATCCCCAGGTTTAAAATCGCCCAACTGAGAGTCAAAAATCTCAGAAATCAAATCCAAAAATTGCTAGTTTTCAGCTAGTTTTCAATTGCTAGGTTGGTTTTAATGTCCCGTCCCGTTCTCTAAGGTCTCATCCTTTTCTATCCGTGCCAGTTCACAGGACTGTTTATGGAACTAATGAGCCTATCAATAATGTGTGCCATTTATTTAATAATTATTCAAGGTTTTTTGATTTCAATGTGTCAGCTGAAATGTTTGGCAAGAGAATTATCATGAGTAAGTTATAATTTTTAGTGAACATTAGTGAACATATTATTTATATATTGATATTTTGTTTTTTTAAATTATATTGTTATTTTGCTTTTTTTTTTTTGTTGGAATCAGCCTGTTAGGAATGTACCTGTTGGCTAAATAAATTAATAAATAAATAATAAACTTCAAGTCAAAATAACGATGCTGATGTAACTAGTTTTTTTTTAATTCAGTCAATTTTTATGCATAAAATTTATTATTTACAATTACCTCTGATTGAAGATTTGTTTATGTCTAAATACAATAACTGTTTTTAGATTTCATTTTAATTTTATATTATTTTTTCATTTTTATAAAATGTTCTTCCGTAACTTCCAATAATCGCAGATCAATTGATTTTTCATTAAAATAAGCAAAAATGTGAGATATTGTGTAAAGTGCGGCATTTAATTAGCAATCTTTTCAGCGCAGTTTTTCTTTGATTATTAAGAAATCTTCGATAAGTAAAATCTTAAATCTCAAAACGGGGTCTTCAAGGCATAAAAGACGACAGAAATAAGTCGCTGAATATGGCAACACTGGTTTCAGTATTGTTTCACAAATGCAAAGCAGCAGACGACAGAACAAGATGAAGTTTTATAGACGATGAGATTCGTGGCATTTGCAGTCCTGTTACAAACACACAAAAATTCTGATAATATCCCATCTACTACCAACCCACATACAAAGAGGAATAACTGTAAACATCCTTTATCGACGTTTAAGAATACTTTTGGCCTCATTACAAAACCAAAAAGAAAATTGTATCACTAACATGAACTATGCTTGTGTGCAGAAGGTTTCCTTGAATACAGTTTTATTTGAACAAAAATATATGTATTGCATTCTAGAATGTGTGTATTAGTGTTGGAATTATTATTTTTTTTTGGCTCAGGGAGTTAAAATTATACTAAAAGGAGAGGAGTTAACTTTGTTGCAATTAAAGTGTTTTTCTTGTATTGGTTACACTCAAGTATTAACATATTCAAGTTATAAAAATATGAAACACAATAGCGGAATAAACATCTTCAAATAAGATCTTTTATAAAAAGCTCCCCATTTCAATTTTTCTATAAATATGGAACTTGTATAGAAGCTGCGTCATCTACAGTAAATAATGACACGAGAGTCAGATAAATATTGCCAAATATAGTTGAATAAATTTTAATTCGAAATATTTTCTAATTAGTCGATATATATGAATAAAATTAGTTAAAACGGTTGCGATTTTTTTATAGTTTCAGCCAGAGTTTGGGGGAAGACCCTTTAAGGCCGAACCACAGCTCAGGATGGTCGGAAGAACGAAAGGAGATAAGGAGATGTTGAATAATTCCTATATCTTAAGATCGACTTGAGAATCAATATATGAATTTCTCGTACTTGTAAGTCAATTAATGAGAATGGCATTCTGTATTTTACCCTTATCCGTTATCTTATACCGTTATTGAAATAGTATCATTAAAAGATAAAATAATAATTTTTTTCGAATTACTTGCAAACTTACGGTTGAAAGATATTAAAATTTTCGACATTTTCGTCTAAATCGATATCTTTTACCATTATCGAGATATTTCAGATTTTGTAAAATAAAAATTCATATTTTCATATAAACTAATAATTTATTCGTCGGGTTATTTTTGTGTACTAACGTCGATTTTGTATAAGTCATGTGCTGGTCACATTAGATATTTTCTTTTCTTAGATTATTTTAAGGCTCTGCAAAATTTTAAGGAATCACCCTTTCCCCGTCAGAAAGTTTTAGATTTTTAGGGTTTCCCTTATTTTAGATGTTACTTTCTATTTCCCGCCAAGTTTGAAGTTCCTAGTTTCACTAAAGGATTTTTTAGAAAAAAAAAATTGATATAAATTTCAGTTTTCCGACTCTTGCTTCTCCGGATCTGGGTGGACTAGGAACTTAAATTTCTGAGGTTTTATTATGATCTATGTTGGAGCAATCAGTATCACGGTTCTCCCATAATGCGGAGCTAAGTTATGGGGGGGGGTCCCGTAAAAGTCACTGTAGTGCTGAATTTGGCGGATGCACTGCCGTGCACCTAGATAGAAGAAAAAATATATCTTAACTATTTAGCTTGTCAGAAAAAAAAACTGAAAACTGTGAATTAATTGCTTAATATTGCAATTAACAGAAATATAATTATAAATGTTCATTCCAACTAACATTGGTTTTGCGTTGTTAAAATTCCAAAGATATTTCTTACCAATTTGGAAGAATTGAATTGATTTTTCCATTTGGATACAATCATTCAAAAAGGAAAATCTAGAGTAAAACCGGAGAAATACCAGAAATAGCAACGTTTGGGAAAAAAGCAGAACTGGACATAAAAGAAAACGCCAAGTGATCAAGTGAAGAGTATCAAGACCAATTAATAAACATATCGCCACTCATTGTTCACTTCTCTGGATTTGATTAAAACCCTGACGGAAAAAAGTGTCAACAAAAATGTTGCATCGAATAAGGATTTATCGAGGAGTTATGAGGAAATTTCCATAACCAAAACTAGCGTATGAACATAGCATTAGCAGCGATCAGGGCGCTTTACTTAAAGATATACGGATAATTTTTGTTGATTTATTTATAATTTGTAACAATGCAGATCATTAAATTAATATAGCTGGCAATAGAAATGATAGACGAAAGCGCTTCCAAAATGGCTTTATATCATTTGGAAGATTAAATTGATTTTCTTTGTGGTAGCAGTGAAATAAAACGTATATTGATAGTTGTGGGCGATAATGATATGCATATTAAGTTGTCAGCAAACCTGTACTGTGCAATCTCCACGAAACGGACATTTACGGTGGGTTTTGCTATGCGAATCAAAAATATACGAAAAGTCCCTCTATCGCATGTTCATTTATGGGAGCTTCCATAACATAAAAATACAAAAAATTGGCCTTAGGTAGGCTTACCAGACGTCCTGCCTTGGCCTTTTGAAGATTCGTCCCGGGCGTCCGGCTCAGTTTGTTATTTTGTCCCGGTTTTGAATACTTGTGTGTAGATCAGCATGGAAATGGAACTTTGCACGTTCGGTGTCTGATAGAACGACTAGAATTGCATTCTACCCAAATCTTAAAATTATTGTATAATATCCCGATAACCCCAATAAATCTGTAGAAAAAACCCAAAACAATTTAAGTCAATTTTCAGGCAAAGGGATTCGGTTTTTGCAATTCCAGATAGAGCAATTAGTCTGAAAATCAACAGAATTGATTTTACACCCTGAGTATATGCTTGAGATAAAAAAAGACAAAATCAGACAAAATTACATTAATATTTGTTTTAAATGAATAATTTAAATCAGGGGTCATCAAAGTAACTGTCGCTCCCTTTACAATCAAAATTTATAACCACTAAAAATTAAAATACAGTTCAATGAAACACAACCTTCCACGGCAATGGCTTGACACGAACTGATTTAAAATGAAATGCGTCATGCTAATAATGCACCGATTCCAACTCAAAGCACGATTCGTTTTATTCCTGCGATCCGAAGCCGCAACACACAAGCATTACAGCACACAATAAAACGTCGATTATAGTGGCTACGCTTTTAAAGCCTAGCTGATGATGCCTGATTTAAATTTGCTGAAAATTAATTTTTTTTTAAAGAAAAAAACCCTAAATCTCTGATTGCTGTTTGTATTAAACTGCCGTTTTAGCAGAAACCACGGTTTCGCCCACATATAGGGTTAATAACTTACTACAAAATACTTTGCAAGAATGGAAGTTCGCCCCCTCTTTACTTTCTTATACCAAGTATAATAAAGTATTGTATTCGTGAAAAATTTCGGTACCTCCTAATTTTCCATAAAAACATTTCTGTGTACAAAAACGACTAGAGCTGGAGCCATGAAATTTTACAGGGATGTTTGATCCTGGAATGAGACGATCCTGTTTTAAAAATCGCAATTTCGTTTTTCGCACTTTATGCAATTGTTTAATTCGTCCCTTAATTCTTTTTCAGAAACTCGTTTCAAGCAATTCCTAAAAATATTTTTTTTTATTTTTATAATGAAAATATCTCGATAATAGTAACAGATAGCGGATAACAGTAAAAGATAGCAGATATCTGTACGAGTAAAAACCGTTAGTTTTCGATATAATCGCAAAAAAATCATTTTTTTGTAACGGTATGTATATCTCGATATCGAGTTTTATTGAAAGACAAATGTTCATTGCCTCCAACTTTTGTCATACACAAGAGCATTGAAAACGCGCAATTTCGGAGTAAATTGCAGAAAACGAAATTGATAATTTTCGTAGAACTATTCAATGAGTTATCTCACACCGTTTTTGTGTACCAAAGGTCTATAAAATCTCATAAATGTGAGACTTTATCAACCCACAAAAAATTGGGAGCAAAAACAAAAAAAAAGTACTTGCACTTCTATTATAGTTTCTCAATACCGTGCACCAAAATATGCGTAAAATCTGAACTGCGCAGGAGAGACTCCTAAAGATTGGGGAAACAATTATCATTGCAGTCAGATTTGCGTTTGTTGATTTTCTGATGCATTAACATGTCGCCTACAGCCTACCATCTAACATGGATTTCGAATCATTGAATCATTGTATATTATGTAAGTTTTGTTGCTACCCATTAATAGTAGGAATTCTGATAGCGGTCTATACTCATGACGTCATCAGAAGTTCAAATAAATTTTTCAGTTAGACCATTGGTAAAAAAAACCCCGATTTTTAAGGCTATTTCATAGAAAATATTTAGTGATAAAATCAAATTTTGAACGGTTTATCGAGCATATGAAATCAAAAAAAATCTGTATCAAAAACCATTCAAATTAAACAAAAGTTGTGTTTAATTTTCCAGCCTAACGTTTCGAGCCTTGTTTTGGCTCATCTTCAGAGGCCTATTTATAATATGTTTTATTAAGCACCAATAATTTTACAATTATAAAGATAAAAAAGAGACTTACGTTAAAAGATCATTTAAATGCACTCACTATGTTATAACTATTAATATTTAGCCGTAAAAACTTTGTCTAAATGTTATATTAAAATAAATAAATAAATAACATAGATAAAATACTTTAAATTAACAACCAAAAATGAACAAGAAAAACGAAAAACGAGAAAAAGTAAAACAGCTGACAGTGGTAACAGTTCAGTACAGCAACAGTTTTTAATGCGATGGTGTAGGTTACGTTATGTCTATTTCTCTTCTCTTTCTTTTGCGTGTGTTGATTTGAAAATCTTCTACTAATGCACAATATATCGCGTTCATGTCTTCAGTGTCACGTTTTTTGTTGTATGTGTTCTGTGTGTAGATGTGTAAAGCTTCAGTTGTCAAGCGTTTATTGTAGTTACTTTGTGTGTCTATTATCTCTGTGTTGTCAAAGTCCGGTGTGTGACCAACTTCGAGATAATGCTCTACCACTGCAGTGTGATGAGGATTATCTCGTGCTCTTTTTAGGCTGCTCTTATGCCCAATCAATCGTTTCTCCAGAAATTGACCTGTTTGACCAACATAATTGAGAGAACAGGGTTCCCCTGTTCCCTCGTTGCCTTTACAAGGTATTTTGTAGATGATGTTTGATCTTTTTTGCTTCGAGATGGGATCTTTTAATTTTGTGAAAATATTGCGTAAAGTGAATTTGTTATTGTAAGCCAACATGGTATTGTTTGTATATTTTTTAATTACTCTAGTAATTTGTTCTGTAATCCCGTTTACATATGTTATGCTACGATAATATTGATCAATCACAGAACTTATGTTGGGCGGGATGATGTTATTCATATTATGACTTGCGATGGCAAGGGCTTTTTTAATGAAGTTATGGGGGTAATTGTTCTTAAATAAAACTACTTTAATATGTCTGATATTTGCGTTATGAAATTTGCTATCACTAAGGTTTAGAATCTGTTTTATGAATTGAACGGCCGTGTTAAGTTTTTGGGAATAGGGATGGTGGGAATGAAAATTGAGAATCCTATCAGAGGTGATGTCCTTCTTGTACCAATTCGTTATGATATTGCCATCAACTTCTTTTATGCAAAGCATATTGAGAAAGGGTAGGGTGCTATTTTTTTCCAATTCAACTGTAAACTGTATGCGGGGATTAAAACTATTAAGTGTTCGTAAGGTGTAATCAACTTTGTCTGTAGGGATTATCGCAAAAATGTCGTCAACATACTTAACAAACAATTTTGGTACAAAAGTCAGTTTTTTCATTGTCTCCACTAATATATGTTGTGTGACTACGTCAGCTATTACTGGGGATATTGGGCTGCCCATCGGAACACCGAATTTCTGTTTGTAAAATTTATTGTTAAATAAGAAATAATTATTGTCAATAATACAAAATTTTAAAAAATCAATAAATCTAGTTTTGTCAAAATTCGTCATTCCTGAAATTTTATCCCATTTTTGTGATACAATTTGAATAGCTAGATCTGCTGGAATGTTCGTAAATAGAGATACAATGTCAAAACTAACCATCATTTCATTTGGTCCCAAAGATATCGTCGACAGTCTTTGCTTAAAATCCATAGAGTTTTTTATATTGTAGGGATCATTAGTCAGTAGATTTTGAAGAATGAATGTTAATTTCTTTGACAAAAAAGAAGTTGGTGTATTGACAGTAGATACTATTGGTCTCATAGGTACATCTACTTTATGTATCTTTGGTAACGCGTAGAGTCTAGGAGCAGTAGTGTTAAATTTCGTCATCTGATTTTTTTCATAAATATTAATTAAACCGTCATTGAGTAATTGTCTAGCAAATTTATTGTTAATGCACTGTAATTTAGCCGTGGGGTCTTTTTTAATTTCTATATATGTGTTTCTGTCTGAAGTCAACAATTCTACTTTCTCAAAATAGTCAGTTTTCTTCATAATAACTGTAGATTTACCCTTGTCACTGCAAGTCACAATAATGTCTTTGTGATTTTTAAGGAAAATTTGTGTGTTATTAAATATTGTTTTCAATACCTGGTTAACTGTTTTTTTAGCGGATTGTGAATTTTTCTTGTTTAATACAATGTTGGAAATTTTTGCTCTAGCAATATCCCGATCTTTGTGATTATCTAATGTTCTTAAAATCTCCTCAACATCAGCAATTATGTTGAAAACAGGCAAATTTCGGTTGTCGGGAGCAAACGCAAACTTTGGACCCAAAGACAATAACCACATCACGTCCTTGGGAATGTCTAAATCAGTCAGGTTGTTAAAACTTTTTTCGTCAGTAATAAAATTAAGATCGTTAAGTAGTTTAAAATAAAGATTGTCAAATTTGTTCTTATGTTTAATTGTGCATTTAGTTATATTCTTGTCGTATACTATTTTTTGGGTTTGGAGAAATGTATCAGAGATTTCAAAAGGAAACTCGTCAAGAATTTCTTCCTGTAACCTGTATAATACCTCCTCCGATCTTTGTGTATTATGTATAATATTATTTATTGTTATGTTAAGAATTTTCGCGTGGAAATTGCTCATCACATTATTAAACTTGTTACTGTACTTACCGTCATTACAAATAATTTTATTGATGTTACTGGTACTATTTGAAATGAAGTTAGGGATGAGTGTGTGTGCTCTGCATTTTAAGAGGAAGTCCCTCGATGTTTTTAATTTAGATGTTATCATAATCTGTTTAGCATAGTCTTTTAGAAGCTTGGTTTTTGTTGCTCCGTGGTGTTTATTAATTTTTTCGAAGAAACTCATGTTGTTTGATGCCCTCAACGTTTTATTTAATTTTGATAATATGTCGACCGTATAATAGTATTTGTCTTAGTTTGGCGGGCTTAGCGGTCCAATTTTAGGAAATAAAACAAAAGTTGTGTTTAATTTTCCAGCCTAACGTTTCGAGCCTTGTTTTGGCTCATCTTCAGAGGCCTATTTATAATATGTTTTATTAAGCACCAATAATTTTACAATTATAAAGATAAAAAAGAGACTTACGTTAAAAGATCATTTAAATGCACTCACTATGTTATAACTATTAATATTTAGCCGTAAAAACTTTGTCTAAATGTTATATTAAAATAAATAAATAAATAACATAGATAAAATACTTTAAATTAACAACCAAAAATGAACAAGAAAAACGAAAAACGAGAAAAAGTAAAACAGCTGACAGTGGTAACAGTTCAGTACAGCAACAGTTTTTAATGCGATGGTGTAGGTTACGTTATGTCTATTTCTCTTCTCTTTCTTTTGCGTGTGTTGATTTGAAAATCTTCTACTAATGCACAATATATCGCGTTCATGTCTTCAGTGTCACGTTTTTTGTTGTATGTGTTCTGTGTGTAGATGTGTAAAGCTTCAGTTGTCAAGCGTTTATTGTAGTTACTTTGTGTGTCTATTATCTCTGTGTTGTCAAAGTCCGGTGTGTGACCAACTTCGAGATAATGCTCTACCACTGCAGTGTGATGAGGATTATCTCGTGCTCTTTTTAGGCTGCTCTTATGCCCAATCAATCGTTTCTCCAGAAATTGACCTGTTTGACCAACATAATTGAGAGAACAGGGTTCCCCTGTTCCCTCGTTGCCTTTACAAGGTATTTTGTAGATGATGTTTGATCTTTTTTGCTTCGAGATGGGATCTCTACGCGTTACCAAAGATACATAAAGTAGATGTACCTATGAGACCAATAGTATCTACTGTCAATACACCAACTTCTTTTTTGTCAAAGAAATTAACATTCATTCTTCAAAATCTACTGACTAATGATCCCTACAATATAAAAAACTCTATGGATTTTAAGCAAAGACTGTCGACGATATCTTTGGGACCAAATGAAATGATGGTTAGTTTTGACATTGTATCTCTATTTACGAACATTCCAGCAGATCTAGCTATTCAAATTGTATCACAAAAATGGGATAAAATTTCAGGAATGACGAATTTTGACAAAACTAGATTTATTGATTTTTTAAAATTTTGTATTATTGACAATAATTATTTCTTATTTAACAATAAATTTTACAAACAGAAATTCGGTGTTCCGATGGGCAGCCCAATATCCCCAGTAATAGCTGACGTAGTCACACAACATATATTAGTGGAGACAATGAAAAAACTGACTTTTGTACCAAAATTGTTTGTTAAGTATGTTGACGACATTTTTGCGATAATCCCTACAGACAAAGTTGATTACACCTTACGAACACTTAATAGTTTTAATCCCCGCATACAGTTTACAGTTGAATTGGAAAAAAATAGCACCCTACCCTTTCTCAATATGCTTTGCATAAAAGAAGTTGATGGCAATATCATAACGAATTGGTACAAGAAGGACATCACCTCTGATAGGATTCTCAATTTTCATTCCCACCATCCCTATTCCCAAAAACTTAACACGGCCGTTCAATTCATAAAACAGATTCTAAACCTTAGTGATAGCAAATTTCATAACGCAAATATCAGACATATTAAAGTAGTTTTATTTAAGAACAATTACCCCCATAACTTCATTAAAAAAGCCCTTGCCATCGCAAGTCATAATATGAATAACATCATCCCGCCCAACATAAGTTCTGTGATTGATCAATATTATCGTAGCATAACATATGTAAACGGGATTACAGAACAAATTACTAGAGTAATTAAAAAATATACAAACAATACCATGTTGGCTTACAATAACAAATTCACTTTACGCAATATTTTCACAAAATTAAAAGATCCCATCTCGAAGCAAAAAAGATCAAACATCATCTACAAAATACCTTGTAAAGGCAACGAGGGAACAGGGGAACCCTGTTCTCTCAATTATGTTGGTCAAACAGGTCAATTTCTGGAGAAACGATTGATTGGGCATAAGAGCAGCCTAAAAAGAGCACGAGATAATCCTCATCACACTGCAGTGGTAGAGCATTATCTCGAAGTTGGTCACACACCGGACTTTGACAACACAGAGATAATAGACACACAAAGTAACTACAATAAACGCTTGACAACTGAAGCTTTACACATCTACACACAGAACACATACAACAAAAAACGTGACACTGAAGACATGAACGCGATATATTGTGCATTAGTAGAAGATTTTCAAATCAACACACGCAAAAGAAAGAGAAGAGAAATAGACATAACGTAACCTACACCATCGCATTAAAAACTGTTGCTGTACTGAACTGTTACCACTGTCAGCTGTTTTACTTTTTCTCGTTTTTCGTTTTTCTTGTTCATTTTTGGTTGTTAATTTAAAGTATTTTATCTATGTTATTTATTTATTTATTTTAATATAACATTTAGACAAAGTTTTTACGGCTAAATATTAATAGTTATAACATAGTGAGTGCATTTAAATGATCTTTTAACGTAAGTCTCTTTTTTATCTTTATAATTGTAAAATTATTGGTGCTTAATAAAACATATTATAAATAGGCCTCTGAAGATGAGCCAAAACAAGGCTCGAAACGTTAGGCTGGAAAATTAAACACAACTTTTGTTTTATTTCCTAAAATTGGACCGCTAAGCCCGCCAAACTAAGACAAATACTATTATACGGTCGACATATTATCAACATTCAAATTAAATTATTTGTCTTAAATCACATCGATAACAATAAGCAAGAAGGGAAAGCTCTGAGAAAAACAAAATTAAACAAGAAACTTTGCTGTTACATGAAAAGTTGGTAAACTTGCAAAAGTTTTTCTTGGAGAAGTTTCACTGAAAAAGTTGTCTTTATTCGCCTAAAGTAGCTGTAGTCAACCCTATAGCAACTAGAATTTTAGTGTATTTTTCCAAGCCATTTTCAACTTGTCAAACGATTCGGATTTTCTATTTCTATAAAAATGTGCCGTTTTGGCGAAAAACTTTTTGGGTCGTTAGTTTAGTGAGGTTGAAATACTTTCAAGAGTACGAGTATGTACGAGATAGGTAGCATTAAAGTTAACTATGAAAGTTCATCTGGGAACTAATGATGTTCATGTTGCCATAAACTCTCAATACAAACATTTTCCCGATAGGGCTTTTAATTCCCGTATATACATATATGAATGATTCTTATATGTATTTGTACAATATCTGCGGCTTTTCAAGTAACTGTAAAATTTTAAAATAAAGAAATATTTGCGTAAAAACAATTATTTTTAACATAACTTTTATGTACAAAAATTTTTTTAAAATATAGTTTGGATGCGATTGCTTAAGGATTTTTGGGGATTTTTTTATTCTGGGAAAGTTAGCATTGAAAACAATTACAACGAATAAACTGAAACAAAAACATTTTTTATAGAATTTTCGTCAAACCTTTTCGTCGTTTTCACAGTCACAGTTTGGTCACAGTTAGATTCCGACTGAAGATGAGATTTTTTCCGATCATATATGTATCTCGATTCATTAATTTTTCAATCAACAAGTTCTTAAAACTTCGTTTTTTGTACGACAAATTTAGAGGAATACTGCCAATGAGTTTTTACTTTCTTATACGAAGTATAATATTGAATTCATGAAAAATTTCGACTTCTTAATTTTGCGTAAAAAACATTTCCCGTACATTCCCGAGTCGATTGGTGTAATATTACAAAAAAGTCTTTCTGTTTGTCAGTCTGTCTGTCAGGGTGCGTTCCTTTATTCCGGAGTAAAGTAAAGGTTGGGTTTGTCAAAGTTAGAACAGCTGATTGCCAAAGTTGAAAATAACGTAAACTGTACTCTGGCATTTCGGAACGTGATTTGGTTAACTTTGACAGTTATTGGAATCCTGACTAAATCACCTAAAATTCTCATACTTTTAATAATACTTTCCTGCTAAAATGCAATTAATAAAATACCTTGGGAATTCTTCGCCATTATGGTATTGTCTTTAATATCATAATTCCCTCCAACCAAAATAATTTCAAAGGTGTCCGTTGCCATCACGCACAAATTTATTCATTTTGTTTCTCAATTTTAATAATTTACTCGTTCTTGTCGAACTTGTTCATTAAATCACTCACAGTGAAAACAACGACTTAACCTCAAATAAGTTTTCAGTACTGTCAAAGTTAACCAAATCGCGTTCCAAAATGCCCGAGTAAAGTTTACTTTTCTCAACTCTGCTATTGAGCAAAGTTGAAAAAGTTAACTTTGACAGCTCAACTGTGGTGTTTTGGAACGCGAGTATAGTTTACTGTGCGTTAACCGTATTTGTTTTGGAACGACTTTCAGTTAACCGTGGTCGACCGCGGTTAACCGTGGTTAGTAATGGAACGCGGCCCAGTCTGTCAGTCAGTCTGTATAAAAAAATCGAAAAAAATATGTTGGCAAAAACAGAAACTGTCAGAAATGTGCATTACATTGTACATTACATACATGTACATTTTTAGGTTTTGACACTGTCGGTGTGATCCCAGTCGAATTAGAGTTGATGCAGCATATCGGCCAATTTGAAACAGTATGTTTTTTTTAATGTTCGTGGGAACTTTATTTGAAATCAACGCAAGCTTTGAAGACAAACTTCTTCTTGGTGATCGGTATTTCAAGATTTCCAAGCACACACAAAAGTGCATTTTTTCTAGAAAGGGATAGCCGCCAAATACAGGTTTGATCCCAGGGCAGTTTTGCCTTGGCACGGCCCTGAACGCAAATATAGTATATTGAACTGTTATTTGCATTTCGTGCTAAAATATAAATTTTTTTGAAAGAATGTTTTTCTGTAGCAGCCTAAACAACTCGAATAGTAGATTTAGAGCACAAGAATTTCCTTTCTCTATAAAACCTATCCTCTTGAATTTCTGGGGATATTTTGATCTGATTTTTACCAAACTGTTTAACGTGAAGTAGTAGGCAAACTCACAGGAAGGGATAGAACCGCAATGAGGTAGGACTTGCAAAACTACCTACTACATATTTTTGATGAAATCAAAATATTGTTTTAGGCAAATCCATGTTTAATGTTTTTATTGAATTTTTCTATGAAAAAATTTTCTCAGAAGTAACTCTGGCAACACATGTCAACCAGTCGGGATCTCAAAATTTCCGAAAGAAAAATTCAACTCTACCGATATCATCTTAGTATTGGAAAAACTGGCAAAAGCCACAGAAAATTTAAGGGAGAACTACCGTAGAGTATAGCCAAGACCCTCTACATACAAAGCCATGCAAAAGTTTTTCTATGTGTGCACTAGTAGTGTCAAGTAGCAACTCTACTGTCAAAATCACATGGGAAACCGCGCGTAAAGTTCGATTTGTTTTGTTATTAAGTTAATAATTTTATCAAGTTTTCAGAGTTTAATCGGTAAAATATATAAGTTGAAGGTGTATATTACTAATAATCGTTTGTGTTTTGTTTGATAATTGTGAATCAGCAATAAAAACAACTCAACAAGTTAAAATTAAAAGTTGCTAAAAAGCAACTTGCTGGTAACTTTGAAATTTCGTGTTTATATTTAGTGTCATTATTGAATAGTTGTAAATAATTTGATATTAGTTTTTGCGTTTTCTTATTTGTGAAATTAATGCCGGCAGTTTAAAAAAATTGAAATAAGAAACTGATAAAAGTGATGATTGTAAAACAAGTGCCAGATAAAAGTGACGAAAGTGATGACGGCGTTTTCAATCCAAGAATTGTAAAAAAATCATACGGAATGGACTTCGTTTAAAATCGTAATTAACTAAATATTATATGTTAGAGGCAACTTTTTCTTATTTTTTATAGATTTTCCAAGCAATTTAAATGTTTTGGAAGAAAAAAAATTTTTACATAAAAAAACATTGAAATGAATAAATTTTTCTTTCGAGTTTCATTTCCGGCGACTGAAAAGTGTTCGAGTAAATTTCTGAAAATGAATGACAAATATATGATTGAATTCGAGTTAGCTGATACCGCATCAAACATTTCCGTGCATTTCATTTTCGATTCGAGTTCCTTAATAAGGCCCCAGATAAGTATAAAATTATTTAAAAAAACGCACGTATTTTGCGTTTAATTTAAGGCTGATCGAAGAATCCATTACAAGAGGGGCTGTGACAGGGGAAGCAACATGGGCTAGGAGACTCCTGAGACTTATTTACTGCAGCTTTTCCGCAAGTGTATTTCGTTTTTTTTTTTAAATATTCAATTTAAACGTAATGCCTCGTAATTGCTGTGTGCCGTGCTGTAATTCGTATCACAAATCCACTTTGTCCGTTATTGTCATTATATAATATAAAAAAGTGTTTGTTTTAAATATCAGCTTAAAGTGAAAATGTGCAAAATATCAAATTTTACAGAAGAGCAGAAAAACCTTACAATGATTTAAATTTCCATTTCAAGATAACTGAGTTTCATTTAAAGAAAACTGATCCTAATTTTAAAAAAAACTCAGTTTTCCTTAAATGAGAATTAAAATGATTTTACAAGGTTTTTTTTGCTCTTCTGTAAAATTTGATATTTTGGACTTAGCACAATTCCGGTTTAAGCTGACGATATATTTTTGAATTCCATACTCAATTTTTTTTTCTATTATATGTAAATTTGTTTTGATTTTAAATAAAAATCATAAAATAACGAAAACGGGGTTTGTTTTCATTAGCATTCCCTCCAAATTTATTTAAACGATAATATAGGAACCTAATTGATATAGAACCGCAAAAAAAATTCGGAAACTTCATGCCGGCGCCATGTTAGACAATTCATAAGCGACCCTACTTGGCCATGTATATGTGGTAGTAACTCTATTAGTGCATGGCTTTGTATGTAGAGGGTCTTGGTATAGCCAAAAGCAGCGGGATTCTCACCCCAAACTCACAGAAGTCTAGAGCGCTTTATACAATACACAAGCTTTGTCTTTTACTACTACAAAAAGCACATAACCATGGGTAACTCGCCAACTCACCCTAATTTTACTCATCCAGTTGTTGCCCCACAGTTCCATAAATTGTTGGTTGAAAATCATTTCCAGGAAACTTGTAGAGCAAAGAATGATTCCTTTCTCTCTCTCTGTCTCTCCAATATGGGAGAAATGAACTGAGAAATATGGCAATGTGGAGAGTGAGAAAAGGATGCCAAAGGCGGAAAACTTGAGGCTTATATCGGAGGAGAGTGTTGGTGCTGCTTAAGGTCACAAGGACTAGAGTGGAATGGAGTTGGATGAAGTACACAAAACTTTTGTGCATACATAGAAAGGCCAAAGAAAACTTTGGAAAACTTTTCCTATAGCCAAAGTACACGGTGACGAATTCAACGACGGCAACAAGAGAACATTGAGTAAAAAAAACAACCCCAACTCCAAACGAAAAAAAAACCAAAAGAAATAACGTGAAGAGAAGCACACGACATCGGTATATAAATTTCTCAGCTTTAAGCAAACTTTAAGAAGACATTAGGGCAGATTTTGTGGGAATTTATGAGATTTCAGGGTTGTTACCAATGCAAAAAAAAATCTTACTTATTTTTAATGCTTTTGAATTTAAAAATGTTTACTCATGTTTTAGTGGATTCGAGGTGAAATATCGAATGTAGAAAAAAAAAAATAAGGAACTTAAAGCAATTTTCCTGTAAGAATTTCCTCCACTCTAGACTAAAGTTTGCATAAAAATTCTTAAAACTGAAACGGTTGAGTCATGAGGGTGATTTATTAGATAAAGTTTACTTTGATATTTGGCCGTAACCCTTATAAGAAGTATTACAAAAGTATTTGACGGCAAAGTATTTACTCATGAATTGATACTGCACTTTAAATGACAGATGGCTTCAGGCTTCATATCAAATGAAATTTGAACAGATGTCAGCATTGGCCTACTTGACAATGTTGTCGTCATATGGTGACCTTTGCTGTAATTTTATAATCATTTGTTCCAACTGTATATTGGAATTGCTGATAAAAATTTACACTGGTCACTACTGGTCATTATCCCTTCAATAAAAACAGGGGACAGCATTAGGAAAATGCGACTTTTAGGTTGTATTCCGAAAATTCATTTGACATTTTGTTTTGTAAGGAAAGAAATCCAAAATGTAAATTGGTCTGTATTCGATAAAATATTTTATGACAAATAAGTTAAAATAGCTTAAATCGATTTTCAGGCAAAACTAAACTGACCTGAATTTGCATTTACAAACAGATCACTTTAGCTTTGCCTGAAAAAAAATTACCAGAGTTTTATGTACAAAATTTTTTTTTCAGAATTTTCTTTTTATTTTGTTTATTTTATAAGAATAAATTGGTTTTTGTGGTAAAAATATTCAGTGTTATTGTCATGGGCATTAATGGGTTAAGATTACAGTTTTAAAAATATTTTCATTCTATTTTTTGCACTATTGTAAGTACGGTGTTCAGAAGTGATTAATTTCAAAGGACAGTTCTTTATTTCAATGCCCTGTCAATCAAATTGTTTTCTGAAATGATTATTTTGTCCTTACTGCTCTGTTCTTTTTTTTACTTTCCTCTTCTGTAGAAGGAAAGTATTTTATCCATGAAGGAGGCCGACTCGAAAACGGGGGCAGATAGAAAATTCGTGATCAGTACGAAATCCGATCAATGCAAAATTATAAGGATGACCGTGCTCTCTGTCTGTCGATCTGTCCACTGTACGTATCTTAAATAACTCGAGAACGCATTGAGTTAGCTCCTTGAAATTTTTTGTAAATAAGTTTTACAAAAATCGCAGTTTTCGATCAAACTTGGGAAAAGTAACGGTAACTATTACGGGTATCTCCCATACCATTTTTTTTTTTTTTGAAAAAATACTTTGTTTTTGAAAATTTTTCGAAACTTTTTAAGAAAAAATGAGTAAGGATATAAAACTTTCTACATTTTCTGCTTTAACAGTTATTTTTATCTCTAACGGTCCTCAAGATATTTGAAAAAAAACCAGTATTTTGAAAATCTCTCGAAAATTATGCACGCCTCAAATTAGGGAAATTTCTCATTTTTTTTTAAAGCCTCTCAAAAACTATGCGCAAAACGATGAAAAAATGAATATAACCAGATTCAAAGGAAATAACATTTCCTGCATTTTTTTAACGGGTTTTTCCGAAACTAAATATCGTAGAGGAAAGTTTGGTGTTTATCATTTTTTGTGTTTATCAGGTATTTTTTTATTGAAATCGCCATTTTCTTTACTTTAAAGTTTCGGAAAGTTATTTGCATTTTTTTCGATTTATTGAAACATTTCAATACAAACAAGTACATTTCAAAGCACAGCCCTTTTTCACAATATTTTATTTGATTGCACTTGTTTGTTTGTTTGTTGTAATCAAATTTTGACCCTAATTTTGAATCTAATTTTGACCCACTTCCACTCATCCGAATCCGAATCAAAAGTTTTGCACAAAAGAATAACTCCGATGACAATGTGTGTATGCACGTACGAGAAAAAAAAAACAAAATCTTGTGCTGTCCACATTTTATAGTTCATTTGCAAACAAGCTACTTTATTTATTTTTGCCGAAATTGAAAGGATCGATCGTCGGAAGAACTTTTTCATGCATGAAACGATCCTTTATTGATCATTTTCTAAATTATCCACTTTTCTGAATCAAATTAACACATCTTAAAATGTCAAAGTAAAACAATCAAATTAAATGATGGCGTGTATAAAATAACTGTTGTGGCGCAACTCAATATTAAAAAACATAACATGGTCTCATATTTTATATAAAACTAACATTGATTAGAAAAGAAGAAGCTGACAACCTTTCAACATTCATTTCTCAAATTAATCGACTAATTTCATTATGCAAATTTTGTCTAGAGAGATAACATGTTTTTTATATGGATTAAAAAAGGATGGTAGAGATGCATTTTTGAGAAAAGCTAAAAAGTTTTTCAATACATAAACAAAAAACTGATTAAATTGTCAAGTCAGAATCGTTTTCTTAATGTATAGTCTCGTATCACAGTGGGCACAATTTTTTTAGGTCCATAGCTAAAAATATTACATAGTTTTCTAAAACAGATTGTTGAAACCCTTATTGAATAAACACGTGCGATTTTTGAAACATCAAAAAACATAAAGGGTATTCGTAAATAGCGTAAACTACACTGTAGAAAATGAATTTGAATTTAAACCGAAAAATGGGGTAAAAACGGGGTAAATTTGCAAAAACGTCGTAAAATTTCGAAAAAAAATCAGAATTTAGCTCGCACACCATTTAAGTTGTAAAATCACCCAAAAAACATTAATCTTACACTAGAAATAGGGTAATTTTAAACCTTGCGTAAAATTTCGACCAATATTCGTATTTTTACTCTCATTTTGGTGTAAAAACACGCTCACAGGGTATTTTTGCATTATTGTACGGACAATTTAACCTTAACCTTATAATTCGCATAAGGTTTGTGGCATCGGAGTATAAATACTCGAATCGAGTTTTACTCTACCAAAATCCTGTGTGGCGCCTGCCACATGGCAGACATGCCCGGGAAATTTGGATGTGAAAACATCCGCAAAAATAATATAATATTTTTGTTTTTGCAGACCGTATAAGCCGAGAAATTCTAATACCATTTTCGGTGTAATTTTAAACAAAAAATGTCGTAAAATTACACCTTTTTAAAGGTAAAAAGACGCGGTTTTGCTACCAAATAGGAGGAAAATTACAACAAAAATGTGGTAATTTTAAACATCCATGTCGTAAAATTACACCCGTATTGTACTTTTACTTCTTATTTAGCTTAAAGTTCCCCCGTAAAAGAGGCTTTTGTACGCCACAAAATGAGTAAAAATGCATAGCTTTTAAGCCATTACGACTCGGTGTAATTTTACCCCTATTATCGTAGGAAAATGGTTTCCTACGATAATAGGGGTAAAATTACAATAAAATTTTCTAGAGTGTACGTTAGTTTACAACCTCGTAAATAGACTGTCGAATTTTATATGGAAAATCTTTTACGCAACCTGCGTGGCGGATTATCATATGGACTCAGAATCCGTGCCAACACAGGGGCTCCATCCAATCTTTTGTACAATACTATTGTGAAAGATTGCAAATTGATGCCTGGTTTTTTGGGCAGCAAACAATATAAATGTTTGAACTTTAATACGACGAAATTTTCGCCTATGGTGCATTTTTGAGAGGGGTCATCTCATAATAAAAAAACATTGGCAGAGGCCAATCGCCCAATATTCTATATGAGATCAAAAAATTTAAAAATATCCATGGGAGAAGGGAGGAGGATTGGTCCAATTGGATTTTGATGTGTGGAGAGATTATGTAAAATCATATTCTCGTCTCTATAAATTTTTCAATACGATGAACAGTTTTCGTGAAAATCGTAAAAAAATAATTTCATTTGTATGATGGATTGGATTTTGATATAGGGAAAAGTTACATAAAATAGTCACAATTTGTTTTTACAATTCTTTCGATATGACTCATCGTATACAGTAAAAAATTGCAAAAAATTGTTTCATTTCTGCTATTTACGAGAAACGCAACTGTAAACAAATTTCCAGTGTCTAGCTAATTTCAAGTCTCAAATCTAATCTTTCGAAAGTTATGGTGTTACAGACAGACGGGCGGCAGACATGCGGAAATCAAACTCTTTTGTCATACCTAGTCCTACCAACTATACTTTATTATATAGGATACTCTTTTTCGGTCCGGATCCTGCTTGATTTTAACTCCTTATTTGGTCCTTTTTCGGTCCTTTTTTCGCTCGAAAAAAAAAATTGTCATAGGGACAACTACAACTGTAGGTAATATCAACATTAAACGCATCCATTTGCTACGAACGACTTCTGAGCAGCGACTTCCAAAAACTTGACTGGTGAACGTAGGTTGGAAGTCTACAAACATATGGACGCTGATATCGTTTCGGTTCGGAAGTGGTTTTCTTCTAACTACAATGCAGAAATTTGAACGTTTGAATGTTCACTTTGACAAATTACCAGACGCATGATAATTGTTTTATTTAATAGCTCAAGATTCATAACACTATGATGTATTAACTTCAAAACATAAACTGCTCAATAAATAAACAACAAAGTTTTCATTAACAGTGCATGAATTGAATGACCGATGCATTAATTGACGACAATCAAAACATTTCACTTATTTATTTATACGACGCGTTACAGGCGATTAAATATATGAACACATAATACAGTAAAAAAGATTATAAAAACGTGCTCTCAATCTCTTCATTAACCCGTTCTCCCGCACAAATTAAGTCATTCAACATATTTTTAAATGTCTGGTGTGAAAAATCGAGGTTTTATATAGAACATAAGAGTTACGAGATGCATCAGGTTCATTAAACATTCAGGCAACACGCCAAGGCCGTAAAAACGAAAAAAAAAATGTTTAAAATACCTATGATTTGAAGTAATAAACATTAAAGACTGTAAACAAAATTTACAGATATAGTAATATAAAGCACTGTATCGAATATTTTGCTGTTGAATAAAACCATAGATTATCATAAATTTCAGAATCATACAAAACAGAAAAAATATTCGACTGCAAAAAAAATTATCAAAAATGAATAAAATAAGTGTTGTACCCTTTGAATAACAATATTTTTTTTAGTTATGATTTTTGAATAATGGAAATTACACCATTGAGTTCTCAGTCCAAGGATCAGCAAGTCCTTGAATTTTTGTCTGACCTTATGTGTATAACTAATAGTGCGATTTTAATTTGGATATACATGTTGTAATTTTTGCTTTATCTAATGTTCAGTGTATCGGGTTTTTACTATATCGAGAATATACTGTATTAGAAATTTTTTTTGAGGGACGCCGAAATATATACAGGGTATTCACAGTCGTCTTTTAAATTGCGGGTAAATTTACCGCTCGGTAATTCAGTCAAATTTAACAGATTTTTACCGAGACGGTAACTTGGTTCATGTAAAAATGAATTACCGGATTCGGTAATTGTATACATGCCTCGAGTCGTGTTTTTCAACCTCGGTATTCGGTATCAAGAATCAACCGCGGGTGGCGCTAGTAATGTTTTTAGTTGTCAAATTTTCTCGCTGGTTATCTCATCGGACTGCAAATTTTTTCAATTTTGATAGCCGTTGCCACAATAGAAATTCAAAAGAATACATCAAACATGGATTTAAAGGTATGTGACGTATTTTACAATCAAATTCGCAGTTCATGATTTGGTCACGTATCAAATAAAAGCGCTGTTCTCAAATCTGTGCTGTGGGATGTTCACAGCAGAATATTTTCAGTCTGTTAATATTACCGAAAACACCGAATACCGAAAATTAAAAGTGGACTGTGAATACCCTGAATGTTTACACATATAATATCGCCTGAGAGGAATATTTCAGGGAATCAAAACGTATTCTACAAAAAAAAATTAAATATCGTTAAGTAATTTCACTAAAAAACTAAATAATAGCACTAATTTAAAAAGATTTTACTTCTTTTTAGTGCCTTGTACCTACTCCTTTTAAAATATGTTCACCAAAGACAGAGGAAAACACTCAAGGTCAGACAAAAATCCTAACAATCCTGCAAACACAATAAAGGAACTTTTCGAGTTAGGTTTTGAACCGAATGTCATATTGCTGTCTGGCAATTGCCGAATACGTGTAGATGACTCACCTACTGGATTTTCATCTACTTGCCGACCAGTAGACAGTAATGGAAACGGGCCTATAGGGATATCTGTCAAACCAGCTGTCAGTTTGGCAGCTGTCAAAGTAATTTTTATTCAGTATGCCATTTCCCCATGAAAAGATTTACATGGCAACAACGTTTATAAATTGTCGAAATTTATTACCAAAATCAATTTTCGGTGCGCCAAAGTTATAGAGGACTTCCTGAAGTTTATGGTGAACATATTCGTCCATTTGAACAACTTATTCGTCGAGTGACTTCAGATCAGTTCAAAATCTAATGTCAAAAGATCATCGTTTGCGTCGTTTGTTTGGTGAATCCGCTGAAGGCAAATCGAAAATTATCCGCTTTTATTTCGAAAAATTTTGTTCAGAAAAAAGCTCATTTTTCGTTAAATGATTCAGATAAAAATATTTTCCAGACATATGCCCGAAATCATGTTTAAATGTTAAATGGCATTAAATATTCTATAAAATAAATATCCATTAAAAAATTTCTAAGTGCTTTTTTTTACTTTTAAATTTTTGACGTCCTTAAAAAACACCCTGTATTATAGATGCAATAAAATTTCCTACGGTGCATGAAATCAAATTTTCGGTATTTTTTACAAGAAAAAATTCGTTTTGGGAAGGAGAAAGAAAAACATATGTCAAACGTTATAAAAATCTACAAGGATTCTAATACACAAACCGATACCAAGGCAAAACATTACAAAAGCACAATGTTCGAAATAAAAGGATAGTTGTATAAGGATAACTCTACTGTGCTCCCAATTTGAAATCCCAATGTTTTCGCCACCGAGATGAAAAAATATGCATGTATGCAAGTATATGCATAACAAAAAAAAACTAAAGCTCGGAAAAAAATGAATATTATAGGAAAAAGAAGCAAACGTGAGAAAAGAAGACGTAACACGATAATGACACAAAAAATTCAAATATTTTTCCAGCCCAACTCCAAATTCAAATAAAGATAAAGAGAAACGAAGAAACAAATCTAAAACAAAAATAAATTGACTCCCCATCTTTTTTTTCTGAACAAAAATTAAATAAATAAATAAAAACATTGGAGCGCAGCGCAAGACAAGAAAAAAGAAACAATAAAAGCAGAAGAAAAAAAGTTCACATTAAAGGGGAAAGAGGTAAGAAGACTTGTAAGCTAAACGAACAAAAAATCCAGTAGTCTTTTTTATGTTTTTCTCATAGTTTTTTTTTATTCGTTTGGTACAGAGAAGATCAATAAATTTTGTACTAAAAACAAGAGTGTAATCGCATGGGGTTATCCCGCGAGAGAAAACAGAGGCTAACAAATAAAACGAAAGGAACGAAAATATGACGACGGTTTTTTTTTACAAAAAGTAGAAGTTGGTACTCGTATCCAAAAGGAAAAAAAATATAGATGTGCAATTGAAAAGGGTGTTACCAGAGGGTAAATATATAAACTTTTATTTGTTCGAATACCATGGCATGTGTGTCGAAGTATTTTTAGTTTCATGATTGGAGGTTAGAGGAAAAGTATTGACTTATGGTTTTAACCAGGAAAAATAGATATAATATAATAGCAATAAGTTTTAAAATCGAAGAAACTCATTCAATAACCAGCTAGAATATTAAATTTCTGCTATATTTTTTAAGTTTTAGGATAATAATTCTAATGTGATGGAAATAGTATTCAATATCCACACACCTATGCACCGAGAGAACTCAAAAACCAAATCAGATCATGATCCCGATAAAACTTGGGTAAGGATTTGGTATGAGAATCGATCTGGGTCTCTGATTAAATCATTAAATAAAACAGCTAATAAATATTTTAAAATCAGACACAATAAACACAGTTTAACTTTTTTTTGTTAAAAATTCAGTCACATAATGAGTTTTTTCAAATTTTTTAAATAATGAAAAATTTTGTACAAGCTAACCCATTTTGGCCTAAAAAAAATTCGTCTTCATCAGCCTACTCGTTAAGAAAAAAATCTCTGCTTCTTTCAACCTCTCATTCATTGTTTTCAACCACGGCATAGAGACAACCAAGGTATGCCGTAAACTCGAATCTGACGTTTTTTTGCAACGTCACTTGTGCCGATTAGTTCGTCAAGTTCAGAAGGAATTTTGTTTTGTGGATGGTTATTTAAATTTTTGTGCGATCTAAATAAGATATTTGTAAATTAGTGGACTGATTGCATTAAATAGTGATCAATAAACATAAAAATTAATTAAAAAAACTCGGCACAAATGACGTCACACCTGACTATCAAAAGTTTACAGCATACCTTGGTTGTCTGTATGCCGTGGTTTTCAACTATGTTATTAAGTAAAACAATGTAATTCGAAAACGCTTGGACCAATTTTCACATTTTTCGGGGCATCGATCTTTTTTGGGAAGCTCAGAAAGCTTTAATCCTCGAATTGCGATGGGATGTTCCTACACCACCTGGGAGGGAAATCATAATTTACTATTGATTGCAATTTAATAAAAATAGTGACGATTATTCAATACTTTCCTACAAAAATATACCTAAACTCCTGCAAATGTGTCGCTTTAAGCCTTTATTTTTTTCCTTAAAAAAAGGATTAATCTTTTGTGACACCTGGTTAATGCAGGTAATAATGGGACATTTATCCTTTTCATATTATTAACTTTATCAGGTAACAGAGCTTGAGAAAAAACACAAAATTGAAATGAATCATTGGCATTAGCTAAAACAGGTAAAAAATGAATTATATAAAGGATGTTTCCATAGCAGAAAATACCTGTTTGCAATGGCAACAGGTAGGTAATTTTTTATCTCATGGAATTTTGATTGATCAATCAGACCTCGAGATTGTGGCAAAAACAATTTTCGGAAGAGAAATTTCATGGCAAATTTCACTATCGAAACTTTATGAAATTTTTCTAGACGTTTTCCAATTCAAGATGGCGGAGTTTAAATTCACTTGACAAGAAGTCGTGAAAATAACTAGTTTTTGACAAACAATACGATTGTAAAGGATTTGGAAGGAGATTTACTCAATATTTAGGACTTTTTCTTTTCGTATGCTCTTTTTTGCTTCTTAAATTCCACGTTTTACATGGGTTGCAATAGCTGTGGCCAATTGTTTTCTTCACTGAACGAAGTTTTGTTCATAATAATTAGAAACGGCGTTCATAGAGGTGAATTCATCATATTTAAGAATTATTTCATTAATATTTGCTATGAAAGATTTCATAATCAATTTGGTCTTCTATAAAACCGTTCATGAATACTATAAACATGTATTCATAACTATAATGGATATATTAATTAAATACTGTGAACAATTTCGTAAATACTATGAATAAATTCATAAATGTTATGAATCCGATAATACAAGAAAAATTTCGTTTCACAAATATTATCAACGATTTCATAAATACAGTAGAGTACGCTTAAATGCAAAAACCGTATAATCGCACATAAAATTTGTGTCTCGCATTTTTGTTGAAAAAATAAAGTTTTTTGAAAATTTATCGAAAACTACGTGCTATTAGGAAAAATGCACATAACCAAGTTTAAAAGAAATGAAATTTCTTGCATTTTTTGCTATAACGATTTTTACGCGTCTCTAATGGTTCTTGAGATATTTAAAGAAAAAAAGTTTTTCAGATATTTTTTTCGAAACTTAAAATATTGCAGAGGAAAGACATGTGCTTTTCACACCAGATATTTTAATATGGTTTTCTATTGGACCTCCTTATAACATGAACTGTGATTTTTGTTTATTTTAATATGAATTTAGAAAGTGAATTGTTTTTTTTTGTCAGTTTATTTTTATGTTATGATATCTAAATTCAATTCTCTGTTTTTTTTGTAAACTTTTTGTTTTCAAATGTTTCCAGGATTATTAAACTTCAGGTAAAAACATGTTCATTTTTGACAGGCACAAGTGCACATTAATGTGCATTTATCCGTGCAACACATAAATGACTAATACGGATAAATTTAAGTAAATTGTGACAAAAATTGTTGTGCATTTAAGCGTGTTCTACTGTACAAGTACTAGGCACAAATTCATAAATTTTGATTTTCAATCAAATGAATAAGTTCAGTGATTGAAAAATTCAAACTTTTTCACAGTCTTTATGAACAAATTCATAATTATTCATAGAGAAGTCTTTAACTCAATTATTTTATATAAAAACATATATTGTATGAAAAATCCGAAAATTCATTTTCTGACTTAGGCAACCCCAAGAAAAGATAGACACCAAAAAGGAAACAAATCGAATGAACGAAAAAAGAGAAAGATGACATTCCGTGTAATAAAAAAAAAGTCATAACACTTTTTATATACATTTCTTGCCGTAATGTTACGAGACTACCGAGATCGATGTTTGCGTGGCAACACCACCAATAAAATACCACCAAGAAGTGTAGATTTTGTTTCCATGTGAGAGAAGATTCAATGAAAAGAGAAACTCAGTTTATTTCTTATTGCCAGCAGATTGGAGAGAGATAGCCTTAAACTAGAATTTTTTTAGAAAAGCACACAGTTCCCACACACTGGATGAATCTGGACCTCAAATGGAATTTTTTGTAAGTTTAAAGCCCTCTGCCGATATTCCTTCGAATTTTCGGTTAGTCGCACGTTTCTTTTCAAATAGGCACCATACCCTTGGTAGACATGTGTATGTGAGCCGAGATTCTCACTTATCTTATGATTTATATATTATAAAGCCGGTATAAACAATAATTTTTATATCTTCTATACATAAATAAAAACATGCGCGCGAGGTAGTATCGCAGTATCATACAAACATTTAAATTACTACGGTATACTCGTTTCAATCTGCCAGTCAGAAGAAAAACTTGAAGAAAACTGCGTTTTCGAAGGGTGACACAAGAACTTTACTTTTGCATCCTTATTACATTGAAAACCCCAACTTTTTAAAAATTCTATTAAACAGGTGGGTTACACAACTTAATTGCACAACGATTTTTGTTGCAATATACTTGCATTTATCCGCGTTATGCATTTATGCGTTGCTCGGATAAATACACATTAACCCATTAATGCACATGAGAAATTCACTGAATATTTTTAACACAAAAACCAATTTATTCTTATAAAATAAACGAAATAAAGCGAAAATTCTGAAAAAAAATTTTGTACATAAATCTCTGGTAATTTTTTTTCAGGCAAACCTAAAGTGATCTGTTTGTAAATGCAAATTCAGATCAGTTTGGTTTTGCCTGAAAATCGACTTAAGCTATTTTAACTTATTATCACAGATATATCCGGTGTACTCATTTGAGTACAGCGGGCGTTAATTGGTTAATGTACACTTATGCTTGTCACAGATGAACATGTTTTTACCCGAAGTTTAATAATCCTGCAAACATTTGAATACAAAATTTTTACAAAAAACATAAGAAAAACCAGGAGGCAATCGTTAAGTACTGTATATGAGGACAAACCGAATTTCGATCTTAAACAATCCATTTGTTTAGAGGCGGGAGGAAGGAATACTCCGATGCGATTTTGGTCCATAGAAGAGTAATGTAAAATCATATTCTAAACACATTCTATCTTCATAACTTTTTCGATACGGCTCATGGTTTTCGATAAAATTGCAAAAAAACTATGTCATTTTAGTTGGAAGAGGGCCAAGGAGTGTTCCTATTTTATCCGTTTACGAACTCGATTTCCCATTTTACGAAAAAACGATCGTGCCGAATTTCAAGTTTCTAGCCCAATTCGTTCACAAGTTATCGTTGTTCACGGCCAGACAGACGGACATGCAAAAAACAAGTGGACTCATCGTTCTAAACACGCTGGTCTAATTCATTTGATTGGATTTGATGCATCAGTCCCTGGGGGAGATTTATTAGGTGTTAATTAAGTAATTGTATGATTGCTTAGGGTGATCAGACTTTGACAGCGAAACAGTGGGTTTTATAGTAAAAAAAAATTATTTTTTTTACACAAAAAAGTGATATTATTGATATAATTAATAAAAAAAATCGAAAAATTTACATATTGTGTTTTCCGATAACCCATGGAAAACACAATTAGGGTATTCACAAAAGGTATTAAAATAGCTGTTATGGTCATAAAATATTATTATTTGTATAGTATTTTTACGGTAGTATTTTTAGCTATTTTACCACAATTTATTATGGTATTAACCGCTTGGTGTAAAATATTAAATTTGGATAAATATTTTAAATACGTAAAAATGAACCTAGCAATCTGCTCATTTTTGAGCGGCTCAGTTAATTGTTGGTTTGTACGAAAATTGAATATAACTAGTGTTTAAGTAATTAAAATCTTTTGTGCTTAGTGTTTTTAGTGATTTAATGATGTTTTTCCGAGATTACAGCCATTTCCTCACCAGGGTGTTGAGGATGACAAAAGATTTTGATTTCCGTATGTCTGTTCGTCTGTCTGTCTGTCTATCCGTCTGTCTGTTCGTGAACACCATAACTGTCGAAAGAATTGAACTAGACTTGAAATTTCTTGAACGGGCAAAATTGGATAATTCCTTTTCCTCTCCCCCATACAAACGAAACACTCTTTCGCAATTTTCTCAAAACCGGTGAATCATATTGAAAAATTTATAGAGGTAAAATGTGCTTAGAATAGGATTTTACATAACTCAACCATACACCAAAACCCTATCGCACCACTGCTTCTCTCTTCTCGCATACAAATGGAATACCTTTTTCCTGTTTTCTCGAAAACTGTGCATGGTATCAAAAAATTTATAAAGATGAAATGTGTTTAAAATATGGTTTTACACAATCGTTTTATACATAAAAATCCAATTGGACCACTCCTTTCCGCTTCTTCTATACAAATAGATTTTTTTAAATAAACATTTTGTCTGTCACCATATAGAGTATTTGACGGTTGGCCCATGGCAATTGTAGCTTTTCTCATGTCTCAAATTAAAAAAAAATAATTACATGAAACGCATCCTCCTTTTTACTATAGGAATCGTATAAGAAAAAAAAAGAGTTCTCTAAATAAATTATGTATGATTTTCAGTGTTTAAAAAAATCTTTCAGGAAATACCTAACAACATCACCTTTCGTCAAATTTATTATTTAAAGTTTTTAGATATTGTACAATGGAATCTTGTACGTAACCTCTACGTAACGAAACCTCCATATAACGAAATCCTTTTTATAACGAGATTTTTCGTTCCCCTAGTGATTTCGTAATATGGAGGTTCCACTGTATATCTCCCAAGAGATTAATCATTTATTATGATCACACGTTGATCAACAAAGATGATTTTTCTGCTCGGAACAACTTGTTTGACATTTATTACTGGAAGTAGAAGTTTTTTACTTAAGGTAGTTATTATCCTCACTTTCCTTAAACACCAAAAAGGTATAACAACAGTTTAATCAAATAAAGAGACAGTCAAGTAAAAGTCTTCTTAAAACAATTGTAATGTAAGATTTAGAAGAGCTACGCATTCCATTCCGTTTCCAATTTATAAAATTCCTTTAAATTCTATAACAAACGGTGCGATGCTCACTTCTTACTTATTTCTGATTAACAGAAAGAATTTTAACCCGTTCCGTTTCGCTTGAGCACCATAGCCAACGGAAACTCAATCAAATGTCATAAGTATTGGCCAGAATTTCGAAAATATTGGTTCGATTTAACAGATGTATTTCAATGTTTGAAATGTGGGGGTGAAACATGCGATTGATGGCTTATTTGTGGTTTACATTTAATCTTTGATAGAATGTGTTGCATATTTGTGCGTTCTATTGATCTACACATGTCTAATGACTGGGACAATAAAAGCTTTTTTTAGAAACGTGTACCATCTAAAATACTAGTGAAAAGATTTTGAGGTTTTCTACTATAATATTGAAATTTATGATCCAAAATAGAAAAAAATAGAAATTTGTTATATTTGTTCAAAAATGTACGTATGTATATAAAATTGACAAAATCAAGATAACAAAAACCACTGATTTACAAAACAGAATTAGAACAGAACCGAAAATTTATACAAAACGTACAATAAAACCTTATTGAAACTTACCCTTGATCCATTCGATCGACAGGTTGTGGTCCGCCCATCATATGGCCGGGACCCATAGGGCCCATTGGATGTCCGGGTCCGTGACCGAACGGAGAACCGGGAGGCATACCGAATTGCGGTCCGCCAAAGCCGCCTGGACCCCCGGGTGAGGCGAAATGCGGTCCGCCACCGAAAGCTGGACCAGAACTACCCGGTCGCCCGAATTGCGGACCCCCAGATGGCGATCCGAAGGGTCCACCCGGTCCGGGCCCGGGTCCGTTGTATGGCGGCCCGGCGGAATTTGGCGGCGGCGGGAAACCAGCTCCACTAACGTTCTGCGGCGGCCCTGGGCCAGGTGTCGACGAACCGGAGGGGGCGGGTGATGCTGTATATTGTGGAGTGTTGGATCCGGGAGGTGGCCCCTGATAGCCACCAACTGATTGATTACCGCTAGCTGGTGATCCCTGCCCAGTTTGTGGAAAAACTGAGACTGGTCCTCCGAAAGAGTTAGGACCCGTGGGCGTGAACCCTCCGCTACCACCCCCGCCGCTGCCAGCCCCACCAGGCCCATTGCCCGGCCCACTACCGCCTCCACCCCCCACGGATTGATTATCTGGACCGCCTGTCTGACCACCTTTCCACCCGGCCCCTGTGTCCTCCAGCGTAGACGGTAGACTCAATGGCGGTCCGGGCGCCACACCTCGTCTACTTAAACCTGAAAATATAAAAAAAACATAATTATTTTTCAAGCAGTTGAAATTTAAAAACTACGGATTTAAAAAAATTTTAACAACTGAATTTTTTTATTCTTACAAAATAAACAGTTCGGACCGACGATCAGAAAACATAAGATTTTTGAAATGTATTTTTAAAAGCCGATCAACGACCACTTTTTGGAACTTTTTACCCTTTAACACGAAGTAAAAACTTAATGAAGTACAAGCTTTAATTTTGCTGGGGTCTCGTCCTTAAATTTTTTTAGGAAGTCGTTAGTATTTTAATTTCATTAATAAATTATAGCCCTATTATGGAAGTCGCGCGACTCGTCGTACTGCGGCAAATCTGCCACTGCGGACGGTTTTGGTATTATGGTAGTCCGCAAGACCTGTTTTTCAAGCTATTTCAAGTCCGCATCTATTTGGCTGCGGACTCACCTTTTCCACTGACATTTCGAGGTTAGGACAAACAAAATACTGTGTAAGTAAACGATTTTTTCTTTTTTATAAATTTATAATTAACATGTTTTTTTTTATATATAGATAAGGCAATGAAGCAAACGACTCAAACACAGTTCAAAACTCTGATCGAGGAAATGGAGAAGGTCCCTGAGATCGCCAATGGGTTCCCGACAGGGAAAACAAAACAGGAGGTGAACGATTTCTGGGAGCATCTCTAATTGATTTTCTTATACTTTCCATATCAGTGTTGTTATTATCATTAAAGGAAAAACGTGCTACACTTGGAAACATTGCTATATTTTTGAAAAATAAATAAAATCTTTGACGACTGAAACGAATCTTTCTCACGTTTAACAGTTCAACGCGAACCAACGCATATGATCGCAGCGAGTCTAGTCCGCAAACGGCATGTGGACTTACGTAATACCAAATCACTGCGGAACGGACTTGACAGTCGCTGCGGACTGACGAGTCCGCACGACTTACATAATAGGGCTATTAGTTTTATAAAAATATGTCGTTGCGCATTACCTTAAAACGTTTGGCGACCGACCGGTTAAGAAACCGTGTACTAGAGTATCAACTGTTACAAATTTCTTAAAAACCCCTAAATTTAAAAAATGTTGCAATTTCCTAGTTCGTCTTATGGAAAAATGCATATTTTTCACTTTTGTGCAGTTTTGTGCAGACGCATACCCGTCGTTGCCGGGTTTATTTGCATAAGTCATTTTGCACAGCTTAAATACTTTCGGGTAAAAAACGTTATCGCTTCAGAACTATTTGTTTCCAATTATAAAATTCTAACACGAGGTTCGTGCTCAGCGACTCCGAAAACATCCGAATGACATTCTCAGCCTGCAAAAGTCAATCTTTGGGAAAACTTAATGCTTAAGCCTACTAACATAGCAAAAGTTAATGCTTGAAAACACTAAAGCCCAATCAGAATGCAGCAGCGCTTTCGGGGCAGCGGGCAGCAAAAGTTTCCCATTGGCTAAGAGCAAAATTATGACGTACTAAAAGCAGCAAAAATTCTCGCTGCGTTTTTAGCGCTATTTCTATTTTTACTGACGCTGCCCAAGCAGTAAATTTTCCATATACTTCGAATATACGCTATACGCCGTCAGAACGCTACTGCCTTCATTAATTTTATCTAAATCATCAATTACTGTAGACATTTTATAAACGAATAGATAAATTGACAAAATTTCACGAGAAAATCAAACAAATGAGAACTGTCAAACTGATTTTACTCCGGATTCGTGCTGCTCCATTCCGTGATGGAAGTCAGCAAAACCAATTTTACTGCCAAGGCAGTTTTGCTGCCGCATCGAATGCTGCTTCATTCTGATATGCGCTTAACTCCCCAGTTTAGCCCTTTAAGCAGGGTTTAGACGAAGCGAGTAACTCGCTGCAAGTAGACGTAAATACACGCGACTTGAGCTAGTGTGCGACGCTCGCATATGTGTGAGAATACTCGCTTCTCTCTCAAAAATAATAGAAAGCCATTCTATTTTTCTAGCAAGTAAAAACCAATACAACAACATGGACCCGTGTACAAATGAGGTGGTTTTATGTGTATGTGTTTTAATTCATTTCGTTTGCTGTTTTCGCCGGGGAAAGTTGTCATTTTTTGTGAGGTTAGTCAAACAAACTTTTCCGAATTCATTCTCAGATGATTTTTGTAAGCTGCAGCGTCTTCTTTCCTGAGTTCCGATATAAGAGTCGCTGAAGCGCCTAGGGTTTCCCGTCTGGCGATCCACTTACGTACCCAAATACGTTTTTTCTTTTCCACACTTTTTAGTTTAATAGCGTTCAACAGCAGAATATATGCACTTAGAATTTTCTTTATTTTCCTGTTTTTAGCTGAACGCATTTTTAATTGTCTTTAAAATCGCGTTGTATATTTTTTTTTGTCTATATTAACGAAACACCTAATACACTTCTTCACAGTAAACCAAACAAAGATATCTTTGCTCAGAAAATTTTAGGTTATGTTTTCCTTCGGCTGTCATTCTACTTGCAACGATTTACTCGCATCGTGTAAACGAAGCAAACTACTTGCCTCTCTTTACTCGCAGCGAGTTACTCGCTGTGTATAAACCCTGCTTTAGGGTGGAATTTCGAAAAACCCCGAAAATCCCGCTCCAGGAATTGGGCGTTAATGAGTCAGTGAATAAATCACACCAAAGTTTTTCTATTAGAGAGACGAGAGATTAGAGAGCCTGTAATCTACTAACTACTGAGTAGGACAGAGTAAAACCACTCAGTAGGACAAACTAGGACCACTATCAGTTAACTGCAATTAGAACTGCCTATTAGATAAGTTTTTTCACCAGGCTAGAACGGTCTGTAAACATTTTTAAATTTATTAAAACGCTTACGACTTTGAAATTTTTTGATATCTCACACATGAATCTTTTACTTATATTAATCTATTTCGGTTATTTTGGCAATTATTTCTAACAATTGTTTTTGTCCACTCGCCAGATTATACGCTCTCTAGTTTTTAAATGACCGATTGATCTTTCTGGTACAAATCTCTAGGTTCTATACCTATACATTTTGTTTGCACGCTTAATGAAATGTGTTGCAAATTCACTTTGTTCGCACCCCTAATGAAACTGCGGAAATTTATTTAATATTCTGACGTTTGTTGTCATTGGTAAAAATCCAAAATAATGTGAACAAAAGTGAAAATCGGCATTTTTTAGATCGTAAACCTACGTTATCCAGCAGAACTCTACAACTAAGCGAAGGAAAAAAAACCTTTTATATAGCTTGCTGTCATATCTGTTTGTTTGTTTGCCTGTCTGTCAGGGTCAAATCTTGCAATTTAGTTTTGACCCACTTCCACTCGCCCAATTGACTTGAAATTTTGTAAACAAACGTAACTCCGATGAAAATACAATATTTTCACGACTTCATCCTTGTAAGGATGACGGAAGGTCCTGTTAAGATAACGTGATTATCCTTTTGCTCAATTTTCAAAAAATCCGTAAGGATATCTCAAAGGCTATATCATATATATATATATATATCATATTCGAAGACTAAAAAATATATATAAGGTAAGTGTACACTATTACGGCCTAGTACATTATTCCGTCCCATTTCATTAAAAGTCATAAAATAAGAAAACTGATCAACTTTTGAGGAAATCACTTGATAAAACTTGATCAGTAATGTTTACTGTGTCTAAAAATGAAGTGTAGTATATATTATTGTCTATCAATTACAATTAATAATCCTATTTTGATAAGTAATTCTGTGAAAAGTGCTGTGCCAAGTAAACGTGTTGTGTGAATCGTCAAGGAACTGAAGCAATTTTCTTAAGATCACAAAAAGTAAAAGGTAAGTCATTTCTAACTACATCTTTGTTTTTGTTAAAATTGTGCCTTTTTTTAAGTATTTTTATTTGTATCAAAGTGTTACTCTGTGTTTTTTTTACTAAACAAGCCGTTTTACTGTCGGACGGAATTACGTTCACTAAATAATCTGACGTGTACATTATTCCGTGCCTAGGACGGAATTGACGAATAATAATTAGTTTTTCTTTGGCTTTTTTTACAATCAATCATAAAATAAATAATTAGTTATCGGTTTTATTAAATAAAGTATACCATATAGGTGCACTTGAGCAAATTCCGGGCCACATTTTTTCTTACTGTTTTTTAGTTATTTGAGATTTTATCAACAACTTTTTTTATATTATAAGAGAATCTTCTCCATACCACGTTTTTTGTTATTCATTACAATTTGTGTAAAATCCGAGAATTGTGTAACTTTATTATTATAAAATAAAAGAGTAATATTTTTACTACAAGTTTTGATTAAAAACACTAAAATTATATTTATATTCTACTATTTTACTTAGCACGGAATTTGGTTCCCGATGTACAATATTCCGTGACAAAGACGGAATTCGCAATCGAATTAAAAACAATGACAATGTGCGGAGCCAACTGGCGTTGGCCTGAACACGATGAGGTCCTTTTTATGACGCTAAAGATGTCTTGAAGAAAATTAACTTTCAACTGCTTTTAAATAATAGAGGAATTTATTCTATTCAAGACTTTAACTGAGCAAATAATGCAACTGTTTAAGAAAATATATTTTATATTAACTTCAATGCAATGAATTGTGATTTTTTTTTATTTTTGTATTATATATAGAAAATATATATTTTTTTTATCGAATACATATTCTATAATCGAATAAATACATATCTGCATAAATATTGTTTTTCTTATTTAAATATTTGTTGTGTTTTATAGGGAGGAAAATGATATTATGTATACTTAAGTGTTTAAACTTTCAAAAAATTCAAATTATTAAATTAAAATTTCTTCATATTGGATATTTCACGATTTACGCCGCTATTGTAACTGTTTTTATGTTTATTTCATAAAACTTAAGCTCTCTCATACTGCTTTGTGTGCAAAACTGCAATCCCCATAGATAGGCCGGAATTAGGTACTTACTAGCACGGAATTAAATACAACGTCATTTTTTTAGCACGGAATTACAGACAATTAAGGTGTTAACAAATTTATCAATAAATAATATAAAATATATTTTTACAAGTATGACACATATAAAAATCTACACAGAATTGATACTAAATAATGCTAAAAAAGTTTGGCATTGCTGCTTTATCTTGGAAAAGCACAAATTCAACTGAAAGTGGCAGAACCCTTAATGGCACGGAATATGGTACAGTTACCTTAAACGTGGCAAAAGACAGACGTGATTTTGAAATTTCCGTCATACTAATCAAATACAAATGACTAAAGATAAAATTTAAAAAAATTAAAAAAATGCACTAAAAAGGAAAAAATAATTTTTCGATATTGGTGTATTAAAAATAAAAGCGAGATAAAACCATGAAAAATATAATAAATATTTATCTCGCTTTTATTTTTGTTAGACCAGCACCAAAAAAATTTTTTTTTTAAAGTATTTTTTAAATAAAAGCTTGTTTTTAAAAAAAAAAATAAAGTTGGGAATAAATGGTTTCATTCTCTCGCGAATAGAATGAAATCAAGTCATTGTCATGCAATTCATTCTTTCGCGAATGAATGAATTCTAAAATTCTCCGCTTGAGAATGAATGAATTTCGAATATCCTCCGTACTAGGGATGTCAAAAAAGAACCGGTTACCCGGTGTTTTTGCTTCGGTTAACCTGTTTTTTCCGGTGTTTTTTTTTTGCACGGTTATACCCGGTGTTTTTTTAAAAGCCAAAAACCGTTCAAAAAAACCGATCATTTTTTTTTGTACGGAAAAATAGTTTTAAACCAATTTTCGTGCAACTGATTTGTTAGAAACACTTCTTTTTAGGCACTTTAAACCAAATAAAATATTATATTGTGCCATTTATGGCCTCTTAATGGATTATATGGCACTTCACGTCTTTTGTTTGTATTATAGCGTATTTTTTGCGTCTAAGACCTAACTTACCCATTTTGAACAAAACGGTTTTTCGGTGTTTTAATAACCGGTTTTTTGGATCCGGTTAAACCGGCCCGGTTTAAACCGAAGTCTTAAAAACCGGTTTAACCGAAAACCGGTTTTTTTCAAAAAATTTACATCCCTACTCCGTACCCTGATAAAAACATCACTTTTTTTTAAAATATGAAATATCGTGATAACGGTAGTAAGAATTTTATTGTCTTGAATTCTTCCTTAAGCCCGTAACAGATTGACCGGCAGTAGCAGTAGCAGTGGCAGCAAAATGTTCTGATTGGCTGAAATCCGACAACATGGCGGCACATGCAGTGAAAATATTTTTGCTGCTCGGTCATCTCAAATCCTAATTTTGCTGCATGTGCACATGCAGCAAAATTTAGTGAGGTTAGGTTTTTCAAAAAAAGCGCCAAACGATATAAAAACATTTGAAAGCTAAAAGAAAAAATCAACTCAGTTTCTTTGAAGACTTAGTGTGTGCTTAATAAATTATATTTTTGCAACATCATTAACAAAAAAACAATAAAACTGAATTTGATCTGAAATCTGAGACACTAGTAACCGAATGTCAAAATGTTGCTGCCACTGCATGTGAAATCCAATGTGTTTCAACGAACAGCATTTCTTTATTTACTGCCACTGCCACTGCTACTGCTACTGCCGGTCAATCTGTTACGGGCTTTAAACTTTTGTTTTTTCGAAAAGCCGTTAACTTGTAAGCAATTCGCAAAAATTCAATTTTTAACTTTTTACTGACAATAGCTGCGTTCCCGACCCATGTAAAAACTACTGTGAAGTACTGACCAGCAACTTTTCTCGGGAACGCACTTTTGAATGATTACTAGTAAAATTAACCTCACAATTATAGAGCGCACACAATTTGAAAATTGTAAATATGAAAATAATTTCGCAATCAACAGAGATACAAAATATCTGAGAAGAAAATTAAATTAAATAGAATAAATGAACCTGCAATGAGGGGAAGGCCATATTTTGTGCGTTATCGACATAATTTCGAGATGCGAAACAAAATACTATTTCGTTTCAACACATATTTCAATTTAGAGATATTAGACCTTCGGGTGGTTATTCCAACACAGTAATTGCAATCTAATTTCATTCTGGAGAACATTTGTACTTCAAATCAAATGTTTTCCTTGATTTTTCATAGCGGAAGTGTTTTAATGTACGAAAACAAACAAAAGTGACAGTTCGTTCTAACCTTAAAACCCGGATTTTCACCTATTGGAAAACTTAGGAAGTTCGGACATCTGACTGATTTTTTTGTCAAAATTGCACACGAAAATTTACTGCGGACTAAGAGGATGTGTAGATGCGAATGTTCCGCAGTACTTCGCAGTAGGTTTTTCATGGACCTGGAACGCAGCTAATATCTCGACAACGCCAAAATACATCTGATACCGGTAAAAGATGAAATTGTAGGTATTTTATTAAATTCAAGTCATTTTATTCAATTCAAGTCATACATAAAACCACCGAAATTTCGTTAGCTTATGAGATAATCGTGAAAAACTGAAGTTTTTCGAAATAACGGAGTAACTCGCGAAAAACAAAACTACGACTTTTAAAGAACCGCCATGGGTTTTCGGATTTTCAAAACCCTCGTTTTACTGAGTGCCTATACATCAAAGACATATCGTCGCTTGAGTTTTAATAAAACCAGCTTTTAATAATTGTGGCAATTTTCTTACTTTCTTCTACGGAGTATAATAAAGTATTGTATTCATGAAAAATTTCGACCTCTTAATTTTGCCTAAAAAACATTTCCCGATCACTCCTGAGTCGATTGGAGTAATATTAAAAAAATGTCGTTCTGTCAGTCTGTGTACAAGATTTCTCAAAAACTAATAGAGCTAGCGCTATGAAATTTTATAGGCATGTCGGGTCCTGAAATGGGACGTGGAAATCCGTTAACCGGAAGTATCCAAAATGGCGGTTTTTCAAAAATCTTTCTCGATTTACTCCCAAACTATGTGTTTTTTAGTGGCCTTAAGTATGACAAAACTTGGAGAAAATAAAATTTCCCACACTTTTGTCTTTAGCTATAACTCGATATCTCAACCTGTTATCGAGATAAACCGTTATTTCCAAAAAAAACAGTTTTTTGCGATAATCTCGAAAATTAACGGGTTTTTGCTGACTGAATTAATGAGAATGGTATTGTATGAAGTGAATTAATGAGAATGGCATTCTGCACAATTTTGTCTTTTACCGATATCCGTTATATTTTACCGTTATTGAGATATTTTCATTAATATGTAAAAAATCATATTTTTGCGAATAATTTGCAAACTAACGGTTTTTCGACAAATCAGTTAAAAGAATAATTAAAGATGTTAACATTTTCTACCTTTTTTCCATTTACCGTAAATTGATATCTTTTACAGTTCTCAAGTTATCTCAAATTTTGTACGTTTTTGATATTATTGGATGAACCAACAATTTATTGGGAGGTCGTCTTAGGTTGACAACGCGACAGGGCTCTAGCGTAAATTGCACAGGGTCGTAGATTTTGTAGAAGAAAGTTTTGTGTTGACCACAACTGATATTTTTACAAAAGTTTATTCCCAAAATTCATAAAACTAAAATTTATTATTTCCCAAATGATAGAATGAAACGAAAACTCCAACCATGGATCGGACGACATATGGTTCCTTTTGTTGTTGAGAATAATGGAGATTCAATATGTTAACTTTTGAGCTTAATTCACCTTTTTCTAAATTCAATTTTTAACCGGCAAAGTTTTGCATAACTTTTAACGATCATCTCAATTGGTCGAAAAAGCAAATTTGAAAACTATCGCCGCCGATTCGATTTGCAATGAAAGAACGACTGGTCATCGTATTGACAAGGAATGTTTGCAACTTGCCACACACAAACTTTTCATGCCACAGTTAGGTTATACAGTTCAACATAAAGGATTGTCGCCAGTTCAAAAAATTTTAAATACGAAATGTACTTTTCCTGTAAATATGTGTACACAGTCCAGTCAATAAAATGCTTATGAGTAGATCAAACACTTTTGAGTTGTAGAATTTCTATAAATCTACATGCATAACTCTTGGGTCACAAAAGAAAAGTTTTATATATCTGTCAGTAAAAGGAACTGAAAAGTTTTGGTTTGGGATTGTGCGTAATTTAGTATATAAGGTGATCAAAAACAGTGTGATCAAAAACTCACCTCATCTTGTTGATCTAGGAGTCACATTAGACTCAAAGTTGAATTTTGACTTGCATATCCACCAGGTGGTATGTAAAGCAAACTCTGTTTTAGGACTTGTTAAACGTTTTTCTAAGGAGTTAAACGATCCCTATGTGTTAAAATATATTTATTCATCGTTAGTTCGTCCTATTCTTGAATATGCTTGTGTTGTCTGGAGTCCGTTTTATGCATGTAAAATTAAACGTATTGAAAGTGTTCAAAGAAGATTTTTACGATTCGCTTTAAGATTGTTACCATGGAATGACTCATTGATGCTTCCTCCATACTCTGAGAGGCTTAAGCTCCTTAATATGGTTTCCTTAGAGGACAGACGTACTATGCATCAAATAGTATTCATCAACGAACTTTTGTCGGGTAATTTGAATGCACCTGATTTACAATCTTCGGTAAATCTTAATGCCCGTCCCCACTTACTTCGGCACTCTTGTTTTATTTATACGGACACTCACTGTACCAATTATGGTTTAAATGAGCCAATGACGTCCATGTCACTCCTTTACAATAGGGCTAAATTCTGCGATTTTAATTTAAGTAAAAAAATCATAAAGTCTAATTTTGATCTTTTGACGTAAATTTATATATATATACGTACATTTAAGCTTAAATATATGATATATTGATTTTGTTTGGCAATCAGATGGATTTGTATCCTGTTGATTTATAATAAAGATATTAATAAAGAAAGGTAATGTTTTTTTTTCAATGATTTTCTAAAAAAAAAATTTTTCATCCTATTACCGGACTAAACAAAATTTCCACTGCCCCATTACCGGAAATCGAGAGACCTATAACCGAAATATAGAAAAAAATTTAAGTTTGATGTTATTTTTATTTTCAAGAATTTTTTAATTAACAAATTAAAAATAAATTTATATAAAATCAGATTTTTATTCATTCCGAGAAAAATAAACGTGTATACACAAAAAAAACAATATATTTACAATATTTTAATAGGTTCTAGTCCAAGGTGTATGAACTTGGACTACGGAGTACTCCCGTTTGTATCGTACACACCAAGCGCCAGTGTGAGTGTGCTGTGACGTAACAACCGCGCTCTGAGTGCACCGATGAATATAAGTTTATCTCGGCAGTATCAAACACCAAACGATTTCGATGGTGGGTAGAAAGTGTGCTATGCCAAAATGTCAAAGCGTTAGGGAAAATAAATGTCCAGCAAAAAAAACTTTCCACCAGTTTCCTAAAAATAAGGAGTTAAGGAAAAAATGGTTACGATTTTGCTAAATTTCAATTAAAAAAGATAACGCACGTTTAGCATTATGCTCACTGCACTTTGATAGCAGTGCTTTTGAAAACGAGTTAAAATCGAAGCTTTTGAACAAAAAGAATGAAACAAATTCTAAGGCGAGGAAGTAAGTATATTTTATTTCATTTATTGAAATAAGTGCACTCAATCGAAACTGTTGTTCTCAATGGAGCTATTTTTCTCATTTTTTCTTTGATTTTGTCCTGGTTAATAGATATGCTAAACTTCGTGTTGACATTCGATGCAAGCAATTTAATCAAACACTTAAGGAACAGAAAATACTGAAAAGAAAGCATAGAGCGGACGAAGATTTTCGTCAATCTAAATTAATTTCGTCAATCTTAATCAACAATGTACTAAAAAAATCACAAATAAAAAATACTTTCCATTCAAACTTACTCTATTTTCATATACATATTGCATATACTCTTTAATTTGATCTATTTGTACGTTATATTAAAACACCTAAACAAAAAAAACTATATAAACATCTCAGATCTAAGTAATCGCATAAATCTCCCATAAGAAACCACAGGCACCATCGATTCTGTTTGCGGTTGTGACGTCACACATGCAATATTTGATAGTAGTGGACGGGAGTATTCCACCTCTCTAGTTGATACACCTTGGTTCTAGTCCGATAATAGGACGTTGCTGTTAACGACACTTGGTGTTAATGACATCATCGGTCTATACTGTTATCACGGCCTCTGCTGTTGCAACGTAGAAACCTTACAAATGTTGTAATTCATCCATGGTTCGCAATCCATGTAAAAACTCTAGGTGTTACGAAACCTCAAATGAGGAGGCCCAGGGTCTCTGAGATATGTACCGCCGAGGATGATGAGTAGGACATTTTACCTAACTATCTTATGATTGAGGGAGGGTCAGTACAGTTACAACGATTTGCTTGAATCAATCCGAATGTAATATTAAGCGTAAGAACTGCTTGAAGACAAAATTTAGTTCAGTAATAAAATTACAAAAAATCTGTTTTTCTTGATTCTTAAAAATTCAATGACAACCATTTATGTTTAACTCAATCAGAACTCTTCTTTGGAACTGCAAACAAGTATTACATGTAATTCGTACATGATTTGCAGATTCGTCATATAAATACTCCAAAAGGAGCGTAGAGTCCGTATATCGGGGAAAATGACAACGAAAAAACAATTTTAATAGAAATAACAAGAAAAAAATCAGTTGTGGTCAACACAAAACTTTCTTCTACAAAATCTACGATCCTGTGCAATTTACGTTATAGCCCTGCCGTATTGTCAACCCAATACAACCTCCCAATAAATTGTTGGTTCATCCAAAAATATCAAAAACGTACAAAATTTAAGATAACTTGAGAACTGTAAAAGATATCAATTTACGGTAAATGGCAAAAATGTAGAAAATGTTAACATCTTTAATTATTACTGATTTGTCGAAAAACCGTTAGTTTGGAAATTATTCGCAAACATATGATTATACCCGTATGGTGAAACCAAAGGGTATATTAACTTTGGCTTACCGATTGTAACGCCAAGATCCCGTCATCGCACAAAAAAATGAATTACACCAGTGTGTTTAGAATGATAAAAATATTTAATTTCTGCATGTCCGTCCGTCTGTCTGTCTGTGGCGCGGATTGCGGGCGCACGGATTGAGCTAGAGACTTAAAAGTTTGCACAGATCCGTTTTTCGTAAAATGCGAGGCTAAGTTCGTTAATGGGCAAAAATGGACCATTAGGGGGGGGGGTACCCCCCATACGAACGAAATCGTTTTTTGTGAATATCTCAAAAACGGTGCATCTTATCAAAAAAGTCCAAGAACAAAAGTTATTTAGGATATGATTGTACATAAAACTCCCATACATCAAAATCCGATTGGAATAAATTTTAAAAAATCTTATTGGAAAGTTTGACTTCAAGTGGAATTTTGGTATAACTGTTCGAATTTTGATACGAATATCACCATACGGGTCTCCAATGATTGCCAGATTGGCAATTATAGCTTTTGTTATGTTTTTTTTACATATTAATGAAAATATCTCAATAACGGTAAAAGACAAAATTGTGCAGAATGCCATTCTCATTAATTCACTTCATACATTCAGTCAGCAAAAACCCGTTAATTTTCGAGATAATCGCAAAAAACTGTTTTTTTTTGGAAATAACGGTTTATCCCGATAACAGGTTGAGATATCGAGTTATAGCTAAAGACAAAAGTGTGGGAAATTTTATTTTCTCCAAGTTTTGTCATACTTATGGCCACTAAAAAACGCGTAGTTTGGGAGTAAATCGAGAAAAACGAAATTGCGATTTTCGAAAAACCGCTATTTTGGATACGGATTTCCACCAAAAGTTGTAGGATCGTCCCATTTCAGGACCCAACATGGCTATAAAATTTCATGGCGCTAGCTCTATTAGTTTTTGGGAAATCTTGTACACAGACTGACTGACAGACAGAAAGACATTTTTTTAATGACTCCAATCGACTCAGGAGTGATTGGGAAATGTTTTTTAGGCAAAATTAAGAGGTCGAAATTTTTCATGAATACAATACTTTATTATACTCCGTAGAAGAAAGTAAAAAATACATCTGATGTGAACAGCACATGACTTTCTTTTGGAAAATCTACGTCCTTGCGCAATTTAAAGGGTGATTTTTTTAGAGTGGTATAACTTTAAAATGAAATAAAAATGCATATAATTTAAGTTTGAATCCAAATTTATTTTGTGTCCACCACGACTAGGTAGTATTTTTGAGGCCTTATAATTAGTTTGGGTTGACGGATAGTAAGTAGATTGGACCAATAATAGTAGTAGATTAATACTAATATTAGCGAATTTTGAAAAAAAACCCTTTTCTACCTACGCCGATATACCAATTTTTATAACTAAAGCTAAATAGCTTTATCATTCATAATACAGGAGAACCTCGATAATGTGCACCTCGAAAATGTGGATTATCCAATAATGTGAACCAAGAAATATTTGTATTACATACTCTAAAATGTGAATCCGCAGCTGTTTTTTGCTATTCGAAAATGTGAACTAACAAAAAGTACCATTTTGATTTTGGTTTTGCATGATTTCTCGGAAAAGTCCCAATTTCTGTTTTCGTTTCTGTCAACGGCGTGAATCTGCATATTCAGTTTGTATCTGCAAATTGCTTATTTATCTAGGGTCGTTGCAAGAACAAATTTTTCACCATCAAAGAAAAAGACATTTAAAAAAAATGTAGCAAGGCCATTCTTGAGTACATCTAGCACAACGGTATGGGGTATCGAAATCTACAATCACTGCCAAAAAACACAAATAAAATAAACTTTTGAGTTTTGTGGGGAAAAACGGAATCTGCGGTTAATAAGAGGAAGGCTCTCAGAACCTCCGAAATGCCCAGAATGGAAGATGCGTTACCAACAAAGGTCACTAATTTTTTTTTTTAACAAAAATTAGTTCTTTGCTTCAAAATTACTTATTTTTGTGTCATTTTTTGGTTTTGATTAATCTTTATTTTATTTTTTGAGCATATTTTCGATGTTTTTTGTTGACTATAACAAAAAATATCGGCATGATTTGGTTTTAATTTTCTTTAAAGATATCTATTAACCAAATAATGAATTGAAATTCATACATGTGTGTAGCATGCAATGAGACTTTTTTCCTATCCAGTAATGTGCACCCTCTAAAATGTGAAACGCCCTTTGTTTTAATTAGTTCACATTATCGAGGTTGTACAGTACCAACATTCTATCAACAAAAACCTTTTCAGGAATTCTGATAGTAAATAAAACTTTTTTAATAAATACTCGACAAAATATACTGATCATTTAATAATAGGAACTTGTGAGCACAAAAAGTACATTTCATAAATAGTAGCAGATTTCATTTAGTGCGTAGTGAATTTTCCAGGATCAAAATAGTAGTAGATCCGACTACAATTGTAGTAGGGTGACATCTATATAGTGAACCCTTCTCAGAAATAATTTTTGCAATCCTTTTAAAAGGAGCCGGAACTTTCAGAAATTATACAAGCTGAACAAATGTAGTAAAGTAGAAAATACTATAAGACAGTTAATTTTGACTAACCTATCATTTCGATGTAATCCAAAAAAATTAAATCCTTCGCGCACGCGCCCTAAAAAGTTGAAGTGGCGATTTGTTTGTTTTTTAAATTTTATATATTTTTTTGGTAACTTGTTTTGTTGCTAGATCCACCCGCCGCTTTTGCAGTCAAGTGAGCTGAGCTAGCAATACCGAAAATCACTATTTTTTATTATTGACACCATTGACAATGCACGGAAATACACGTAAAAATAAATACCACACCATCACTACCACTACACGTAAATGGAAGTAATGAATCCCCGACACGATCACTTTATTCGCTCCACGCGAGAGCTCTCTTTTTAACCAAAGTAACACTTTATGCCCTTCGCACTTTCTTTTGTTTTATTCAAACCGAAAAAAACATGATTGTATGCTGGCGGGAGCGACGTCAACCTTGTGCAGAGACGAAGCTTCGACAGCCTGAGCAACAGCAATGGCAACAGTGGCGACGGTAGTATGACGGGAACAGGAACAATATCCAACATGTGTCTACACATTTGCTGGGTTGCCAAGTCAGGTATGAAGCAAGACGAGATGGACGAGGTAAGCGGCCAGCATAAAAAAATAAGGAATGGTTTCGTGGGTATATATTTTCTTTTCTAATCACTTTATATCATTTTCCTTAATCATAAAACTTCACAATATTTACATCAAATGGATTTTAAGTCGCCAATACTTCCCCCGTCTTAATCCTTAATTATCATTTGTTAATTTTAATTGCTTTCGCGACAATTCCATTGTTTACTATATCACCGGCGAAACGTCAAGCCCCGAATGTTTCACTATTGCAACACTGAGTGGACCGTGTTGCCAAGGTGGCCACAGTCAGACACTTCCTACTCCTCCTGCGATCAGCAAGGATTGTTTTTTTTAAATAAATTTTATTCGTTAACGATTTTCACCGTGCGCGGACAAAAATATGCGTATTACCAATGAGCATCTTTAAACACATAACTGCATTCCGCTTCAAATGATGGTAAGCATACATAATTTAGTGAAATTGCACGGATTTTACCTATAATTTCATTATCCGAATTTTTCGGGTCTACCGATTGATTTTTAACGAAAAAAAACTGGATTTTCACAATGTTCGAGAACTCTATCTCTTTCTCACTATTCCACACACTCGAGCGTGTACCTTGTGTGAGTAAGAATATTTTACGGCTATGAAAAATTTGTCTTTTTTGCCTTGCATCGAATATTTTTCAATATGTCGAATTTGTTTAACGAAGGATAGTAAGAAAGGATTTACGATTTGACTTTGGGCAGAGGAAGAATACTTTCTACAGGTGAAAATAAATAAATAAATAACGCGAATTTATTTCATGCACTCCGCGCAACACACACAGGTTCACTTAATTAACGCACACATTCGAACACAATTTTCGGAATAATTTTTTTGTAGAACTACGAGCGACGCATTTACGATATTAAAAGCGCGTCGCGACACAAACGAACGAACACATCCGCACGAATCACCATCGTAACTTAACTTTTTCTATCTGCTGTCGCCTGGCCGGTAGTGCATCTGCGGACCTCCTTGTCACACGAAATACGTATGTTGGTGTTGGTATGTTCACTGTAGCAAAAAGCAATTACGATAAATTGAACGACAAGCGATGAAGCAGTGGAACGCGCATTACTGGCAGGAATCACATGTTATGGAGGCGAAGCTCGCTTGCGTTCAATTTCGACCGATTTCCAATAAAAAAAAAATTATCGACCAGTATTTCTCACGTCATTAGTTTCACACCTCAGCCTTTTCAAATATATATAATAAAAATCAATTCCCTAATAATCAACATTTAACTTTAAAATATAATTTCATTGCAGATTTTCAGCTTTAAACTTGGTTAAATAATGTGACCGGCACTTTATTGCACATATTTGCATTAAAAGACAACTTTCATTTGATATCAATAGAAACAACTATATTTGAATCGTAGTTTGATGTGAACAATTTTTTCTGGTTTTCTACATAAATCTTTCAATTCTAAACTTAAGAGGTGGAATAATCACCGAATTCACCAAATTATCGTAATTAGTTAACCACGAAAACCGCGCGCCGCGCAAATCAACGATACTAGAGCCAGAAAAGGCTCAGCACCAGCCAGTTTCTTAGCCATTCAAAGCGATTTTCTAAACATTTTTCTGCACAATACTTCGATTACCAACGAATTCCCCGTGTAATTTCTTTTAAAAACAATAGTTTAAGCGAAAATATGGCTTTTCTGGAGAGTAAATCTTCTCAATACTCAAAAATATCAACAAAACCCGTGGATCACTGTCGGTCGGGCAACGGACTGAGCATTTTATTGTTTTCGTTTTTTCTCTCGTCCATCTTGGGCTGCCTTTTTCGCTTTGGCTGCCTCCTGTCTCGTTCTTTGCTTCACTCGGCACGCTTTACTACTCACTCATCTGTTGTCTCACTTACGTGACACAGTACGAAAAAGTAAAAAAATCTGATATTGTCACCGTACGACTTTCTTATATCCAGAAAAAATGTACTTCCGTACTATCTACTGGAAGATTCCGAATCCATCGATGCTTGTTCGACAACACTACCCTAAATAGAGAACGGTTGTTTACATCTACAAATAGTTAAATGCATGAATCAAACACAAACAGGTTGCGCATTGCGCAGGTCCGCCATGTTGGATTTTTGCTGTCAAGAGATTGTGACGTCAGCTGCGCGTAGATGTTTAATAAGTATATGGAAAAGTTAGAATTTGTGGTTTTATTTCAGTTTTAAGTGTTTGAAAAGTAGTTAAAAGTGCTGTAATATCAAAACTAACCTCAAGAACTAAGTGTTTAATATTTAAGACATTGAAATGTGTGTTTTTGCCTTGTGCAACAACGAAAAGAAAGGCAGTGAAAAGACGAGCTTCCAAACATTTCCCAAAGACAGACTTTAATTGAGGAAATAAACGTACTTCTGTAAAAGAAATGAGACATTTAATATAAAAACTGCGAGAATTTGTAGCCTACATTTTGTACCTGATTGCTTCGAAAATAATATGCAGTATGAAATAGGCAAGATACCAGTAAATTTTAGCAAAACTCTAAGTAATGTTTATATTTCCAACTTTATTTAGCATTTCCGAAACTGTTGCAACTTCAAGTCGGACAACCAGGATGGCTGAAAAGCAGTCAAAACTATTAGTTGCTGATTTATTAAAATAAAACGAGGAGCCTTTGCATGACAAAGCAATCAATGCTGCAGTGATAATCCGCTGGAGGACACAACTTATTCATGGGTTAATCATGTCTGAAACACTGTCTGAATCTTTAGATAATTGTGATATTAAAGTAAAAAAAACTTTTTTATACATCGAGGATGTATTTTCGTATACGTATATTGAATAAAGAACTCTGTGAACATTTAACTACAAGAAAAAGGAAAAATAAAAAAATTACAACTTAGAAGTCTTATGGCGTTTTCGACTGGCATGCTCTTTTTGCTCTGAAGTTGCTCTAAATTTGCTCACTCTGAGATCTTGTGTTCGACTGAGATTTTTTGATCGCTCGAAAAAGAGTTACGTGTTCGAGTGACGCAAGTACTCCGTATGCGAGCACTAAAAGAGCATTTTTCGAGCAATTTTGTGATCTGCCTAATGTAGTCAGATTTGAGTTGCTCTTTTGAGGTTAAGGCTAACAAAATCGTGTGGAATCGTAAATGGAAGATATTTATGATTTTGATTTCTTGGATTCTTCTTCATCTAGTGAAGAAGAATTTCATTTGGTCAGAAATATATTAGTGCAGTGTCAACTTAAGGGGAATATATCAAAATTAATTTTAATTTGTTTTATGCTTCTTCTTATTCTTTGAGAAATGCTCGACTCCCAAGCAGAGGTGCTCGAAATCTACTCGAGATCTGCTCGAAATACCTTGCTCTAAACTGGGGTAGAGCGTGCTCTGAATCTGCCAGTCGAAAACGTCATTAGCTGTGTTTCATTTATTTTCACAAAGTGTAGTAAAAATTCACAGGCATTGTTGTTGACTATTTTTTTTTTACTTTTTATAAAATTAAATAATATTTATATTGCAGCAAACAGAACAAATTCGAGTTTTTACGCGAAAACAGAACAAATCTCATATCGATGACATTTCCTTACGCTCTTGTGACGTCATGCGCAGAAGTTTACCAAAATGAAACTCATCAATAATACTTTTCATCAATAATACTTTTAAGTAACATGGAACGTGTGGAGGCTCCTAATGTTTATTGTCAATTTTACTTGATGTCAAGTAACATTGATCGTTTGTAGTAAAATTGATACATTGGTGGAACATTGATCAAGTCAGAAATTATGTTGACTTGGTTAATTTTACTTGATCAAACATTGATCGTGTGTAGGCTCCATCAATGTTACTTGACAATGCTGAAATACCTTCTATTTAAATCAGAAATAAGTGATTTAACACTTTTTAGCAAATCATATATAAAACCATAAAAATATATAAAATGTCATTCAAGATTAATAAACCCAGCAATACTGTGTTACCGTATTTTCATCTAAGATAGTAAAAATTTATATATTCCCAATACAAAAAAAATCATTTCGATTAAATTTTTGTTTCTTACTTTCTCCTCCGCGTTTAACAGAATACAGTAGAAAGAGACGAATATAATAGATTACGGGAAATGCAGTAGGTTTATTCTGTGTTTCGTACAATGATTTTGTGTAAATATCGAAATATTTTTGTACTAATCCTTTTAGTAATTTAACATTAGGGCAGTACGTTTAAGCGTTCATAAACAATTATAATTTTCCTAGCAGTGAACATTTCTTATCAATGGACTAAGGCTATCCGAAATTGCTTCAAGTTGTGGCGCTAGTGTCACTATGTTTTGGTCAGGGATCCCATTTCTACCGCTTTCTAGACAATTTTACATAAGATGAATTTAGGTTAAAGATTGCATTTTTACATTTAAGCTCAAAAAGTTAACTACTGAGGCTAAAAATTATTTTATCTTGTAACGTCCTGTAGTAGCTTATCGATATCAATGATTATGGGGTGAGGACCCTCGGCAAGGTAGTAGTGCGTCGATTCAAACACCGCTGTCTGTTCGTTCAAGTCATATCTGAATTATTTCATTTTTTCATTTTGGTTTTCTGTTTTTTTTTTTATTATTTTATCTCGTCGTTGTTGACTTGGGTAAGTATATTTGAATGTAGCCGAACAAAGTATATTCTCTTACACATAGACACCAATAGCTATCGCCTTCTGTTGCGACGATATAGCTGTGTGGATAAAGGAAAGAAATAGCTCATACGGCAGTTCGGTGGAGGGGTTGAACTTTTTTTCTCATGGTCGTAAAATTCGGGGTGAAAAGCGAGTATTTGGTATTATTCCTCTGGTCATTTAAGCCGAAATTCCACATCGAACTGTTCAATTTTACGTTTCGATTTACAACGTTCAGTACTTTGTTTTCGTTTATTTAAAAACCATTTTTTTTAAATTTTCAAGCCTGATATTTTAATTCATTCGATTTTTTTTTAATTTTTATAAAAAAGAAAAATACTAGACCTCGATGTCCGACGTTTCGATATACGACGCAAAATTATTGAGGGAAATCAGTGGTCTTTCAATATTACGAAAAAAAAAATTTTGTTTTATTGTTTCCAGAATATTAGACGAATTGTGAAAAATATTTCATTTTTCTATGCGTTTGTGCGCCCAAAAATCGATATCAAAATTTGGTCTTAAACTTAAAAGCTTCAATCTAAAAACTATTCATCTTTCTCTCACCAACGTAAAATCATTTACTATTTTACCCTTGGAGCACAATGGAACGCAACCATCACGCATCCAAATGTCACTTATGAGTTTGTTTCACAGAAATACCTTTAAGTGAGCACACCATCGAAGCAAACTTTGGACTTTAACGCAGTGAGTCTGCGTTGACATGTGATACAGTGCCAATCGAAATGTCGTTCGACGGAAAATTAATTGAAGAAATGCGAAAAAATATAATTTTATACACGAAATGCAACCCCGGATACAAAAATGTATCTTCAAAAATAAAAATATAGGAAAAGATGGCTGTGAAGCTGTTAAATTCACTTGCCGCACCCAATATTGTCTTTTTTTCTTTTTATTTATTCGCGTCACATTTGCCTCACTATGAAGCCTCAACCACAATTACGCGTGCGTGCGAAGGTGAAAGTAAAAACTACGCATTTATATGAGTAAATGTATAATTGTGCGTTGCTCAGACGCGTTGCCGCGTCCCTGCCGCGTAGAGTAGGCTCAGTCTCTACTTTTAGACGCGATGATTACTAGATGCCAAAACAAAATAATGCCGCACGCACGCACGCGTAATTGGGTTGAGACTTCTATTGTGCTCAACCGCGCCTGAGCTGCGTTGCGTGACAGTTCACAGTGGTCTTAATTGCGGCATGGTTGCATTCATTGTGCTCCAACTTAAGCTCAATTTTAAGACGATTTGTTCATTAATGTATAAGGTATAAATTAATGTATTAATGTGCATTAATGTATAAACATCATAAATTCAAGTTAAACTGATTACATAAGTTTGATTTTTCGTGACAGTTTTAAAATATTCTTACCCAATAAAAGTGTTAACAGAACACTAAACCTACTGATACTTTACGTATATCCATTCCCACAACAGCGGGTCAAGTGATCCGTATTTAAAAGTACCGTTTAGTCAAATTTGGTGTACGAATAAAACCATTTTTTTATCAAATAATTCCAAATTATTTATTTGTACAATAAAAAAAAATCACTCATATAAATCTATGATCACAAGCAATAACCGCTTAAGTTGTTTTAAGTATATTTTCAATATGAGCTGTATTTAAATCTGTAAAAGGCATATTTTAGCTTCACATAAAAATCCACTTAACCCTTTCGCAACTGCTGGTATGAAAATAAATCAGACAATATTTGAAAAATTCTGTTGGTGTCTTTCCGTATTTCTATGTATAATGAATTTATATATATATTTTAAATTGAATTTGTTTTCCATACCACAAGGTCTCTTGGTTTAATTATGTACCAACACAAAAGTACTAATGGGACAAACAGTTCCAGGACCCCTTTTCCAAATTCCAGTATCACATTTTTTTTCAATTACAGAGCCTTTTCTGACTACACCTTTAACGTAAAACACAACACTAATTTTCAAATATTAAAATTAAAAGGTCGCCTCGAAAGGTTAAGATGTTATTATTTGTGGCCACAGAAATCTTCACGATTTCCCATAAATCTGTCCATGGGTAGGGCTGCCATCATATCTCTTTTAAAGAGAACCTTATCTCTTTTTTTAACCCCATTCTTTTTCCTCTTTCTTTTTCCTTGTCAGTTCTCTTTTTTCAGAAAAATCTTGGCTCATACTATGCGTAAAAAACCAAACAGATTTTTTCACGAAAATTCCATTATGAATTAAAATGATCACGTTATTTATTGTATAGTAGTACTCTACTCTACAATTTTCTGTGTGTGGTGCGAAACTGTACATTATAATTGTAACGTAAAGCTATTTATTGTATGCGCCAGCAAGAACAGTTTCTTCTCCCACGATCAGCTGCTGTAAAAATCAAAACAAATCAAAATTGTGCGGTTAAGGAAATAGCCGGTTGAAAATCATTTGCTTGAAAAACCGACACTTTTTTGTAATAATTCTGTGCAGTCATCCTAAGTTCTGTAATTTTCACATTCAAAAAAAGTTCTCTTTTAGTTCTCTTTTTTCATTTCGTTAATTTCCTATACAGTGTCTCTTTTTTTAACCCAAAGGTTCTCTTTTCACAAATAGGGTCCATGGCAGCCCTATCCATGGGTCAAATGACCCGTTCCGGTAGTTAGACCAAGTTACATATATTTCTCGGTAAAAAAATAAACTAGAGAATAATGAATATTTAAAAATACATCGAATATATTTTTCAATAAAAGTCGCGGAGGCAAATGGCGATATGATAATGTTATTTTAAAGAACTTATGACAAAAAGTTCCAAACGGGTCGTTTGACCCGGTCGTGGTAGGTTTAGAATTAATACTTTCATGGCGATTTATCTTTTATTGCTACTGTAAGATATTTTTTTTCATTAAATCAAATTGAATTGTCACTGATTTCCTGAAATATAGAATGAACCGTGGGCGGAACTGTTCCTAGCCATAAGTGAAAGGTAAGTAGTCCTATAATTCACATAGTAGCAATCGCGTAGAAATCCTTATTGGTATATTTTTATAAACAAACGTACCAATGTTTTTGAAAAGAATGATATTTTATATAATAGTAGTTGATTATAGTTTTTCATTCAATAGATTAATTTTTACACACTAAACAATTTAGTTCATTTTGAGTTTTTATTTCATAGAGGCTGTGAAAAAATTGTTACACATCGCTAGGTATCCGTTTCACCCAGGATAATAGCTCGGTACCGAGTTACATAAAAATCCATAGATTTTTGTCATTCAGTTATCAATTACATGAATGTGTTATTTTTTTTTAAATATTGGAATTTAGTCTTTAAAAATATTGCTAATTTAAGTACAGCGAAAGCTCCCATAAGCACTCACGAGATAAACGGACACATCCCAATGTCTGGTAATGGAATGTACCCGTTTATTGTTCTAAGAAAAGTGTCAAGCAGTCAAAGAAGCGCATGATACATAGAATTTGAATTATTTTATTTTTTTTTCTGTCCGTCACATTTTACTGAGGCAAAAGTTTTTTGGTTTCTGAGAGCTTTCAAGGTTTAGTTTTATATTCCAAGATTTTCTTCTAGCGTTGGCCATCTGTTTGTTGTTTGTGCCTTAACGGAATTGTTTGCTTATCGGAGGTGTCCGGAAATATAGCTTCTACTGTATTTTTAGTATAATACTTTTTTGACTCGTTTACCCGGAAATTTATCCCTGTTGACATTCAGTCATGCTTTTAGTTACGTAGTCCAGACAGTCTAGCATTTAAGCGATTGCAAGTTTTGTTCACGAATTTTAAAAAATCGACCAAAGACTTACGGAATGTAGTGCCACCTTAACTGAATACGAGTACTAATTTCAAAATTTTATATAAACTCTATGTTTTATATAAGTACACAAGCGCATTGTAATTTGCCATGAAAGGGGGAATTCATACTAGGAGTTTGAGCTTTTATAAAAACAGAATGGGGGGAAAAGGGAGCAAGTGGTATGTATATAAACACATCAATAAGTTTTTATATCTTATGTGCATTAAGTAGTATAAAACCCCTGTAAAGAAAGGGATGGATAAATAATATATATAGAACTGTATATAAATATAAAATGCGGCGATAGTTAGTATATAAGAATTGAGGTTTGAGGCAAAAGTTAAAAAGAAAATAGGAAGAGAAGAACTCAAATAAAAGAAAAACATTCATTGTTTCATCAATGTATAGGACTTTCAACGTAACTACGATTTGGTGTTGCCAGTTAAAGTGTGCAAATAAAATTTGCAAACACATCTTTTTTTACAAAACTTATTTTTTAAGCCAAAGTGATGTTAACGCCGAAATTTTAATTTGGAATAATATAAGGAAATAAAATTTCGATTAAAACTTTGGGACCAAAAAAATAAACGTCAGGTGAATATTTGACCGTAAACGCTATACGCGTTAAAAACAATTAAGTTGACTTTACATGGTCACTTTACCATTTCAGTAAAAATGCAATTTTGCTGAAAAAATGCAGGTATTGCCTATTGAAAATTCATTTTTGGCAAAATCGCATCTATTTCTTTTTTATGGATATTCTGTCAAAATGACATGTCACATGAAGTATGAAGTGAATAGCAAGTAGACGTGAAACATTGCCGCGTATTCATAGTCATATTTAAACATACATGACAGTTTGCTATGGCTTTTTGTCAGTGTAAACTCATGTTTAACAAAATCTGCGTTTAAAAATGAATTATTTTTAAGAATTCAACCATTATTTTTGAACAATTCAAGTTTTTGATTTTGTAGTCCTTATGACTAGACTTTCATAAACATTGCCTTTGGCGGACAGCATCTATTATATCTGAGTAACAAATTAGTACTTCGATTTTTTTTAAATAACGGGTTTCACCTATAACGTAGCAACCGTCATAATGGTATTTGATTTTTTTTCTTAACTTTGTAACTATAACGTAGTTACAAAGTTATGATAAAAATCAAATACCATTTTTGAAGGCAAAGAAACTGCTCCTACCCGAAAAAACGGCTAGAAATAGGGGAAGTTTGTCCCTAATGTGTATTACGGCGCCGTGTTGTGTGTATTGTTTACAAAACGTATTTTACGTTAAACTTTTACGTTAATTAATTGTTTACAGCCACCAAAATTACAGTACACAAAGCGGAAGAATGTAAACAATGGTTTTTTTTTCAAATCATAATTCTGCTATAACCAAATGAAATCATATAAAAGAAACAAAAACTTACGTTATCCAGATTTTTGTTTAAATATATAAGGAGAAATACGCACAAACTTTATATCTAAAAATCTCAATCGATGAGATTTTCTTTCATGAACCGAGTGAATAAAATCTAGCAAATGCTTTTACTAGGAATTTATCAGGTTTTAGTACAAAATGGAATTTTGTATACAATGTGCTAATCTCACGTTTTTTAGTATATAATAAATGTTAACAAGTTTCTTTGATCTATTAAACAATAACCGATTCTTTATGGGAGTATGAATTTGACTCCAATTAGAAATTTGAGCATACGTAGCAGGAGTTTCCAGTGATTTCAGAGCAACCTTTAACAAGTCTGGATGCTGAAATTCAGCCATGCTCCAAATTACTTCCGGATTTCTTATTTCTTTCTAAAATAAAAAACGTAAACGTTTCAAGAACCTCTTCCTGGGAGTCGAGCATTTCTTGAAAAACAAGAAGCATAAAACAAATTAAAATTAATTTTGGGATTTTTCCCTTAACTTGCCCTTTGCTGAAATATATTTGTGACCCAAGGAAATTCTTCATTAGATGAAAAGGAATCCAATAAATCTAATACAAAATAATTTTTTATTTTGGATTCAACGCGATTTTATTAATTCTAACCGCAAAAGAGCAATTCAAATCTTACTACGCTCGGCAGATCACAAACTGCTCTTTTAGTGCTCGCACACAGAGTACATTTGTAACTCGACAACAGTGTTGGGGCCAGATAATTATTTTTTTATCTAGATAAAGATAAAGATAAATGCTCGTAATGTTTATCTAGATAAGATAATAGATAATGAAAATATGAAAGATAATAGATAAGATAAGATAAAAAGCCAAATTATCTAGATAATTTTTAGATAAATATTTATTTTGACATTGCACAAAATTCAAAATTACGTACTAAAAAAAATAGCACAAAATTTTTTGCTTTTTTTGATTTCCAATTTAAATATAATAAGAAACGAAATAATAATAAAAGAAAACGGATAAGAAACGTTATCGTAACGTAACGAAATAACGAAATGATTTTCGGGCTTTTTCTTCAAAATTACGTTATAATGAACGTTATAGAAATTCAATTCCGTTACCATAACGAAAAACGAAAAAAATATTACGTTTTTTCGTTGTTTATTAGTATTTCCTTGTTTTGTTCAGTATTATTTTTTGTGAAATTTCCCACAAAAGTTCATCAAGTATAACCCCACAGACATAAAATATAATCAAAAATATTGGAGTAGTGTTTTTAATCGTATTTTGATTCTAAATCGGATTTTGTTTTGGCCAGATTCACTCTATTTCTGGAGATACAAAAATGGAAATCTTCTAAGCAAGTTTTTTGGTAGCGAAAAGATTTTCTTTTTAGTAACTCCAGAAGTAGAGCGAAATTCTATAAAAAAATTCTATATCTTTGATATCAAAATCACGCTTTTGTGGAGACAGTTTTTTTAATGAACAAAACTTTTGTGTGATTTTTTGTCTTTTGTATTTTTTATTGATTTTTTAACTTAATAATCACATTTTTTTCCGTTTTTATTTGTATTTTCTTTTTGCTGAGTTTTATTATTTGTTATACAATTTATTTTTATGGAAACTGAACTGAATTACTTTGTGATAAACTATTATTACAGTGCGTTTTTTTGTTTTCAGTTTCAATACAATGTGTAACGGAATAATAACATTATAACGTAACGAAATTAAGTTTTTTATCGATACAAAACGAAATAACGTCACGAAATATAAGTTTAATTTTGCTACGTAAGGAAATTTATAACGTTATGATTTTTTATTTCGTTCATAGCCCGGTTTACACTTGGCAACAGTTACTGGCAGAACTTTTTTTTTATGGACAAGAGAAGAGAGGCGAGGGAAAGAGTGACACTTCGCTTCCTTGTCTGTAAACAAAAATTGTTGCCAAGTATAAAACTGTTCCTAAAAAAAGTTTTTAGGTTTTCAAAAGTATGCAGAAAACAATTTCGTTTCAGCATTTTTTCAGATTTAATTTTTTGATTTTCGGTGGTAACGATTATCTCTAGATAAATGGGATTTTCCTTTATCTAGATAAGATAAAGATAACTTTTTTGGGGTGTTATCTAGATAAGATAAAGATAACATTTTTTTTTATCTAGATGATTATCTAGATAATTATTATCTAGATAACCCCAACACTGCTCGACAAGCAACTCATTTACAGCGATTAAAAACCTCAGTCGAACACAAGTTCTCAGAACGAGCAACTTTAGACTATTTCTGACATAAAGCAGCTGTTTATTTACGATAGTTTACATTCTTTACGATTCTTTACTACAAATATTGTTTACGCGTGAATGTACAACACTGTTGCCGCCTTTCTTCTATATTTTATGGGGGGAAAATCATAAAAATAGTAAATATTGCATTTATTGTAAATCGTACTGATTTCTTGGTCTGCTTTTCTTATCCACGTATTGCACTATCTTCGACTTATTTTATAGGCCTAGCTCACAATAAGAACTTGTTCTGAAAATTTAGTTTACAGTGGTAAATGGGGATTTTCCATTGGCAAAAGAGAGGTAAATATAATTATTAGATAGAGCGACACGAAAAAATTCACAACAAAATCGTACTAAAAATTGACACAAATTCCTGAGAGTAAGACTGTGGAAAAGAGATATATGGCGTTTTCGACTGGCATGCTCTTTTTGCTCTGAAGTTGCTCTAAAATTGCTCACTCTGAGAACTTGTGTTCGACTGAGATTTTTTGATCGCTCGAAAAAGAGTTACGTGTTCGAGTGACGAAAGTACTCCGTATGCGAGCACTAAAAGAGCTTTTTTCGAGCAATTTTGTGATCTGCTTGTGATGTAATCAGATTTGAGTTGCTCTTTTGAGGTTAAGGCTAACAAAATCGTGTCAAATTGAAAATATTCTTGTGTTTGATTTTTTGCATTCTTCTTCATCTAGTGAAGAAGAATTTCATTTGGCCACAAATATATTAGGACAGTGCCCAGTTAAGAGGAAAATCCCAAAATTAGATACTTTCGTGTCATTAATTGACGCGTATGATGATGAACAGGTAACACATTTTTAAAATAAGACAATTGTTTTTTTATTCCCTTTTTATAGTTTCGTAGGCAACTTACAAATTTTATCCATGATTTCCACAAATAGAAAATATTTAAATATCAAAAATAATTTCCAAGAATATTCTTGCCGGCGAGCCATCAAATGTCAATTTTTATTTGTTTTTGTTTTATGCTTCTTCTTGTTCTTTGAGAAATCCTCGACTCGCAAGTAGAGGTGCTCGAAATCTGCTCGAAAATACCTTGCTCTAAACTGTGGTAGAGCCTTTGTCTTTTAGATCGGAAAATGTGAAGATTGACACAATCAGCCAATTTGGTTTTGGTCCGGGTAATGTGGACCAATGTTGTGTGCTCAGTTCACACAAACCAATTTTCTTTGTCACTTAAAAAAAAAAAATTCTGGCAATATGACCTTCCTCCAAAAAAGTCTGAAACTGAATAAGCTTTCAACGCAAACAATTGGTTTCACAGATCAAGTGTCGCCGGTTCATGTTTGAACATAAACTCAAATTAATTTGCCAATCTGGCAATTATTGACAACCCGTATGGTGATATGGCATTGTTCGAAGTTTTAAGTGAACGGCGAACAGTTGTATCAAAATTCCAGTTTGAAGTCAAACTTTCTAATTAGATTTTTTTTTTAATTTATTCCAATCGGATTTTGATGTATGGGAGTTTTATGTAGAAATTCTAAATAACTTTTGTTCTTGCACTTTTTTGATCAGATGCATCGTTTTTCAGATATTCGCATAAAACTTTTTCGTTCGTATGAGGGGTGTCCACCCTAATGGTCCATTTTAACCCATTAACGAACTTAGCCCTGCATTTTACGAAAACCGAATCTGCATAAAATTTCAAGTCTCTGCTCAATCCGTACGCCCGCGAAAATTCAATATTTTTTATCATTCTCAACACACTGGTGTAATTAGTGTGATGACGGGATCTTGGCGTTACAAACGGTAAGGCAAATTTAAAATACCCTTTGATTCACCATACGGGTATAAAAATATCAGACTCGATAATCCGATTCAGGGTGTGAAATCAATTCTGTGGTGAAAACCTAAAACATGCTAAGTGAATTTTCAAGGGAAGCCAAAGTGATCTGTAAAAGTGCAAATATAGAACACTCGGGCTTCTTCTGAAAATCGACTTAAAATGTTTTGGGTTTTTGCCACGGAATTATTCTGATAATCGGGATACTACTGTAAAGTATTTTTTTTTTAAATGCAATTCTAGTCGTTCTTTTAGACACCGATGGCGCATAGTTTCATTTCTATGCCGATCTTTGCATCAAGTCTTGTTGACAGGTTGCAATTTTTACATTGTCGACTGCGTTTCGTTAATTGCATTTGTCGAGTGCTTGTAAATAGTGTCAGGTCGTTAAAATATTCACATTTTACGAAATCATGGCAAAATGGGCGAGACGAATCTTCAAAACGGAACTGTCCCGGTCAAGAAGGACCGTCTGATAAGCCTATATTTAGGTGTCAAAGAAAAAAAAATGATTTGTATATTTAATATGTCTGTTAATTCAAGAATTTAAGATTAGAATTAGTATTAGTTGTAATAAATCAGTTGTCTAAGGCTATGGAATATGAAACCCCATTGACGTGGGGTACACTTTTTGAAACATTTTCAATGTACCTGGCCAAAAATAAACTTATTAAAAGTAAGACAACCGACCAGTATTGACAATAACGGCGGCAGCGGAAGACAAGTAAATAATGCCAGTTCTGCCTCAGTAGCAAAATATTTCTAAGCAGTTAACCATCCAAGATTTCACGTCAACTTGAAATCAAACTCATCGCCGCTAGTATATCAGCATTAGGTCTGCGCCAAGACATTTCCATAATTCTCTTGGTGGAATCCAATCCCGAAATCAAGTACAAAATCAAAACCCTAATACCAAAAACACAAGAAGCAACGACAACTCGTTTTTAAGTAAGAAGTCACGACAATAACACGATTTCAGCCGATTGGAATTCGTCACAATCGGAATAACGAACTCAAAAAACACGATAAAGTAGAAAAAACCAAGTTATAATTTTTTGTTCTTCAGTGGCAAGGCAGAAAAAAATCTTTTCATATCATCACTAACACATCACAAAGGTGAGACGAATATATCTCACTAACACACTGACTTCGAAATGTCCTTCCCAAAAACTCTTCAACTTCACCGCTTCAAACTTCAGGCTCGGACATTAGCAAGCGAGTAAAAAAATCAGAAACAAATAAAGAAAAAAATCGACACGAGAACGCGATATAAAAAATTCACCTTGTCTTCTTTTCAACTTTTTTTTACTCGTTTTGTTTTTGCTAGTGGTGTTTATGACGCACAGAAACGCAACAAAAATGTCGTAAGTAAAAATAAAATCCAGAGGGGGGAGTCATTGAGTTTATCACCTTCTCTGTCTATTCTCCAGTGATTCCAAGTTTTTTTTTGTTATTTTGTAGCTTTTGTTTTTTTAGTATGGGTTTTTCTTTTTTTTTGTGCTTTTGTTATTTGCCCTCCTTCTTCTCATGGTCCCTTTTTGCTCTTATTGTTCTTTTATGACGTTCTATAATTTTTTTCCGGCAAACGATACGGATACACCTACACTATAAAAGAAAAACACATTACGACGAATTTAATTCATTCATAGCGCACATGCATTTAATACAGGTTTACTGCATGTATGGAAGCAAATTATAGTTTGAGTGTATGCAGCGGGGATATAAAATTTGGAAATATTTTTTTTATTTGAACAACGTATTTCTGTTCTTTTTGCAAAATCTTGTTACACAAATGCTGATCTTTCCGTTTGTGTTTGTACTCTCTTGTGCCATAAAAAAAGTGTGTATAGTAGATCTAAATTTCTATGAAAAAAAAGTATGTATTCATATAGTACAAAACTGTATTACCAGATTAATTTTAATGCCAATAATTCGCCTCGAGAGTTGATTTTCCCGGGTTTTTATGAATTGTCCGTACAGGCACTTTCTTCTTTAGAACGCGGATTTTCCTAGGCAAGCAAAAAGCTTTGCATACATCCCTCTATTTACACGGTTTTTTTTATAAGCGATTTCAAAAAACGCTGAAAAATTCTGAAACCATAAACACGGTATAATCACTGATATCCTACAACTAGATCAAGCCATTTGCTATCTCAAATGGACCACTGAAACGTCAAAAAGCTATGACGAAAAAAAGGGACAAAGCTAGTAATTCTGGGAAATTAAAATTCTGGAAAAAAATGCTTATGCAGGTTCCCGACGGAATATTATCCAATCCCTATACCGATTATTCATGTTAATATTCAGAGCTGCCACTGTACATTAATATGCAATTCTCTAAACCGTGTATAAGTCTTATGAGTTCGACGTAAAACATATAATTCAAGTGTTATTGAGTTGGTTGATTTGAACGTCTGGTATCACTAAAATTCGAAGACAAAATGAGACAACCATAGTCACGCTGTCCCATATTTTTGCTATGGAATTGTTCGAGTGCCGAGATCTAGTAGTAGGATATCTGTGGGTATAATAGGTTTGATCTATTATTTGTAACGGATTTCTAGTCTTTCGTTCCGCTCCCAAGGAGGGATTGAAATTAATGGAAAATAAAAATCACTCTCTAGAGAACGAAATTCGGGATTTCAGTAAATCGCTCCAAAGAACGAGAACGAAATTATGGTTTTTACGTTCTTGCTCTTAAGATATTTACATTTGCGTTTTGTTTTTACGCTCTTTGAGAACAGAACGTTAATGCTGGGAGCGAAATATCGTTCTCTCACTAGTAAAATACATACTTATGTGTGTGTGCATCATACCAAAAAGCCATCGCTCGAGGCTTTTATTCATTTTTATGCGAGACCCACAAACCGCTTTGAACAAGGAGCGAAAACTTATATAGAAACCATTTCGTTCTTAACTTGGGGGAAGAACAAAAAATTCCTCTCTTTAAAGAACGATTGCGCTTGCAAATAATTTTCTTTCTTGAGAACGGGAGTCGGAAACCGCAGCAAACGTTTTTGTCGTTGGGAGCGAAATTTTTAAGAGCAAAAATAACGAAATAACAAAGTAAAGTTTTGAACACTGGATAGAACTAATCGTTAGACAAAAAAAAACAGTTACACCAGCGTATTTAGAATGATGCATCAACTTTATTTTCGAATGCCTGTATGTTAGTGGACACGATAACTTGAGAACGAATTGGGCTAGAGACTTGAAATTTAGAACAGCCGTATTTTTTTCATTAAATGGGAGGTCGAGGTCGTAAATGAACAAAATCGGCATTTAATAAAACATTAGATGACATACTACCAATAACCAGATTAAACAGGAAATATTCATCTAAATACGTTCTACGAATACATAGTGATTGCCACTTTAAAATCTTTAGTCGGTCCTCATAGGACTCAAAACTAACACGGAATCTATGATAAATGCCACGAGAAGACTTTCTTTGAACGGCCTCTATTTGGGCAAAATGGCTATTATATTGAGGTGACCACACTACAGAGTAGGAATGTCAAATTTTTGAAAAAACCGGTTTTCAGTTAAACCGGTTTTTAAGACTTCGGTTTAAACCGGGCCGGTTTAACCGGGTCCAAAAAACCGGTTATTAAAACACCGAAAAACCGGTTTGTTCAAAATGGGTAAGTTAGGTCTTAGACGCAAAAAATACGCTATAATACAAACAAAAGACGTGAAGTGCCATATAATCCATTAAGAGGTCATAAATGGCACAATATAATATTGTATTTGGTTTAGAGTGACTAGAAATAAGTGTTTCTAACAAATCAGTTGCACGAAAATTGGTTTAAAATTATTTTTCCGTACAAAAAAAATCGGTTTTTTTGAACGATTTTTGGCTTTAAAGAAAACACCGGGTATAACCGTGCAAAAAAAAACACCGAAAAAACCGGTTAACCGAAGCAAAAACACTGGGTAACCGGTTTAACCGGTACTCTAAAATTCTCTTAACTAGGGCTTGAAACAGAAAAATACATGCCTGTAGATTTCGAAGTTTGCTGGATAATCTCAGGATAAATCCTGATAATTTGGCACTTCTCCGGTAAATTTCTGTATAGTGCAAGTCGAACTTTAATTTATTATCCAGAGTGACTCCACGGTCAGCTATCGAACTCACTTCTTTTAGACCCATGCCATTCAAATAATAAACACTGAAAACTGGACTGGATTTACAAATTAAGGACATAAAAGCACTTTTAGAAACATTTATTTACAGATCATTGTTGATGCACCAAGTTATCACATTATTGATGTCCGATTGCAGCGTATCACAGTCGTTTATGTCGTTTATCACATTTAAAAATTTTAGGTCGTCTGCAAACAAAAGCTTTTGCGATACAATACATTGAGGCAAATCGTTAAAGTAAACATTAAATAGTAGAGGACCTAGTATAGACCCTTGAGATACACCAAAATAAGATCTGAAGATTGATGACTTAGAACCCTTGTGCAGTACCGAATGCTTTCTACTTGTGACGTATGAATTTAGCCAACTCAGCACACAGTTTGAAATTCCGTATCGTTTTAGTTTTCCTACTAGGATTTCTATGTTGCCCGAATCGAATGCTTTTCAAAAATCAATGTAAATGACATGAACTAATTTCCGATCTTCTAAAGCTTTTGATTTTGTGAATTCTACTAGATTAGCAGTCGCCAATTTACCCTTCATGAATCCGAGCTGGTGAGGAGATACTAAAGGTGATAACTTATCGTACAAAAACCCTCAAACTCAAACGCTTTACTGAAACAACACAAAATTGACATTTAAGTGTATTTTACTGTATAAACAAAATCATTTATAATGCAATGTCACATAAGTATTTCCATTAAAGTTTAAGGATCGGATTTAATAAATTTCAATTAGATTATGATCCAATTTAATTTATTTTACATTTTAGAATCATGCCGTATTTGACGATGGTCTTCCAATCATAGTTTTCATTATGTTCCTTTGGTCAAATGGTTTTTGCTCTGCTAAAAACTAAAATTTATACATAAGTGGCCCCAGGGACGAAGAATATAAGACATACTGTACGTGTACATATAGTTGTGTCTCAACTAGAAGCGCTAAAAATCTTATATTCAAACCTTATGAAATTAAAAGCTTTTCCGAAAGTTTAAAAAAAGTTTTTCGTTGAATGCTAAAAGTACATTTGATTTAGGTTACGGTGACCAGACGTCCCGCATTTTAGTCGTCTGTCCTGCATTCGCAACTGTGCCACTTGGGCATAAAATGTGTCAAATTTTCCTGCATTCAACACACATTTTTGGTTACTTTCTAGGATTGTAAGATCACGACACAATTGCACTGGCCTTTCCAGTGGGCTATAAAGATAACTACACGCGATCAAAAAAATATAACAAAATAAAGTATTGAAAATTAAAAGGAAAAAAGCACTTGTGCACTTATCCGAAGAAAAATATATGATGCAGAAACTTAATTGAAGATTGTTTTTCGTGCAGTAATAGAGGTTTTGCTCTTAACCGGGCTGCAGTTAACCGATAAATCGTGAAATAAGCTGAATTTACTATGTGTTTGGGGTAGACACAACCAGTGTTGGGCGCAATAAACTAATTTTTTAGTTGATTGATAATTTGTTAGTTGATTGGTCATAGCAAAATCAATCATGATTGATTCAATCATGATTATTCACAGTAATCATAATCATGATTAAAAATATAAATCATTAGTTTTCAATCATTAGTCATTTAATCATTAGTTTTAATCATTTTCACGACTAATTTTTTTTGAAGCGGAAGACATTTTTTTTCAAAGATTTTTTTTGAATCTTAATGTTTATAATCACTTCACTATGAGATTTGCATATACATTTGCATATACCAAAATTTTAAAAATTTATGTTTGTTTGAAATGTATGGCATTAAAATTGCTTTTTATCGTAATTCTGTATTGGTTCATTATTTTATTATAGGATTTGTTACAAAAATATATACATATATAAAAAAAAATTAATCATAAAAATTAGTTTTTAAATCATGATTATGATTAAAACTAATCAATCACAATCATAGTAACGTCTTAAATGACGTCTTACTAAGGTGCCTATTAAACACAGATTAAAGTTGTCTATGAAAAACTTTAAAGCCAGTTTATCTTAAACAAGGTTCAAAAACGTTTATGAACGTTTACAAAAATCAACATTTTGACTTTTTTTCAACTTTACTCCAATTAAACAAATTTTTATTTACTTTTTGTATGTGCCAGCATTTTTTAATCAATTGGCTCTTAATCAGATAAATCGATTAGTATAATTAATATAAAAGTGAAAATTGACCTTAACCTTGTGTTCGATGTCATACTGAAATTAAATCTAAATTAAATCTGAAAAAACAGGTTCTCACATGGTCCAGTTTTACATCATAATATAAATTAAGTGAACTAAGGATCGATCTTTAAATAAGATGCATTCAAGACCATAAGTGATGCCAAAAAGAAAGCAAGAATAAAAGGTCAGTTACATCACAAATATTTTAAGTGGTAAAAAGTGTCTTCAAATGACCCTGATGACCAATATGTAAATACTCTAAAATATCAAGCAATTTTTAAACTTAACTCAGAGAAAAAAAATCAATTTGTCTATTTAGTAGCAGGATATCAGAAATACAGTCAAAAATGTTCATTTCAACTATGAAATAGTAAAAGAATTGTCAATTTTGCAACAAAACACTTAAAATTGGCTAGTCATTAGTCGCGAAATTGAATAATATATGAGGTCACATCCCAAAAGTCAATAACTCGAACGCGGTGCACTCGATAACTCGAACTTTAGATTTAAGCAAAGAGGCATTATCTTTTTCAGTCAATATGTCATTAACTAATTTATCTTCTACCCAACCAATTATTCATATCTATGGGGTATACAACTGCACTCAGAAAAAAATAAAAAAAAATTTTTTAAAAAAAGCTTTTATTAAAAAAAATGCACTAAAAAGAAAAAAATAATTTTCTGGACGCTGTGTATCACAAATATAAAAGCTTTTAAAAAGCGAGATAAATGTTTATTTTATTGTTTTATGCTTTATCTCGCTTTTTAAAAGCTTTTATATTTGTGATACACAGCGTCCAGAAAATTATTTTTTTCTTTTTAGTGCATTTTTTTTAATAAAAGCTTTTTTTAAAAAAATTTTTTTTATTTTTTTTTATTTTGTTCTTTTTAGTCTTCGAATATATAGCTTTACATTTGAGATGTCCTTACAGGCTTTTTAACTTGAGAATCGTATTCAGCGAACCCCAAAACCCGCAGAATATATTTTTTCCCGGAACAATTGAGAAAAAGGATAATCACGTTATCCTTACAGGACATTCCGTTATCCTTACAGACTTTTTAATGACAGATTCGGATTCAGCGATCCCAAAAACCCCAGAATAGATTTTTTTTCCGGAAAATTTGGAGAAAAGGATAATCACGTTATCCTTACAGGACCTTCCGTTATCCTTACTGACTTTTTAATGACAGATTCGGATTCAGCGACCCCAAAAACCCCCAGGATAGATTTTTTTTCCGGAAAATTTGGAGAAAAGGATAATCACGTTATCCTTACAGGACCTTCCGTTATCCTTACAGACTTTTTAATGACAGATTCGGATTCAGCGACCCCAAAAACCCCCAGAATAGATTTTTTTCCGGAAAATTTGGAGAAAAGGATAATCACGTTATCCTTACAGGACCTTCCGTTATACTTACAGACTTTTTAATGACAGATTCGGATTCAGCGACCCCAAAAACCCCCAGGATAGATTTTTTTTCCGGAAAATTTGGAGAAAAGGATAATCACGTTATCCTTACAGGACCTTCCGTTATCCTTACTGACTTTTTAATGACAGATTCGGATTCAGCGACGCCAAAAACCCCCAGGATAGATTTTTTTCCGGAAAATTTGGAGAAAAGGATAATCACGTTATCCTTACAGGACCTTCCGTTATCCTTATAAGGACGAAGTAGTGAAAATATTGTATTGTCATCGGACTTATATAAGTGTGCAAAATTTCAAGTCAATCGGACAAGTGGAAGTGGGTCAAAATTGGGTTGCAAGATTTGATCTGACAAACAGACAAACAAACAAGATAGCGAGCTAAATAAAAGCTTTTAAAAATGGAGGCTAACTCGACGACCTACATACGACGTAATTGGCCTCGGGCAGGCGCGCGTTCGCCTGCATGTGGGCAAGTAAAACTGAGTTGACCTGTGGTCGGAGAAATTCTGAAATTAAGCCACCAGCAAGTGAAGTAGGGCATTGGGAGCTGCACGAGTTGACCTTAGATAGGTTAACTCTGATCGCTAGCTGGCTTACAGACACCTCTGTAAGGTCAGAGTTAACCTGACAAAAAGTTGACCTGGACATTTTTCTGAGTGTGTTGAAATTTTCTCCTTACGTCTACATAGTATAAAAATTAAGATATCGTTCGACGGTTCACAGATTTGCGAGAAAGACTAGAAAGTTAAAAAAAAACGTTTGCATTTGTTTTACTTATACTTAATTGATTTTAACCCAGTAACAACAGAAGTCTTAAAATGCTTTGGTAAAAATTCGAAATAAATAAAAATCTGGAAAAAAATCCAGATCTGAGAAAACATACTATTAGATATAAGCAGTGTTGCGGCCAGATAATTATTTTTTTTAAAACCGCGTAAAAATCGGTCTAGTAGTTTTTGAGTTTTGTAATCTCAAACAGACAGACAAACCTCCATTTATATATATATATAGATTTATTTTAACGTTGCACAAAATTCAAATTATGTAACATTGCAGAAAATTCTAAAAAAAAACGCACAAAATTATTTGTTTTTCTTTTTTTGTTGATTTCCAATTTAAAATGCAGTTTCAATAGCAAGAGAAGCGACGGAAGGAGTGACAATTCGCTTCTCTTGCCCATAAACAAAAACTGTTGCCAAGTATAGAACGGTTCTTAAAAAAAGTTCTTGGGTTTTCATAAGTATGAAGAAAACAATTTCGTTTCAGCATTTTTTCAGATTTAATTTTTTAATTTTTGTTGGCAACGATTATCTCTAGATAAATAGGATTTTCCTTTATCTAGATAAGATAAAGATAACATTTTTGGGGTGTTATCTAGATAAGATAAAGACAACATTTTTTTTATCTAGATGATTATCTAGATAACCGCAACACTGGATATAAGTAACATTAGTCACGAATGGATTAAGTAACTATTTTCGAGGGGAAAGGGGACTTTGTGGTCACAAAGTATATCTTTTTTGCTCAAAAATGTATTTTGACAATCAAAAATTAAAAAAAAAACAAAAATTGTGTCGTAGTAAATCATGAAATGAACAAAAACATTTTATAGATCTTTTCTCATTGCAATTTATTGCAAATAAATAATAATTTAATTAAAAATTACAATAGCGATAGAATAAACACAATAACGATTGGACAAAATGCTTATTTATAATGGCGTCAATCACCAACCATATTTAGTGCCGTAGCCCTCGAAAGACACGTGGTGAGCCACGGGTACAGCGGATGCGTAAGAAAATGCTTTGGTGGTATACGCAGGTGCAGCTGCTGAATAGACGGGCGAAGTATGGGCGGCGTACACAGCGGGAGTGGCGTGATTAGCGTAGATCGCAGGTGCAGCTGCTGAATAGACGGGCGAAGTATGGGCGGCGTACACAGCGGGAGCGGCATGATTAGCGTAGATCGCAGGAGATGCATGGCTATAGATTTCTGGAGCTACATGGCCAGCGATAACGGTCTTAGCGATTGCAGGGGCGTAGACGTTGTTGTTTATGCGGGTGTCGTACTTTCGCACACTGGAGAATGCGGTGTCCACTGCCTTGGAGTACTGTGATACGGTTCCATCGAAGGACCGAATAACATTCTGGTGAGAACTTCCGATGGCAGGTGTGTGATATGCAACGTGTGTTGGTGCATAACTAACGGTTTTAGCAACTGATGTAACGGGAGCTGCGTAAGTTGTAAGTGTCTTAACTACTGGAGCGGTCAGACCAACAGTGTTTAAGGCTGGAACAGAATCTGCATAGCTGAGTTTTGCTGGTGTCCCAAACGACAAATACGAACTGCTTACTGCCGTTGATGGCGAGTATTTGACAACAGGCGCTGTATGAACAGCCTGAACCAAAGGAGCCGCGTGGATCGCTGATGTCGCGACTGGGGCGACATATGAATAGGTTTTCGCGGCAATGGGTGCAGCGATTGAATAAGTTTTAGCTGGTGCTGCAACTGAACTATAAACGGTACTAACAGATGGTGCTGATGAATAAGCTAATTGAGATTGTCCGCTGTATGCCAGGTGTCCAGGAGCATCGATGAATCCACCAGTAACAGCAGCTACTAAAGCGCAGAGTACGATTATTTTTGATGTCATTTTATCCACTTTAAGATTTCCTTTTGTTTCTCGCTATGACTAGGATCGAACTGATGTTGCGGCTAAGTCGGCCAAAGCCTTTTATACTCCAGTTTGTGAATGCCGAAAGAAGATAAATCCCTTGACAAGCTATACGCATTGTACTTCTCTCGTGGCCAAAAGTCTAAAATTTTCTCAATTGTCAATGCTAAATATTGCCATCCCAAAAACCAGTTGAATTTCTTGTTTCCAGGTATAAAACTCGATCAATTGCATTGACCAATTGATTTACACTCATTGATCGCAAGTGTAATTTCTTTATTTTTCGTACCCTTATAACTAGAGTGAAGAAAAAAGCAATGAAATTCGTGTTGTGTCTCATTGTGCACAGTCAATAATATTGCTACTTTATGCAGTATCAGATATTTTACAAATTTGTAGTAGGTATTTCATGTTATATGTATATTTTTAGAATGAGTAGCATTATCTTTTATGTGAATAACCGTTCATTACCGTGTAAAATGGATACAATTTTCCGTTTTACAACTAAATTTTATGCAGAATAAATTATAAATTTCATCTAGATGATAAACGCAAAAAATTTATCGGGTATTTTTTCGCTCCGTTTTCAGTTTCGCTCTTGAGATTTTTAAACCCGTATGGTGAAACCAAAGGGTATACTAACTTTGCCTTACCGTTTGTAACGCCAAGATCCCGTCATCGCACACAAAAATGAATTACACCAGTGTGTTTAGAATGATAAAAATAATTAATTTCTGCATGTCCGTCCGTCTGTCCGTCCGTCCGTCTGTCTGTCTGTCTGTGGCGCGGATTGCGGGCGCACGGATTGAGCTACAGACTTGAAATTTTGCACAGGTCCGTTTTTCGTAAAATGCGAGGCTAATTTCGTTAATGGGGAAAAATGGACCATACGAACGAAAACGTTTTTTTGTGAATATCTCAAAAACGGTGCATCTTATCAAAAAAGTGCAAGAACAAAAGTTGTTTAGGACATGATTCTACATAAGACTCCCATACATCAAAATCCAATTGGAACAAGTTTTAAAAAAATCTTATTGGAAAGTTTGACTTCTTACTGAAATTTTCATACCACTGTTTGCCGTTCACTTAAATCACCATACGGGTTTTCAATAATTGCCAGATTGGCAATTATAGCTTTTGTTATGTTTCTCTTCCGGTTTTTAAAAAAACAGTACCGTTCTGGTTACGGGAACCGGTTCAGGGGCGATTTTTTTTTGCGTTACGGCTTAATATCAAAAGGGGAAAACGTCAAATGATATAAAATGTATTATGTATTAAATTTGTATTTCTAGAAAATATTACTTTTCACACGGTAGAGATTTTTGAGCTAAATTATAATCCTTTTGGTATTGTATACAGTCCCACAGCGAAAACATTAAAATTTAATCTCGCGAAAGATTATTACCTTTTAATATTTTTTTTATTAAAACGTGATATTTGTTATTGATTTTAATGCCTTTTTTTAACAAAATTTGATGCAACCGCATTATTTTTTTAATGCATTTTCTGGTAATTTTGTAATCTAAATGCGCTATTTTTTCAATACTTTTTTTTATTAAAATTTAAAGGTGCCGCTCCATATGAGAGTAAATACGCGAGTAACTCTCAAAAACTCTCGAGAATTACTCGCAGGAGGTTGTCCATTTGAGAGTTAATTTCGGCGATTTTTCTCTTTTCAAGACCAATATCTTGATTTTTTTGACATCTTGCTTTGGCGAGTTCTCGAGAGCTACTAGCGAAATTCAAACGCCGTTCGTATCTGGCGAGCAACTCCCCGAGAGTTCAGTGGGTGCGTGTCACAGAACTATATAACATAGAACAACTGTCACCATACAAAGCTCTGCTGAAAAATTGCCCCAAAAGTATTTCCCTCTTTATCGTACTTGAACGCATCCACTGAACTGTATAAGGTCACGAAATTCAAATTTACTTTGCCGCGAAATTCAAATTTCACAAGTTTGAGACTAACTTTAGGCGCCAACACCATTCCGAAAGTCTATTTTCCTTTGACAGCTCACGGTTTAAACGAGAGGACTATATTTATTTTCATACGGTTATCTTGCTCTTACTTGACTCGTTTTGATTCACTGAACTGTATTGAAATGGGACCATTTGAGACAGCAAATCGAGCGATCTAGTATATCTATGGTGCGTGTCGACTAGAGAGTAGAATCACTTTTGACAGCTCGCAGAAACTACCTCGCGAGTACAGTTTTAACATCGGTCAAAAAACAAACAAATTATAGCCGTTTGTAGTTTTTGCGAAAAAACTTTGGGGGCTCCTGGCTCCCTCCTATGGCCGAGCGACTAATTTTTTTTTTTTAAATCCACATAAAGCTAGAAAAAAAATATGAAGATCCTAGTCAACCGCGCCCCTAAAGTAAAATTTTGCCTTAAAATTTTGTTTCATTACGTTATTTGGTTTTGTAACGATAAAAAAACTATTTCGTTACGTTATAACGTTTTTATTTCGTTACACATGGTAATTTAAATCAAAAACTTAAAAAATCGCACGGTAATAATACAGTTTATTTATCACAAAGTAATTCAGTTCAGTTTCAGTTCATAAAAGAAATAATAAAGCATAACAAAAATTAAATAAACTTAACAAAAAGAAAATACAAATTAACACAAAAGAAAAATAATAGTGATTTTTTCTAAGTATAAAAATAAATGGACTTTGTTAAATCAAAATAAAACTTACTACAAAAAAATGGTACGAGTTTTGTACAATTTTTTATAAAATATCTTTCACATAGAATTAAAGCCCGCCCTATGACGGGTATCCGCAATGTTGGTAGTGTCGGAAATTAAACACTCTTATATTCTTATACTTCAGGACCTTTATTTTAAAAAAAAGTACATCTTAACGTCGCCGCAGTCAGAGCAAGAAGTCCGAAAGAGAGTCAGATATTTAAGTTTTTGATAGACCTAAACTTACAGCTAGGCTTGCCACCTTCACAGCCCGGCCGCCCTGACAATATATTCTACTCGTATATTAACTAAGATTTGTCTACAAACTTTAAGAATTATAATTTGGTTATTCGATTGTAGTACACCCATACCTCGATATACGGCCCCTCGTTTTACGGCCTTCCGCTCTTTGAATTGCGTCTCAGTCTTGAAATACGCTGCACATTGATTCGATAAACGGCCAAAAATCGGACAATATTATGTTGAAATGCACTGCGATCAATAAACGCAATAATTTCCTAAAAGAATGTTCCGGTATTTCGATATACGGCCTAAATTTCTGGAACCAATCTCGGCCGTATATCGAGGTATGGGTGTATTCCATTTTAAAACGCCTTTAAAAGACTTCACAACCATTATGCTCTAGCTATATGCAATCTGAGATTGAATCTTACATGCTTGATTGCATAAAGCATTCACACTCTATAATTAAACATAAAATTAAGCCTTGCTCTGATATGCCTTAGTCATTTTATAAAACAAAAAAATTATTTTAAGCAATATTGACAACTTTTCTAATAACTATTGTGAAGAAATTTGAAATTAACATTTCAAGATATTGTTCTCGTATTGTCTAAAAAAACAAAGCAGCGTTGCAGACTTACTCTGGAAAGCCATCTCCGGTGTGCTCTGTCAAACATCAGACCTAATATTCAGATTTTATTGAAAGAAAAACAGTGTCACCGATCCCATTATTTTCTATTTTTTCAGTTTTTTTTTTGTAGAAATTAGGGAAATAAATAATTGAAATGGACAGTAAAAGCACAAATAATATACAGATGACCGGAGCTCAAAGAAACTCATGATACAATTTTTAACGATCAGCCGACAGAAGATCAGCCGACAAAAGCTTTTGACTTAAATTTTGAGCGAGAGTGGAGAGATAGTTTCTCGTCAAATCGTATGCCGAACACACACAAGTGAATGTAATAAATGTGTTGAATTTTTTGTATGATTGGCGCGGCGGTGGGGTTGTATAAAACAAGTTTACAAAAGCTTGAAATCATCTCAAAAGAACCGAAGACAAAGTTCTCTCACAGAGGAAAAAGTTTTTCGGCTTTTAAAAGCTCGCTTGATTTGGTTTCATATAACATGGTTTTCTTTGAGCTCTGTTCATCTGTATATTATTTGTGGTAAAAGTGTGTGTGGATTTTTAACTCAAAATATTAGAATAGAACCACGAAGGTTTAATAGGTTTTCAAAAAAGGGGTGGCGTCAGCTGTTTGATAAGTGTTCAAGAGGGGCGTCAACTGAAAAAGTTTGGGAACCACGGCCATACACCTTTATATGGGATGCGGGATAATTGCATTCCCTCTATGTCGGTTAGGACATATCGATCATTTCCCAAAACTTTTCATGTAAATTATTTCCAAAACTTTTCAAAATTTCATAATAATCCATTCGTTAGTAATCGAGAAAAAAATTCTCAAAAAACGGTTCATTGTTCAGCGCCTGGGTAGTATAACTCCTTAAACCTGAGTCACCCTTCATATCGGAAAAATTAGACTTGGTACAGCCAAACTACTGCCATATTCAGAATCAGCAACTCCAAATTACCCAGAAAAGATTCTGATATCGTGTGCACCATAATGAGTGTCGACCTGTGTAATACAAATTTTAAACACTTTTTTTAATCTTTTTCTTTTTAACTGATTGACAAATGGGATTCAGATTTCTGTATTACCATTGTGCGTTTTTTATGCGGTTTTTTCAAGGGTCGAGAATTTAAAATTCATACAACAGATAAAATAATTGCAAGATTTTTTTCACTTCCCTTTCATTTTAAATTTTTACATGTTATATATGCATGCTTTCAATATGTTGTATTTTTTATATGTTGTAATTTTATGCCTAAAATGCATACACGACGTCTTTGCCAATTTCTGACACGGCAGAGAAAGTGTTAAATAATATCAGGGATGGGAAACGTTATCGTAACGTAACGAAATAACGAAATGATTTTCGGGCTATTTCTTCATAATTACGTTATAACGTTATAGAAATTAAATTCCGTTACAATAACGAAAAACGTAACGAAAAACGAAAAAAAATATTACGTTTTTTCGTTATTTATTAATTTTTCCTTGTTTTGTTCAGTATTATATTTCTCCACAAAAGTTCATCAAGTATAACCCCACAGACCTGCCACCTGCATAAAATATAATTAAAAATATTGGAGTAGTATTTTTAATCGTATTTTGATTCTAATGTAGGGGCCACATCTATCAGTTTTCCATCAGTTTTTGGGAAATTGATGGGAAACTGATTGGTGTGAACGTTCGCGTCAGTCGCGTCAGTCGTATCACATTAGAATAGAACCAAATATTATTTTTTGAACTTAATGCAATAATAATGCATACACATACTCTCTCTTTATTATCCACCGGTATTTTTTGATCTCTACAATCAAAATGAAGCGAAAATTTTCATAAAAAACTGTCTGTCGCAACTGATAGATGTGAACGCTTAATTGGATGTAAAAAACTGATGGAAAACTGACGAGTACCGTAACAGTTGCGACTGATGGAAAACTGATAGATATGGCCCTTACATAAATCGGATTTTGTTTTGGCCCGATTCCCTCTATTTCTGGAGATACGAAAAAGGAAATCTTTCAAGCAACTTTGTTGGTATCGAAAATATTTTCTTTTTGGCATCTCCAGAAGTAGAGTCAATTTCGCGAAAGCTAAGTGCGACTCAGAATCAGCAACGTCAAAAAAGCCTAGAATTCTATATCTTTGATATTGATCAAAATGTCGATTTTTTAATTTAGTAATCACTATTTTATTTTTTTTTGTTTTTATTTGTATTTTCTTTATGCTTTTATTATTTTTTATAGAATTTATTTTTATTATTTTTTATAGAATTTATTTTTATGGAAATTGAACTGAATTACTTTGTGACAAACTATTATTAAAGTGCGTTTTTTTTTGTTTTCAGTTTCCATACAATGTGTAACGAAATATAACGTTATAACGTAACGAAATGATATTTTATATCGTTACAAAACGAAATAACGTAACGAAATAGAAGTTCAATTTCGTTACGTAACGAAATGAATAACGTTACGATTTTTTATTTCGTTTCCCGTCCCTGAATAATATTGATTGCGAAGTTATTGTAATGCAATTTTATGCCTAAAATGTATAAAAAAGTGGTATGGCTCCACGACTCCTCTGCCAATTTCTGGAGTGCTAGTTAACGTATTAAACAACAAAAGTTTTGTGATCTTTCTTATAAAAAAATGTTTCCGTTGGAAAATCGGACAATAGAGCTAGGTCATAGATTAATAGTATTAATCTATGTCTGTGGCTAGGTATTTATAAATACATATTAGGGCTATTCACTCTTTATCGTAGTTGATTGTAAACTCACAGAATCGTAAATAAAATCGTAATCTACCACACCCGAAGGTATGGTAAAATCGTAGTTTTTGTCATACTTCTAATAAAGTGAGGTTAAGGCATGTTTTGTGACATGTCAACTTGGTTCCAACTCTAAAATGGACATTGGAAAAGTAAGTAAATTGAAGTATTTAAATTAAGAGTTAAAAAATGCTTTAAACAATTTAGGTAAAAAAATAAATAACGACAAAACCCACAACCTCTAGTAAAGCGCTGCTCACGCTTTGTTGTACTTTTCCATCGTAGATTTACATTACAATCTACGATTTTACTATCTACGATAGAGTGAATTGCTCTATTATATCCAGTTAGATATCAAAGAACACATTTTCAATTTTAGATAATTTATTTTACTTCATAACCGCCAATTTTTTACAGTTTAAATAAATATGTATATGTCGAGGAAGCTAATTTACCATCCGTAATGTGCGCCTAGTCCTTCGAAAGAGACATGAGCGACGGATGCAGCAGGTGAGTAGGAAATGGCTTTAGTTGAATATGCAGCAGTAGCTGGAGCTGCATAGACAGAAGGTGCGCCGTGATGATAAATTGTTGGAGCTGCGTGGCTGGTGTAAACAGCAGGTGCAGCAACGGCTGGGGCAGCATAAGTAACTGTCTTAGCAAGCGCGGGGGTGTAGACGTTGTTGTTTATGCGGGTGTCGTACTTCCGTACGCTGGAAAATGCCGTATCGACGGCTTTACCGTAGTGCGACACAGTTCCATCGAAGGATCGTACGATGTTCTGATGTGAGGAGCCGACAGCTGGGGCGTGAATAGCAACAGGAGCGGGCGCATACGCAATCGTCTTTGCGACTGGAGCTGCGTAGGCGAGCTGTGCAGGAGCAGCGTAAGCGTATTGAGCAGGAGCAGCGTAGGAGGTCAGTTGGGCAGGAGCAGCGTAGGAGGTCAGTTGGGCTGGAGCAGCGATTGAACTGTATGAATGGCTGACAGCAGTTGCTGGCGAATATTTGGCCACTGGGCCGATTGAAGCAACTGGAGCGGCGTAGGATATAGTCTTGGCAATTGGCGCGGCGTGCAAGGCAACCGCTGGAGCTCCGACAGAACTGTAAACTGTGCTCACGGATGGCGCTGATGAATATGCAACTGGGCCATGTCCACTGTATGCCAGATGACCAGGGGCATCAATTATTCCACCATTGACCGCGGCCAAGAAAGCACAAAGTACAACGAATTTTGATGCCATATTTATTAAATTTTTGTTTATATGTGGATATTGCTCTTATTAAAAGTTTTATGGCAAATTTTATTTTGTGGACGTCGTTGCTTACTCCAAGATGAAGTGATCGAAACTGATGTTTTTACACTGAATGCTGTGCAGTTTTATACCACAAAGTTTTGATTTTTGACGACAGAGTAAAATTTGGCTATGGCCTTGTCAAAATTTTACAACCACAGCCCCCCAAAAAGCTGGTTTTTGGCTAGCAATAACCGCACCGTACTATAAACGCGAAATTTCATTTCAAGGGATCACAGTCTTTCATCGCATTGGAGATGCCTGCCTGGAGGGCACAATTGGATCATGTGGCACGTGTGTGCAAATGAAATCAGAGTAAATTGAAATAACAAGCAAGTGCTTTTGGATAAAATTGATTTTTTGCCCTCGAGAACTTTCTGGGATTTTTCCACGACACTTCCAACTCAAATTCGAAATGTCTGCAAATTGATTGCATAATAATAATAATTTTATATTTATTATTTTTCTGCTTCCATAGTTTTAAATTATGAGTAATATGTATTTGATGAAATCTGCGAGTAACTGATTGCGTTGTAAATTATTGCAATCGAAAAGCTAAGTAACCAAATTTTAGTTATTGTCAAATGATTTTTATCGATTTAATGCTGCTGTCACGTTTAAAATGAATGGCAGGGCCAGCGTTGCATTCAATTTCATTCTGATAGAAAGAAAAGGTCAGAGTCCTAAAATCCCATATTAATAAAATGTTTGATTGATTTCTTTGTGAAAAATTATTTTGTAATCTTAGTTAGCCAACATAGTTAATTTTTACATTTTCTAATTTTCTAGGTGTTCGGGCACGAACAAGTCTTCTAGAGTCCAATGTACAGGTAGGATGGTCTTCTACAACCCGATTTCTCTCTAACACATTAAGGCCCGTTTGCTGATACAAGTCATAACTATTTAAGTTATGCTTAGCCTTCTTAAACCATAGAAATTCTGGCACTTAACAAATTTAAGTTCGACATAAGTTGCTAAGTTTCGTTGGTGCTAGGGCTGCCATGGACCCTATTTGTGAAAAGAGAACCTTTGGGTTAAAAAAAGAGACATTGTATAGGAAATTAACCAAATGAAAAAAGATAACTAAAAGAGAACTTTTTTTGAATGTGAAAAATACAGAACTTAGAATGACTGCACAGAATTATTACAAAAAAGTGTAATTTTTCGTGCCTGTTATTTTCCGTATCTATCGAAAAAAAACTGAAAATGTCAAAACTACAATATCAAATGTCAAAACCGGCTATTTCCTTAACCGCACAATTTTGATTTGTTTTGCTTGTTACAGCAGCTGATCGTGGGAGAAGAAACTGTTCTTGCTGGCGCATACAATAAATAGCTTTACGTTACAATTATAATGTACAGTTTCGCACCACACACAGAAAATTGTAGAGTAGAGTACTACTATACAATAAATAACGTGATCATTTTAATTCATAATGGAATTTTCGTGGAAAAATCTGTTTGGTTTTTTACGCATAGTATGAACCAAGAGTTTTCTGAAAAAAGAGAACTAAAGAGAACTGGCAAGGAAAAAGAAAGAGGAAAAAGAATGGGGTTAAAAAAAGAGATAAGGTTCTCTTTAAAAGAGATATGATGGCAGCCCTAGTTGGTGCAAACCGGTCTTAGATATGTGCGGAAAACCTTGTATAGCACGGTATCCTATAACACGGTTTCGCCCTAACACGATCACGAAATCCTAAATTTCTTATGAAATAGTTATCAATTACGAAAATAACCACCAAAAATTTACTGGAAGTTTCATGCGAATGTGTTGGTCGATGATTTTACAATCTGATGAAGTCCATTTGGGTGTTTCCTGTCACATATAAATCCATTTAATTATCAATTCATGTATGGTTTGCTGCATCCTTACGATTTGAACTTGAACTCGAATATGGTCTTCTGCTATTTCCAAAACTGATCTGAATTCATTCAACTTACTTTTAATAAAAATATCCCAAAATTTGCACAAATCTAAAAGTAAACAGAAATGATTCGAACTACCAAAGTAAAAAAAATGGTAATAAGTTTGCACCAAGCAATAAAAGGAATAAAATTGTTAAATTAAGGTTATTAAAATGAAATTAAAATGAAATAACCCTAATTCATTTATTCTATTATACATATATGGTAATATTTTTTAATAAAAATTAAGTTTCTTATAAGAATTAAGTTTTTTTTTTACCTTTCTTACATACACTCTAGTGGATTTGTTTGAATTCCAACAAAATTTTGTGGGTAAAAGCCCATTTTTGGAGCATATTCGCATTTTTGATGAGTGATTTTCAACAAAGTGAGTGAAATTCCTATTGCAGCGTAGTTTCACTACTAAATTGGTGTGATTTGTAACAAACGACAAGTGATTTCCAACAATCTAAGGTAAATAAGTTCGCGTAACCAGTTAAATCACAACATTGGCGTGATTTTACTATTAAAAGTGAGCAAAAACAGTTTGTATGAGTGTTAAATTATGAGTTTTTCGGTATGGAGAGCGTCATTCCAAGTTCAAACGTGGTCAGGATAAGAAGTTTGTTTAATTTGTCGTATTTTTTTTTTTATTCTTTGGAAGCGTTTTTATGAAAATGATAGTTAAAATGAAATAAAAAATGAAAGTTAAAATGAATATGAAACATAACTTTTTAAGGTGTCGTACATAAAGACACTGGAAAATTTGGAAATTAAAAATATTGGGCGCTGTGAATAATATTGTGGATTCTGGATATAATCACTGAATATTTCGTGTGGATTTACTTTGAAATTTGTTGAGGGAAGCTTGTTCTGTGTAAAATCACTCTGCGCTTTGTGGAAAAAACCACTTATTTTGAGTAAATTCACTATTTATCTGAGGATTTTTTGTGTGAAATCCCTCCATATTTTATGAATATTTTTGTGTGAAATCCCTCCATGTTTTGTGTGAAATCACTCTATATTTTTCGAATACTCTGCAGTGTGAAATCACTATATTTATTGAAGGCATTTAGTTTCCTTCAATTAATGTAGTAAAATTCAACGAAAATCAACTAGAGTGTATAAGAAAAGGATATATACCCTTTTCTTATACACTCTAGTTGATTTTGTCACTAAATTGAATTTTACAATATGACGGTGAGGGGGAGGGAGAAGAAGTCAAAAAATACTTTTTGTGACAAGGAATTACCTTTCGAAAATGTTCAATATCATTTCAATCGGTTAAGCCGTTACAAATTTTTAAAGTTTTTGTGATTTCCAGTTTTCGCCGACTTTGACCCCCTCCGCCGACCGGACGGTATTCTACCAAACAAAAAAATACGGGTAATTTTTTTAGATCCCTAACAATATCCAATCGAGCAAAGTTAAGAAATCGAACTTAACTGTAAACGAGAGTATGAGTTGAGATGGAGTTCACCTAAAATTAAAAATGTAGCCAATATTATTTCCTTTAATTTTGATTATATGCATTTTTTCTCACAAGCGCAGTGTTCGAGAAATTTGTATTTAAGAAAAATTGTATGGGAGGTAACCGTTGTAGCTAGCGGTACTTTCCCAAAAGTTGATAGAAAACTACGATTTCGGTAAAACTTCGTGTAGATCAGAGAGTTTGAAAATGAATTCAATGTTTTTCTTCGACCAAGCGGCATGCTCCGCTGCTCGTGTGCGCTGCCAACCGCATGCATATCTGCTGCTTTGGGGGATTATTTTTCAAAGCTGAGTTGTTATGCCGGAGACACATGTGCAGAATTTTGCATGCAGCGCAGTTAGAATACACAGGTTTATATGAAGGAGCCCACACGTAAATTCTGCATGCAGCGCAGAGCTGCACCATGTCTCTATTTCTAATTTCTCTGCGCAGAATTAGTGATCCCAACTGAGGATTCTTGTTTGGTGTTTGGCAAAATCGCCTGTTAGCAAAGAGACTATGGACTAGATTCGTACACAGGGAAAACGAAAGTTTGACATTTGGTAAGAACGATTTTTGGCGAAGAACAAGTCTCAGTTTTAAGTAGAAAATACTCAATACTTTGTGTTCACGTTATCTATGTCTTTCAGGAACATGAGGTGGTCCATCCATTTCCAAAGGTGATCCATCCATTTCCAATACAAAAATTGATTGTTTCGAATGAATTCAATCAATTCTTCTTCCATTGTTGACAGCAGCCGATGCGATGAAATGACAAAAAAAATCTGCTCATGTGTCTCAGCTGCAGATCTGCAAGCAGCGCTGCATGCAGAAATTCTGCACATGTGTCTCCGGCATTAGAGAAAACCAGTCTTTATATAATTTGTTTATGGTATGACTTTATAACTTGTAGTTGCACGCATTGTCATCAAAAGTGTTAAATTAACCAATGAGTGCATTGTATTGCTATTCCACAAGCTAAATTCTACAAAAAAAAACGCGAATGGCTCAATTTAATAGGCAAATAACTATTGAACTACCGGTGTTACATATCTTTTTGGATTTTTTTTCTGTGTGTATCTCCCATCAGAACTTGATCAAGAATCTACTTAATGATCACTGACGAGCGCGACATTATAATTTTAATTAAGTTATTACATAAAAAATTATATTTCTAGTAAACAGACATAGATCCGCTAAGTCATGCAATGACATAACTGATTGTAGGTTATTAACGGATTTAATGCTCGATTTAGACTGAATAATACCCTCAGGTGTTCAACTTACAAAATATATGAACGTTGATTAATCTTTGGGCCCAGCTCTAACGTTTCTCATATCGATATTAAAGTATTGTTTATGTTAAATAAACCTATTGAAAATGTCACTCTATATGGTGGGATTATCATACTCTAATAACGTTCAGCTCTTACGACTTTAAGTAATTTTTGCGACACTTTCACCGGCAGCCTTTCCTTTATTGACAAAAAGACAAAAACACTGTACCCTTCGTTACGAATGGCAAAGTATTATAGGAAAAAGTAAAATGGGATCAAAAAAATTGATGAAACTTTGCTAATCATTGGTCCTGTTCATAAGGTTAATTTTTTTAAAACAAGCTTTTAATGTGTACTTAAAATAGAAATAAAATACGTAGGGATTCTACCGCAAAAATAAAAGCAAGATGAGAGTAATTGCACATTAATTTTTATCTTGATTTTATTTTTGCGACCAAATCGCTAACAAACTGACAAGTAAAACTAAATAAATGCTCGTAAAAAGAGCTAAGCATTTGAACTTAGAAAAGGGCCAAAGCCAGTTTTACTGTTGATTGACACATTTTTATACTCTGTATGATATATCATATATGAGTATATTAGATTTAGTATACCGTTTGTAACGCTTCGAACCAATCATCGGACACAAAAATGAACTACACCAGGGTGTTAGGGATGACAAAAGATTTTGATTTCCGCATGTTCGTCCGTTTGTATGTCTGTGCGTGACGTTCCGAGACCATAACTTTCGAAAGTATTAAACTAGAAACTTGAAATTTTGTATAGTTGCGTTTCTCGTAAATGGCTAGGCTAAGTTCTTGAACGGGCCAAATTGTACAATTTTTTCCCTCCTCCCCCAAACGAAGCAGTTTTTTACAATTTTCTCGAAAACGGCGAGTCATATTGAATAATTTATAAAGGTTAAATGTACACATTTAAAACAGGATTTTACATAACTCATCCATACATTAAAATCTAATCAGACCGCTGCTGTTTTCTCGAAAACTGTGCATCGTATCGAAAAATGTAAATGTATTAAGATAAAATGTGTTTAGGATATGATTTTACATAGCTTATTTATACATCAAAATCCAGTTGCACCACTCCTTCTCCACTCCCCCATACAAATTGAATATTTTTTTTATTTTCTCGAAAACGGTTAGTCGTATTGAAAAATTTATAGAGGCAAAATCTGTTTAGGATATGATTTTACATAACCGTCCCATGCATAAAAATCCAATCGGACCACTCCTTTCCCACTCTGCTATACAAATGATTTTTTTTAAATAAACATTTTGTCTGTCATCATATAGAGTATTTGACGATTGGCTCCTGGCAATTGTAGCTTTTCTTATGTTTTCGTATTGTTTTGATTGACAAAATTAGACGAAAAGTTGAGATCAACGCACCCACCTTAAATTATATCTTTCCGACGGAGGTTGAGACCATTTAATCACGCAAAGGATTTGGATTAAACATTGAAAATTGTATCATTTTGATAAATGACAATGTGTCCTTAGTTAAATTAATCACGAACGAAATTGATGCAAAATGCTTATGAGAAAATCACTAAATAAAAAGAAAAACTGGAAAAAAAATTGTACATAAATCTGTGGTAATAAGTTAGAGTAGCTTAAGTCGATTTTCAGGCAAAGCTAAAGTGATCTGTTTGTAAATGCCAATTCAGATCAGTTTGGTTTTGCCTGGAAATCGACTTAAGCTATTTTAACTTATTATCATAAATATATATGGTATACTCGTTTAAGTATAGCAGGCTTTAATGGGTTAATGAAGTTTCTCTCCGTGTCCGGACTAAAATCTCCCCAGACGTTTGTCAGGTTGTAGCAGTGTTGCCATTTTCAGCGACTTGTCTCATTTCTAGCGACTTTCATGCCTTAAAAAGCACGTGTTGAGATTTGAGATTTTAGTGGTCTTTTGGGGACTTTTCGGAGATTTTCAGCGATTTTCAAAAGTTTCTTAAGGAAAAAAACTTTGTTGAAAATTTTACTAATAAATATCATACTTTTCACAATTTTTTACATTTATGCTTATTGGGTCAACAACCTACCAAATGTATAAGTACCACAGAATCCCTCTATAAGAAAATACATAAATCACTCAACTTAAGTAAACGTCAAATTTATTTTAAATTTTGTTTGCTTTGCTGCAGGTGCAGTGTGTTTTTTAAGAAGACAAAGTTGTTTTTTTTTATTATATTTTATTATTGTTAAAAACAAAGAATAAGACCGACTTGAAAACAAGATATATGTTTAAATATGCATTAAAAAAAGTCTCAAAACTAGCGATTTTTGTCTATAATTTCGGAGACTTTTGAGATTTTTTTTTGCTCTTTTCAGCGATTTTGGGCTTGAGGTCTCCAGCAACACTGGGTTGTAGCCAAAGGGATCAGAGAGGAGTAGTTTTTGTTGAGATGCTGATAGTTTATATCCTGATATAGCACGTCAAGTATTCCTGTGTAAAATTTCAGCCGTCTCAGTTTGGATATTTGGGCGTAACGACGTTTAATGTATTAAAAATTAGATTAAGATCGACAAGAGGATGAAACTGCAAATATCCTATCACTTTCCCAGATGACTAAACCGCACCCAAATGAATTGAATAGTTTTTAAACCATGCGAGAACATTTTACATTCGATAAATCATAACTTCTACCAGGGACAGCTTACTACGTTAAAATGCTCCAAAAAGATCATTTTCTTGCACTGTGAATGAACTTGTGAAGGTCTTCGGTCGTATTTTATTTATTGCCATTGCAGTAAGGTCGATCTCCATTGTAGCTTCAATAGAGGTCTTTCTTGTCCAGTTAATGTGGATCTGAAATACGGCTTAAAACGGGTCCACCTGGCAGAATAAGCGGCTGACGACGGTGTAGTAGCCACCGGCATCACCTGGACAGGTCAGAAGCTGAAAACTTACCATATGTGCTACAGTTTTAGTACCACCCAAACTAGTTTTCATCACACGAATTTTCATGAATCCAAAACCAACTAAGATTTATGAATTCGAGTAAGGGACTTTCGTTTTCTATATGAAGGAACATGCGACAATTGATCACAATGTAAATTTTCTGATGTTGAATGATATAGTGTTTCCTTCGAGTTTTATTTTCCAAGAAATCATCTGCAGAAGAAAGGTAAACCAGTTCAGCACTATTGGCGAATTACTTGCTAAGACCTTGCTTTAAATAATTGCAAAGTAATACGACCTAGTTTTTGCCTGATGCTCTTTATCTTATTTTTGATATTCATTTTCATTTACAGGTTAATTCAGTTTGTAAATTGGCTATTAGTTGTAAAAAAGGTAACACCCAAATGTCAGGCACCACATTTAACTTTTTAACCATGGTTCTTAAATTCGTAAGTTTTATGTCATTGGAGTATCATTAAAGTATTGCCCGGTAAATTAACTGCACCAAACCGAACTAAGCCTACAAAGTTATAATTTTGGAAAATTTTATAAAAGTAAAAAAATAAATTGATTACATTCCTCTACAACTAATGGATAAGTATATTTAAAAACTGGACAAAAAACTTTGATATACATTTTAGATATAGTTTTATCTTCGAAATAGATTTACTAAGTTGATTGAAATTGTAGGAGCAAAAAATTGTGTTGATTTGTAAAACACAAGAAAAACTACGTATTTAGTAGGTTAAGAACGATTCAGGTTTATGGGAAAAACGAAAATATTTTAGTAATACGAGTACCATTATTTCACACCACATTTAAAACGGAATTTTTTTTTATTTAATTAAAATTGACCACTGGCAAATTCTTTATTGCCGCGTGAAAATTAAGGGAATTCACAGACAAACTAGTGGTCGGTTTTCGCATTTCATCTAAAATTGGTTTTGGTAAACCCAGGTTTGATTTGGGTCCACGACTTCAGTATACAAGTTATGTATGAATATTGAATGGTTAAGAACGCAGCTACTAATTTGGTAATAGATTGTTTCTTCGAAGAATAGTGTCAGAATTTCAAATGTGATTGATTGTAAAGGTAGAGATACACGAAAGGAGATTTTGGTCTCTTAGACCAAAAATTTCGCCTCTGCATACAAAGAGACCTGTGTATACACTTCGGAGACCGAAGATTTGTCTCCAAGTATCAAGTCTCTAGGGTCTCTGGGAGACTTAAGTTTCTTTCCGTGTAGCTACTAATGAGAGGGTCTCTTTAATACGTCTTCGGTCTTCAAAACGTTTTGATATCTATCTCCTGGTCTCCGGAGACGAATTTTGACATTTCAGGCAATTGTTTTGTGGGAATGAGAATTTGTTTCGTTGTTTTGAGTTTAAAGGTAAATTTTTATAAAGAAAAAAAGTGATTTTACATATTTTATATTTTAGATTAGTGATATTATGACGACGTGGACAAAATCAAAAACCACAAAAAAGCTAGAGATGGTTGAGGAGCGCCCGGTGCTGTGGGAAGTCGAAAAATCGGACTTCAAAAACAGATTTGTCCGAGCCGAAAAATTCAAGGAAATCGCTGTCGAGCAACAATGTTTGTGTTATGTTGGTCGATTGTCGCCTGCTTATCCAATTATTCACCCATATTATGCGTTGCCTCTTTTGCCTCCTACGCAAAATTATGAGTACTGCTATTGCTGCTGTAATTTTTTCATTTCCCGCGTTCATTTTAATCAAAATATTCATAATTCGGAAAATTTCACAGCTGTTGTGCTGTCAAAAACTACCAAATGTCAAAAAGATCTCCCAATGTTAAGCTTGGAGACAAGATACCTGCCTCGTGTATGCCCTCCAGAGACTTTGCTTTTAGAGATTTTTTAGTAAACGTCTCCGGAGATCTATTTTTCGATCTCCAGACTTAAATGTCTGTGATCGTGTATACACTTTGGAGATTTTTGCCTTTTGTACCCTGGAGACCACAGACCAAAGTCTCAAGGGACGAAAAATGTCTCACAATTCGATTCCTTTAGGCGTGCGCCTCTAGTCACCTTGATTCTAGTCGAAGTGAGGCGCGTGAAATTCGGTATTGCCTTATGCTACATTTACACGAATGACAAATTTGTCATTTTTTTCTTGTCATTATGTTAATTCCCGTGTAAATGGCATAATTTTTGTAATTTTTTCTGTCAGAAAATGTCAATCTCTCATAAAAGAATGAACTTGTCCATTCTTTTATGCCAGATTGTCATTCGTGCAAACGCAATATTAGTTATGACAACTTTAGTATTCAACTTTTGTCATAACTAATATTGCGTTTGCACGAATGACAATCTGGCATAAAAGAATGGACAAGTTCATTCTTTTATGAGAGATTGACATTTTCTGACAGAAAAAATTACAAAAATTATGCCATTTACACGGGAATTAACATAATGACAAGAAAAAAATGACAAATTTGTCATTCGTGTAAATGTAGCATTAGACCAGGCGTGGGTAGACTGTTCCAGGGTACGGGCTACTTCTAATTTTTTCAAGGTGTTGCGGTCCACCCAGTGGCGTAAGTGTGGTGATAACTTAATAATAAATACGGAATATGTACTTACCTACATAACTATAATAGAAAAAACTTACTCTTTTAAAACCGCGTTTAAAACAAAACGCAAGATACAAAAATAATAATAATAGCCACAAATATAATAATATCAAATGATACATTTGCTTAAGTAAACACAGTCGCATTGATTGTTTCCGGTCTATTATCCAGTCTAGCTGGCGTCGGTGCCTTAGTAAAGGCGGTCACACCAAAATGTCTTGGCGATCCACCTGTCGGGCGGCCCACTCCTGCCTTAGACGAACGAATCGACTCTCGAGAAATTACATTTTTCACCACTAAAGTCCTTTTGGCGTGTTGGTTAAAATGGTCGTATGTGCAGGCAATAAGAGTGATAATTGAAAGATATAATATATTTAAGATCAAAACCAGCTGCTTTTATGGTTTTGATATTAAATATAAACCCTATTTTTTCATTTTCAATTGGAATCAAATTTAATTTTAGACTTAACATAAGGTCTTTTGAATTCTGTGAATCCGGTGACGATTGTGAGGCTGCAGGAGTGAATTTTTACGACTGCTGTCGACAGGAAAGTCTACGGCTGCTGTCGACAGGAAAGGCACCAACCTGTCAGTGAAGATCCTTACTTTTCCAGAGCATATATTGTTAGGAATCAAAAATTAGTAAAAACCGATCTCAGCTTTGATTGGTATTAGTTTCTATCCTTGGTGGGTGCTGTGAGTACGATCTCTGATCGACATTCTTTTCATCATTGAGGATTATAATAACATACAATTCATCGTTGGTCTAATTAAACAAGTGGTTATTATTTTTCACGACTACAAAATCGAGACAACAAGCTTACCATGCTCAGGAATACATTGCACACTTGATAAAAAAAACCATAACTCGCTTCTCGATCTTCGTTTTATTAAAATAAATATCTTAGAATCTACAATTTTTTGTATTGCTTGACCGCTTTTGAAATTCTCGTACGTCCAAAATTTTTACGTCCATCAAATTGTTTGTGTTTAAGTTTACCAAGCGTAACTGAGACCGAGACCGTTCGAGTATGTCATATGGGCTACAGCGGGGGCAGCGGAGTAAGCAACTCCCAGAAGTCCTGCTGGGGCGACCGCCTTGGCAACTGGGGCGATAAGAGGTCCATGTGCGATTGGAGCGTGTGCGATCGGTGCGTGGGCATAAGCGGGGAAGGCTGCATGGGCGTAGGGTGCAGCGATAGCGGCATGAGCGTAAGGTGCCGCAATGGCAGCATGAGCGTAAGGCGAAGCAACGGCAGCATGAGCGTATGGCGAAGCAACGGCAAATCCTGGGTTACTTATGCGAACATCTGACTTACGCACGGATGAGAAAGGCGTGTCTAGCGCCTTTGAATATGTTGAAATTTGGCCTAAATTTCCAAATGAGCGGAATGTGTTTTGATGTTGAGTTGCGATCGCTGGCGATGCATCATACGCCAACGAGAAACTGACAGCGAAAGCAGCTAAAACAACGGTAATCTGCAGAAAAAGGAAGAATAGTTCTAAATTATTTTTTTTTATCAATTTTTAACACAGTCTAGAAATAAATTCCTTGCTTTGCGTTTATAAAACCTTGTCTCGATAGACATAAATTGAATTTTTTTTCATGCCCTAGTATTAAAATGCCCCGTGGAGACAGGATTCGTCAGATTTTTTTTTTTATCTTGGGAAAAATGGCTTGTAAAAATATGTCTGCATGTGTCATCTTCATGGAAGGCGATAAAAAAATTCCAATTTATGTCTAAAGTAAGGACCACATCTATCAGTTTCTCATCAGTTTCCCAAAAACGTGAGAACGTAAAATCAGACGATTGATGGGCAACCACGAAAAAATTCGTGGGCAGATCAGTTTTTCTAACAAACTGATACCCAACTGATTGGTGTGAACGTTCGTGTCAGTCGCGTCAGTCGTATCGCATCAAAACAGAATCAAATTTTATTTTTTGAACTTAATGCAATAATAATGCATAAACACGCTCTGACTCGATTATCCACCCGCATTTTTTTTTAAATCTGCAAACAGAATGAATAGAAACTTTTCACAAAAAACTGGATGTAAAAAACTGATGGAAAATGGACGAGTACCGTAACAGTTGCGACTGATGGAAAACTGATAGATGTGGCCCTTACTTAATCGAGACGAGGTTTAACATTAGCTGTGTTGCCAACCTCCCTAATCTTTTGTTTTCTCCAGTGATGCGAAGTTGTGAACGATGCAGTGCAAACTGTAACACTTGCACTTTTGATATTTGAGAATAATGGGCGAGAAAGTATTTTTTATATATTTTCTACGATGAAATAGCATCATGCCAAATAACATTAAAGCATCCCGAGAAATTTTTGACAAGAAAACAATTTACCCTCTCGCATGGGCACATAAAACTGTGTCGTATACATAAAACTTGTCTAGTACAGTGACAAAGTACAAAACCTTTTTTGTGTTTCCATTCATTGGAAAATGTATGGAGAAGGTGGAGAACATACCTATTGTTGAATCTTTGTAAGATAAAAACGCGCTCTTTACTAAAAATATTGAAAATATAATTTGTGTTTAAGATAATAGCATTAAGGGCACGCACACTTGAGTTTTTCAAATGAGTTATGAGTTGTAAATAGTTTGAAAATTCATGAGTTGAATACGTGCGAAGCAAGCGTATGTTGTAGCTTTTTATAGCTTTCTTCCAGAGCTGTTTAATTTGATGCCCATCTTTATGAGTCATTATTGGAGTTATTTGGCCAAAATGGCCTCTAGTAGCCGTCATTTTGGTTTTTTTCAGAATCCCTCATATCTTGTATTACAAGTAAAACTAATGCCTATCCAGTGCAATATGGATAATAAAAATCGGTTCAGTCGTTTTGGAGCAAATTAACTTTACCTCATTTGGAACGATATCAACCATTTTTCCATAGGAAATATCTGATATGAACAGCTCATTACTTATAGAAACTCTACGTTCTTGCGCATAATATAAAAATATGAACCTTGTTTTTACAAAATCTGAAATATCTCGCTAACGATAAAATATATTAATTTACTGTAAAATGCAAATTTATAGAGAATTTTAAAATCTTTATTTCTTCCTTCAAATATTTAAAAAAAAAAATACAGTAATCCCTCGAACTGCGCGGTTTCGCAACTGCGCGGTTAAGTTTTTAATACCAAAATTTCGAACTGTGCGGTAAAAATTTCGCAGCTGCGCGGTTTTTTTTTATACTTTCCGTATAAAAAACATGTTCTGAACATATATGTTGGTGAATCCCCGACAAGAAGGAATCAGCTGGTAATTTGGTATCTTCGTACATATTTGGTAATTTCGTGCTTATATTATTAAGTCCGTAACAGATTGACCGGCAGTAGCAGTAGCAGTGGCAGCAAAATGTTCTGATTGGCTGAAATCCGACGAAATCCGACATGTTGTCGGATTTCAGCCAATCAGAACATTTTGCTGCCACTGCTACTGCTACTGCCGGTCAATCTGTTACGGGCTTTAAGTGCGAAAAACTAGCAAATTTTTTTGTGCTTGGTAGTCAACTTGAATAAGCAGCTCTTAATATGGACCCTGATATGGACCGTGTCTTAAAATTTCGGAGAAATTTGACAGCCGCTTTAGCCTCATACGCAGAAATTCATAATAAAAAACAAAAATCGGGTAATCAATCACTAATTTTTCAAAAAGATTAGTAATACATATCATATCTTGGTATTACTTTAAATATGTCGTTAAATAAAAACTTTTTTCTATTTTTTTTTGAATTTTTCTAATATCTGGGACCTAACCCCAATATTTCATACAAAGTAGGGTTCACAGTGCGCGGTTTCGCAGTGCGCGCTCTTTTTGTGGAACGTATCTACCGCGCAGTTCGAGGGATTACTGTACTGTTAGTTTGAAAGCAATTCGCAAAAATCTATTTCTTTACGTTATAATGTAAATATCAATAACGGTAAGAGATAGAAAGCCAAAATTGTAGCAAATATTATTCTCTTCAATTCAACTTATACATTTAACCACCTAAACTAGGGTTTTTTCGAGACAATCGCAAAAAAATAATTATTCGAAAAAAACGGTATATCTCGATACCGGTTTGAGATATCGAGTTCCAGTACAAGACAAAAGTGTACGAAATTTTATTGTATTCAACTTTTGTTATATATGAGACTACTGAAAAACGCGTAGTTTCGGAGTAAATAAAAAAAAAAGAAATGGTAATCAATTCCGATTATTGAATTTCGCCCAAAAGTTAATAGGATCGTCCCATTCCAGAATCCAACATCTCTGTAAAATTTCGTGGTTCCAGCTTTCTAGCTATTGAGAAATTTTGTACACAGGCTCACGGATTGACAGACTGACAAACTAACATACTGACAGACAGAAAGATATTTTTGTAATATTGCTCGAATCGACTCAGAAATGCTCGAGAAATGTTTTTAGGTAAAATTAAGAGGTCGAATTTTTTCATGAATAGAATATTTTATTATACTACGCATAAGAAAATAAAAAGACAGTGGAATATAATTTGAATTACCGTTCACTTGATATCATTCCCATTCAATGAATGGTAGTTGAATTTAATGCCCATTACTATTCTCTATTGAATGGTGATGGACTTTCGATTTCAACTGCGATTCTGTAAGTGAATCTTAGTTGAAATTGAATGGCAATGGAAAACGCCCGACTCTTATGGGAGGTGTCCGCAAAACGAGTAATTGCAAGTAGAATAAAAACTTGTAAGAGGGTGATTTCAGAATAGATGCGGCAGAGATAATAAAACTTCTTTATTAGACCAATGATTACTAATTTTACTGTAGTAAAAAATATTTTTTACGGTTTGACGAGATAATATCGTATCGTGTTCGGTGATAGGACCTCTGGTATCTCGAGTTTTAAACGGACAGACAGAATACAAAGTTTTTACTATAATAAATAAATGAAACATGTTAATATACTTCTATAGTTTACATTCAGCACTTTTTGGCGAATTTTATTCTGTGACACAAAACTTAAGTTGTACGACCGTTTCCATTACGACGACACAGAATTCCAAAACTTTATTCTGATTTCATACAAAATCACGGAAATAAATTCAAATTTTGAGAGTTTTAGCTAAGTGATCTTATTTTGTGAATAGGGGTCCCGCCGACAATGTCATATTGATCGTAAGAAAAGTTTTTTAAATTAAATTTCATCTAATCGCTTTGATGTGAAAAAAATACAGTAGAAATCCTTTGGTTCGGTGATATTTTTTTTGAAAAAAGTATTTTACTTTGATCGGGTTATATTCCATTCACTGGTCTCAGGTGAACTCGATGTGTCTAAATGGCAATGATAAAATTGATTTTTTAATCACAATTCATCGCGATGGCCACAATTATGTTTATTTTATTATTTATATTTAATAACGATCATTTTTTTTACAGAATATCTTTTAAAACTTAACACTTTTATCAAATAGAAACTAAATCACATACCTTAAACATTTTTCTACGAAAATTTTTAAATTTAATATATTAGAATTGTGTGAAGTTACAGTACTTAAACTTGGCACTGATCTGATGTGAGAAGTTCATGTGACTTTGTATTTATAGACGTCTAAATTTGCCCAAAACCCGATTACAATGTGCGTAGACAGTTAGGAGAGAACGTTTCAAGACATTTTGTTAAATTCAATATATACTAGATACGTATACGTATTTTGCAAAAGAAAATATAGTCAGAAAGGTGGTACCGGTAGGTAGGCCCAAGCAAGTGATACATATACAAATTCATAATTACAAAAGTACCTAACACTGCAGGTGTGACGTCACCGATTAATGGTTTTTAATATCAGTATTAAATGTTTTAGATCGGTAGACTAAATTACAGTTGGGTGTAGCTAATAGATCTCCTCATATTTGAAGTGTCTCCATTTTTGTTTCTTGATTTTGTCAAGACTTTTTTTTTTCAAGGGGTTTTTCTTAGTTATTTTTTCATACCTTGCCTCACTTTATCTGCACTATGCTGAATTAGGTGCATAGAAAACATAACAACGAACGTTTAATACAATATGCAATTTCAATGTTCGATCGCAATGAATATGTTGATTGAATGCAATGTCGTTAGCCGGTTACCCAAGCCCATATGTGGCCCCAATTCCATATACAATTGAAACCCCGCACTATTAGCTATCAGTCCACCTTGCTACTGGGCCAAAAAGAAAACAAATTAAATAAAAAAAACCATGCTAGACGAAAGTCCTTTAGGCTAAAAATTTGCTACAAAAACAAGCAGCCATAAAAAAAACCTTTGCCTGTAAAATATTTACAAAACGATCAATAGAAAGAAAATTGCATTTTGAATGACATTTTTCGTAAATCAATTCCAACAAATCAAGCGTTGACGATATTATTATCAGTGAAATCCAGGGATGAAAAACATTTTATTAAGGAGCAACTTACGGATGTAATTTTTTTTCCTGATTTTACTGAACCACTTAATACTAAGTTCACACCGGCCCAAAATCACGTAATTTTGCGAAATGATTTAAATCTTAAACCAAAGTGTTCACACAGAGGTTAAGGTAATTTTGCTTGACATTTCAACTACAGGATTGCTATGAATTTTAGTGTAGGATTGCTATGAATTTTAGTAATATGATGAATAATATAATTCAAAACATCGATGAAATATGTGCAAACAGAATTAGACACTTTAGAAGAAAATGGAAATTATCTGTAATGAAAATAAACAATTATTTTCCATTGCATATCTAATCGCATCAAAAACAGATCCATTTTTTTTTTGCTCCGCGTAGGTTGTTTACTAATATATCCTCTTCGCGTGCGGAACACGGCTTCTTTTTCTTATATCTCCGTCTTTCCAATCCAGCACAAATGTCAAAACTGATGTACTCAAGAGAGCTGAATGAGTGATGCAGGGTTGTATTCATTGTTTTTGCTTGATTTCGAATTTTGTGGAAATTGCATACTTTTAGTGATTTTGAAAACAGGTTAATGTACTGGAAATCTCGTGGTTTCGAGGAAGATTTCGTTCAAAATTACGAAAATCTTCAAAATTACGTAATTTTGCGTCAGTGTGAACATAGTATAATACAACATCGAAAACCCCAATCAATGGATGAATTGGGCTTGAAGTTGTCAGGTGAGGAACCCCGAAAAATGAGCGGAAAGCCATATAAAGTTTCCTGTCTGGTGAATAAAATTTCCACGTAATGTCGAAACCCACCTTCAAACGGACAAACAAAAATTTTAAAAAGGATTTTTGTCTTTAACCCTGTACCAGTTCTATTAAAAACACATATATTTTGTTATCATGAAATTAAATTATATATATGTACAGTACATATAATTGCACAATAATTGCACAAGAAATAAAATTAAAAAACAAAAAATAAAAATACTGTATTTAATCATTAACAGTCTCGCTGGTTATTGGTAAAACTGGTAAGTGGTTAGTCCGATAAAATCAACCAGTAATATCAAATTTTTCAAGAAATTGCAGGGTTAAAACATACCCTAAAATATTTTTTTCAAGAAGTTTTTTTTTGAGCATATAAGGATAAATATATTTAAAGATACAGAATGACAGTAGGGATTTTTTAAAAATTTACTGCAGTGCTCGAAAATATTCGACATTTCAATCCTATCGATCGATTCAAATGTAAGCGAAGGAAATATCATAAATTTTCCTCTGCTCGACTTTTCGCGCAGTTTGTATGTCAATTGCACTTTCTCTGTCTCACTGATATATTGTCCTTTTTTCATTTTCAAAATTTTCAGACCATTTGAACTTATGTGGGATAATAGGTTAAGAATTTTTATATACATAATATAGATGAAGAATACTATATTAAATACATGGTAACTAATTGACGTCGCCCGCCTAAAAACGTAACTATAGAGGCCCTTCAAGTCTTAAGTTTTGGAAAAATATGTTCAGTTTGAACTGAAAATAATAGTGTATATTAATGTCTGCTGATTAGGTTGTAAAACCGATGGATCAAATTAAGTGTACAAAACTTTTTTATGTTTTTAAGTTTAAAAAAATATATATTCTGGAAATGCTCTAACTGGTCAGGGAGCAAATGGTATTTTGGTCTCATTGTCTTTGCGGCAAGCAGATATTTATGTTCAAAACAAGTTTTTTGCACAAAACTTGGTGTTTTTTAATCTCTCTAATTGAATAATTATTATAAAAAAGAAAGCAATTGCCTTGTCCGATTGTTAATTGCTCGTAGTTCAGGCGTAAACAATTTTAGCTACATAAAAATCTCTCTATAACTCTTGATAAACTTATGGGTCAAGGTTTACAAGAAGTGCTTACACCGTAAATAATAATTACGTACACGTAAGCGTTATCTAATTGAATATGGGTACATTTTGATCCGTATCTGAAAGAGCATAAAAAATGAATTATTCACTGAGAGTAAAATATTCCAATTTGGAAATTATTTCTTTTTTGTTTCAGGATGAGAACAATTTGTGTCCAATTTAGAGATAAATTTCTTTCATTTGTTGCCACATCAAAAATATTTTATGTCTCGTATGAAAATAAATTGTAAAATTGAGGCTTTAACATCTAATGATTTTTAACATCTGTTTTCAGGTTTGACAAGTTCAGTCTTTGCACTTTAATAATAGTGTATTTATCATAAAGTAATTCAGTTTAGTTTCCATAAAAATAAATTCTATAAAAAATTAATAAGACTTAAGAAAAAGAAAATACAAAAAAAAAACAAAAAAAAACTAAAATAGGGATTCTTAAGTTAAAAAATCAATAAAAACCTTAAAAGAAAAAAAATCGTACAAAAGTTTTGTTCATTAAAAAAAAATTGCCCAACAAAAACGACGTTTTTTGTGTCAATATCAAAGATATTGAATTTTAGTGCAAGCCAAATTCACTCTACTTCTGGAGATACCAAAAAGAAATTATTTTCGATACCAAAAAAGTTGCTTAAAAGATTTTCTTTTTCGTCTCTCCAGAAATAGAGTGAATCTGGCCAAAACAAAGTCCGATCACAGACAAAACAGATATCAGATGAGAAAAGCAGAACAAAAATTTAGTTGAATTTTCAGATATTTTTCGTCTCCATTTGCGGGGGGCGACATCTTTCGGCCGCTAAAGTAAGGGTGTAAGTCTAACCAAAGTATCGAACCTTAACTTAATACAGGTCAAAACTAATGCGGAGAACCAAAAGTTGATCTCAAAATTTATCAGCAAAGGGCGGCAGTGCGGGTGGTAGGTAAAGAGATCTACTTTACTGTCAAAATTCGAGATCAACTTTCTGTTCTCCGCATTAGTTTTGACCTGTATTAAGTTACGGTTCGTTACTTGGGTTAGAGTTACATTATTATTGTATGCTTTAACGGCCGAAAGATGTCGCCCCCCGCAAATGGGGACGAAAAAATATCTGAAAATCCAACTAAATTTTTGTTCTGCTTTTCTCATCTGATATCTGTTTTGTCTGTGGTCCGATTTAGAATCAACATATCGCTCACCGGCTGCAATAGTGGCACAACTCATTTTTTTCAGTTTCGACATATAAGCGATTAAAAATCATGCCTTTTTTCAATTTGGTAGGAAAGCGAAGAAGCACTATCGTCATCTTTCGGAATTGATAAGAGATATCGAACTGCCGATTTTACAAAATTGTGGAGAGTTAAATTTTAATCATAATGGCGTTCACAATTTAAATTTGCATTTTTTTGAGTTGTGCCACTATTGCAGCCGGTGAGCGATATGACTAAAAATACTACCCCAACATTTTTAATTATATTTTATGCAGGTGGTAGCTCTGTAGGGTTATACTTGATGAACTTTTGGGGAACATTTCACAAAAAAAATAATAAAAAATAAAATAAAACAAAAAAAAAATAACGAAAAAACGAAATCATTTTTTTCGGTTTTCATTACGTTTTTCGTTATAGTAACGGAATTAAATTTCTATAACGTTATATACGTTATAACGTAATTTTGAGGAAAAACCGGAAATTCGTTATTTAATAAAATCGCAATTGCTTTTCCCTTACCTTAATCTTAATCCTTAATCTTAATCTTTTACCTTAATTTTAGCTTCTATACAAACCTTCAGCTGCGGCTCCGGCGCGGCGGAAGGCTAAGAAACAGGCTGAAGTTCGGCTTCCGCCAAAAATTGACCTTTGATCGGACTCTAATCCTCATGCACTTTACTCAGGAATTTATTTTATAGCCTTTAATTATTTACGTCAAAATTTGAAATACCAGCTACGTTGAATAGTAAAATAATTTAAGGAAATGTTGAATGTTTCGAATTTTCCGTGAATATAAAGGATAGCGATATAATCTGGGACCATTTTATTTTGTAGTTTTGTATTATTTAGCGTTTGGTGCGAATTGGATCTTTAAATTCGGTAAAAATAGTAAATTAAAAGTGTTTTAATAAACTATAATACTTTAAAAATGCTTTGGATAAATTACTTTGCAAAGTGGTTTCAAAAAAATACTTTAAAATTGAAAAACAAAAGAAAACCATTGAACTTTCAAAGTAACTACTTTGAAAAAAGCCCTTTTTTCCTACAGGGTAATTGTTTCATACAGACATTTTTAATAAATACGAAACAGTAATTCATTTGGTCTATGATTCAACGTTTGCTTTGATATTGTTTATCTTTAATTTGAATATAAATCTCAGACAGTAAATTTATGCAATATTTTCTTGTCTCAAGATCTTGACATAATACACTTGCAACTGAACTACTTTGCATATTTACAACTCGTAATATGTCGATGAATATTTCCATTTAAATCGCACTAACATCTGAATTTTATGGATTTTTGTTTAAAGTAGGTATGTATTTATTTCGTCAAAAATATGGAGTAAAATCTATATGTTAAACTGCATATTCCTTTAATTTATCTGATTAAAAATAAATACGTTTATCCTTTTAATTACTAAGAGAAAGTTATGGTGCGAGTGGTATGGTTATTCATTCAAAAATCAATTCTGATAACAGTCAAATAAATGTTTATTCACTTACAGACTCTGTTTTTAGAACAAAGGTAGAACACCTTTCGCAATGATTTACTGAATGATACCATAGTCACATTAAACTTGTTTAACTGCTTTTAACCCTGGACCCGTGTACTATAAAACTTCCATTTATCGTGTACTTGGGCACTCAGTGCCCAGATGCAATTCCAATAGAAAATGTATGGCTGGTTTGTTTAGAAACCATAAAAATTGGTTTATTTGTTAAACAAGTAGAAATACAATGGGAAAATATAATTTGCAAAAATCTACTGAGAATATAGACCACTTTGTAAGCTCGCGAATCTGGTACTCGATTTCTCCAACAAATCATGTACTCCACGAAAGGAAATGCAATACATGACAACAATGCAATATAAATATTATAATATAAATAATATAACAATACAATATAATATCTGCATACAAGAAAAATCATAAAAGGGGAAAAACCCAAAGCTGTAATCAAAATAAAAACAAAATTCATACAAAATGTACTGACTTGGGCACTGAGTGCCCAAGTACACGATATTACGCTTTTTTTTGACACCTTCCACAACCCCCCCGAAGATATGTAATTTGGATTTTTTTTTTGTTTTTGTACTCTAAATTTCAGTATCTTTCAGAAATATATTGCATTTCATCATATTCTTTATTAAAAATATGGTTAATTTCGGTTCGAAAATCGTTCTGGGCACTCAGTGCCCAGTACACGGGTCCAGGGTTAAGTTTGTTTTTTAGTTGCTAATATCCAGGGGCGGATCATTATACGGAGAAACGAGGCATTTGCAAGGTATGGCTCCGAACTAAATCTTTCTTAAGTCGATATTATAGTCAGGGCCGTCCCAATGCAAAGCGGTGCTCCAGGCAAAACCTTTATTTGTCCCCCTCAGTATCTAAAAAAATTGACTCATCTATTCAGTCCTGGACTTACTCTTGCTTTTAGCTGGAGTAAACTTTTGACAGCTGATATTTGTCAGGCATAACCTCTCTTTTACAGTGTTTGGAAGTCAAGAAAAATTTATAAAATGTATAATTATGAAAATTTATATGTTGAAAATCATTCTGGAGAATAGCGAGTATACCAAGTTGAGCGTTCCTTGATATTCATTTTAAAAATGTTGTACACAAACGTAAAACTTAACCTCAACCTTGACAGTTCAAACGTGACTTACTCTGAACTTAGTCCAAGTTGTTCGATAAAAACAAATTCAGAGTAGGAAAATCCGCCATTTTGTGGAGTAAAGTGAAAATATTCGGAGTAAGTCCTTATATCGAACAGACCTAATATGTTAAAATTTTCTCTGGCATTTTTATAGATGAAGAAAATATCATCTGCGGGGTAATTTTTTGTTAAAATTTTTGCCTATAAATAATTGTAATTTGCCTTTTTCTAAAACTGAAAAACATTTATTCGAAAACTTACAATTTTTCTTTAAGTTCGGGAAGATTTTTGTACGAAGTTTGCACTTAGATTGGAACTAGGAATTTTTTATGAGGATTTGAAAAAAAGTGTGTCTCTAAAAAAAGTATTGAATTCTAAACTTGTACAAAACTCAGAAAGGGCTAGTTGTTGCTGTAATGAGTGAACAAAGTATTGGGGGTTGGTAAGAAGTAAAAAAAAAAATTCGGAAGTCGACTACACTTATAACTAAAATCATCTTATAACTAAAATCTTGTAGGAGTTCAAGTAAAGTTTTGCCTTGGGTGCGTTATTTTATGCCCGCGTAAAGTTAGGGTTGGGTTTGTCCAAGATCAAACAGCTGATTTCCAAAGCTGAAAATAAAGTAAACTTTACTCCGGCATTTCAGAACGCAATTTGATTAACTTTGACATTTGCAACCTGAAACATTTGAATGGAAAATATTTCCAACATATTTCCGTCATTAAACACATTCCTTTCATTTGTTTTTCCCATTAAATATATACAATACTCACTATTTTTCGTAAGATACTTATTCAATACACCCAAAAGTCTAAGATTCAAATAAAAAAGGATTCATTTTGACAGCTCGGTTAACTTTACCGCGAAATGCCAAAGTATTTTTTTTTTTTTTTTATTTTATGTGTATGGGGTGGTGCTTTCTCGCTCCCTTGTCACCGCGACCTTAAGATCTATTGTGACTTCCCCATTTTTACGTTAGCCACCCCTCTTCTAGATTCTTAGTGAATCTTAGAATGGTTTTGACTGGAGTCCTCTTTATGTCTTCTGGTAGTACTTGTGCCTTTCCCATTAAGGACATCCTTGTTCGCGCCAAGGCTGCGCATTCGCACAGTATGTGCTCTGCAGTTTCAACCTCCTCTAGGCAGAGTCTGCAAATGTTGTCGGCGGTTATGCCTATGTTGTGTAGGTGGTAGTTTACTAGGCAGTGACCTGTGAGGAGGCCCACCATTGTCCTCAGCTCCTGCTTGTTGAGGTTTAAAAACTCTCTTGCTCTCTTTTTGGAGTAGTGGATGAATCTTTTTGATTGTCTTAATCCTGGGAGGCTTTCCCAATAGGCTACAGTTTCCTTTTCCTCCCAATTATTGATCTCCATTTTTTGGAGACTCTGCGGAATTGCGCAAAAAGGCTCTGGGCCAGTATGCGTAGATTCAGCACCTTTCTTGGCCAGGAGGTCTGCTGCCTCATTACCTTCGATGCCTTCGTGGCCTGGCACCCATATTAGGGTGAGCTTATTGCGTTCGGCTAGTTTTTTCAGAATTGTCAGGCAGTCCCATACGAGCTTTGAAGTGCACATGTACCCTTTGATTGCTTTTAGGGCCGCTTGACTATCTGATATTATATAGATCTTTTGTCCTAGTGGTCTTTTAGATAGACACACTCTGGCGGACAGTTCTATTGCATAAACCTCCGCTTGGAAGATTGATGGATATTGCCCTAGGGCTTTGGATATGTTGCATTTTGGACCTGCTATTCCGATTCCGGCTTTTCCGTCCATTTTTGATCCGTCCGTATACCAAACTAGAGATCCTGTCTCCAGTCTTGGGCCTCCTTCCAACCATGTTTGGCGGTCAGGTATGACCACTTCAAACGTTTGGTTGAAGTTGGTTTTAATTGGCATACGGTCGGATAGTAATAATGGCGTTATACTTCCATCGATTTGATCAAGTATTTTCATATGTCCTGTTCGACTGGATGTGGTTATTGCTCCATTCGCTAATAATCTTAGGGCACTAGATAGCGCCTCCCGTTTAATTGTTATATGTAGCGGCGGCATGTTTAATATGGCTTGTAATGCCGCTGTTGGACAGGTGTTCATTGCTCCAGTGATTCCTAGGCACGCAAGCCTTTGAATCTTTTGGAGTTTGTTCTGTATTGTTTTTTGTTCTACTTTAGGCCACCACACTAATGCAGCATAGGTGACCATGGGTCTTATTACCGATTGATAGACCCAATGAATCATTTTTGGTTTAAGACCCCATTTCCTTCCGAAGAGTTTTCTACAACTCCAGAATGCATGCATCGCACTATTGTTGATTTTGTTTATATGTGGGGTCCAGGTCATTTTCTGATCTAGGATAACCCCTAGGTATTTAACTTCGGTTGAGAAGCTGATCATTGTATCATTAAGGGATGGAGCCTTCAAGTTTAGCTTTTTCCGCTTTGTGAATGGTACAATGATTGCTTTGTTCGGATTGATGCTTAGTCCATGGAAATTGCACCAACTCCAGACCAAATCTAGAGCTTTTTGCAGGAGTTTGCTTACTCTCTGTTCATTGCCGCCCCTGATTAATATCGCCAGGTCATCTGCGTAACCTTGAGCGTTAAAGCCTGCTTCTTTTAGCTTTTTTAGAATGTCGTCTACAACCAGAGACCACAGCAGAGGCGATATTACTCCTCCTTGCGGGCATCCCCTTGTGGCTCTGGCCGTTGTACGTACACCCAGAGAAAAATCTCATTGAATCTGACGAAAATACTACGTATAATTAACAAATATTGCGTCAATATACGTCCAACAAAACTTTGTGTTATCCTAACAAAATTGAGTTTGTTAGTTTTACGTTGCCACGTTTTTCAGACGGTTACTGAAAAATATGTTATTCTAACAAAAACAATACGTAAACTCAACACAACTTCTGTTGCTCTTAACAAAATTTTGTGTTGTCTTAACAAAAATTGTTACGTTAATTTTACGTTGCTACTTTTCTGTAATGTTTGTTGTTTCACCACTTATCTTTCTTTCAAGCAGCTTTTTTAGTGTGTGTTGAGGGAATATTTTCACACGAACATTTTATTAGTTTTGAAGGGCGATATGTTTGTATGTGATTTCATTGCATATTTACTTCAAGATGGAAATATTTTTTTAAGAATGATATTCGCGTAACATAAAATTACTGAAATTTTATGATTTTTGGACCAAAAACTTTAAACGAATAAATATTTTCGGTGCATATGATAGTGATACCTTGAAAAAATACATTCCGCCTGAAGTATTTTGCAAAAATGAGTATATTTTTAAAAAAATCTGGAAATGTGGGTTTACAAAATTTAACTTAAAATTACTCAAAATTCTTCTTAGAGAAAGATATGACCCCTAAAAATAGTTTTTCTTTATCTAGGTCGATAAAAAATAAAGGTAATGTAATTTTATTGCTTTTTCAAAACTCGAATAATTATATTGGCAAGCAAACAGCCATCTTGAAAAGTTTTCCTACAACAAATTGTCGAAATGTTTGAAATGTGTGAGTGTGGCGGGCGACGACGAAGATAATTTTTCAGTTTTTTAGCCGCCATTGAATAAGACAAAAAAGTTGTACCCCGAACAATCAAATTTGTTGGCTTAACAAGTTGACTATGTTGGCTTAACAAGTTGACTATGTTGGCTTAACAAGTTGACTATGTTGGCTTAACAAGTTGACAATGTTGCCAAAATATTTTTTGGGGTTTATCTCTTGCGATATGGATATAAAACAATAACACAATAGTTTGTCCGAACAACAGAACTTACGTTATTGTTACATATTTCCATATGTAAAGATTAAGCGCAAAGACGTTTGTTGATTCTACATATTATAGGGTAAATCCTACATATTTTATGTTATTAGAATAACACAATTTTTCGTTCGGAGAACAGAACTTCTGTTATCTATACGCTTTTTTTGTGTTAAAGTTCAACACAAAATCTTTTGTTGATTTTACTAAGATTTTTCTCTGGGTGTAGGTATCAACAACAAACGATATTTGTAATTTTCACAACCTTTTGCGTTGTTACTACACAACTTATTTTCGATATACGATTTCTTTGGGTAAAAATTTAACACAAGCACTTTTGTTGGCTGCACATGGATGTACGTAAATCCTACATATTCTATGTTATTAGAATAACACAATTTTTCGTTCGGAGAACAGTACTTCTGTTATCTATACGTTTTTTCTTGTGTTAAAGTTCAACACAAAGTCTTTTGTTAATTTTACTAAGATTTTACTAAGATTTTTCTCTGGGTGTACACTTCCTTGGCTGACGGTGATCTTCCTGCTGCTTAGCATAACTTTGATCCAGGCCACTGTGGAGGGTTCAAGCCCTTTCAAAGTTGCCGCGTAAAGTTTACTTTCCTCAACTCAGCTCTCGAGCGGTGTTGAAAAAGTTAACTTTGACAGATCAACTTCGGTTTTACTTCACATTAACCGTGTGCATTTCAGAAAGGCTTTCAGCCGACTGCGGTTAATAAAAGAACGCAGCCCTTAAGGTGCCGGTCCACATGAGAATAAATACCGGCGAGAATCTCTTGAGATTTCTCAATAACAGCCACTCGCAAATGGACACGTCTCTGAGAGTCGATCTCAAAAACTCACGAGCTAGTTTCTGCGAGCTGTCAAAAGTGATTGTACTCTCTAGTCGACAAGCACCATAGATATACTAGATCGCTCGATTTGCTGTCTCAAATGGCCCCATTTCAATACAGTTCAGTGAACCAAAATGAGTCAAGTAAGAGCAAAATAACCGTATGAAAATAAATATAGTCCTCTCGTTTAAACCGTGAGCTGTCAAAGGAAAACAGACTTTCGGAATGGTGTTGGCGCCTAAAGTTATTTGTTTGAGCCTAAAGTTAGTCTCAAACTTGTGAAATTTGAATTTCGCGGCAAACTAAATTTGAATTTCGCGACCTTATACAGTTCAGTGGATGCGTTCAAGTACGATAAAGCTAGAACCTGAATCGTACGTCGATGTGTCCGTCATGCGTCCGTCCGGTAGACAGTTTTATGCGGTGACAGTTGGGTACGGCAACGAATCTGGAGTTAACTCATTGTATTGCACTTCTTCTATTAGTTTATCATCGAAACAATTACTTTCAATTTGTTCCATACTTAAATTGCTTAAATCGTAAACAAACTTTTTTGCGAAATGACATTTCCGTGCGTTGCCGCACGTAAAAGTAGAAAGTCAACCTACTCTATGCGGTTGCCCATTGCCTCCTATAAACACAAGGCCTAAAGATCTAGAAATGACGTCACATCAGTGGTAAAGCTCTTTTCGATGTTGCTATGCAATTCAAATGGAGACAAACGAAAATTCGACTTTATCGGCTTATATCTCGGAAACTATTAATGCGACAACAAATTGACTTACGCACTATTATACTCAATGTAATTATCTGTCGTTTGGTTCATGTCCCAATCATGTCGAATATATATCAATTAAATTATTTGCGAAAACCCAAATCGATATGATTTTAGATGGAGAGTAGGAGTGGAGAGCGACGTGAAGAGAAAACGAAAAATCACACTTTTGTTAAGATTTTGTTCGATAACTTTTTTTCTGTTCGCCTTTGGTAACTAAGGCATATGACTGAAAGCAAGAATATCGAATATTCTATAGGAAAGTGAAAACAGTTTTTCCGGCAAAGGAACAGTTTCCGAGATATAAGCCGATAAAGTCGAATTTTCGTTTGTCTCCATTTGAATTGCATAGCAACATCGAAAAGAGCTTTACCACTGATGTGACGTCATGATAAATCTCTTTGAGATATTGAGGCCTTGTGTTTATAGGAGGCAATGGGTTGCCGCATCGGAAAACGTATTATTAGGGGAGTACTCATAGCAGCCCGTTGATTTTACTTTGACCGCATCGAACTGTCAACGTGACGGACGCATGGCGGACGCACGGACGTATGTTTCTGGTTCTACCTTAAAGAGGGAAATACTTTTGGGACAAGTTAAAAACTCTATTTCCGAACTTCTTACCATATAAAAATTTCTAATTCTCTTATTAAACTTTTCCCGGCACCCAAAAGATTTCTCCTTTAAATCCAGCACTTAACCCAACACTTTTTTTTTGCTGATTTTGTTTGTCTCTTATTATTAATTAGGATAATCGCAGCTGCTGCAACCTTCCTGTAGTGCGATGTCATTTCGATTACTTTCCACTTTCAGTCGTACATCACTCTCAAATTGACAGGGTCTGGAGAGTTTTCGCGAAAGTGTTTTCCCCTAGAAACTCGCGGAGAGGTTGCGATAGAAAAATCGCCGAAATTAACTCTCAAATGGACAACCTTCTGCGAGTAACTCTCGAGAGTTTTTGAAAGTTACTCGCGTATTTACTCTCATGTAGACCGGCACCTTTATTGGGCCTCGTCAACTACAAACTAATATGTATATAAAAGAATGGTTTGTTGAGTCCCGATTTTTTGCCCAGTGTTCTTAATTTGAAAATATTCCATAAATTTACTGTCTGAGATTTATATTCAAATTATGGCAGGGATGGGCTTACATAGTTCGACCGAAGCAAAAAAAATCACATCTGATCATATCACCGATATTTTTTCATTATTTAATGCTTTGTTTTATTGTGTTTTTTAAACAAATTATTGAGCACCCTTGATCCCTATATATAAAAACTTTCCGTTAATTTGTTGGAAAAACAGTCGCACTATTAAGTTTCAACGGACAGCATTTTTGAACATTTGACCCGATTTTTGATTAAATATGTTTGCCTTATTGTCATATAATGCACGAAATGATTGCCATAATGGTCGCATGGACCACATTGAACCAAAATTTAATCTTTATGCGCCGTCATTTAGTGTATAAATGATTAAATAGGCGCTGGTAAATGGTTTCCAATTTAATTGTTAAAAATTTGCCTGCAGTTAATTTGATTTGGCAAGCTGTTGTCATGTATAGGGCGGATTTATGTCATACTAAAACTGATCGGCAGCCATTGTCTTGTCGTTTCTTGTCGCCTGTGAATAATAAATGAATGAGGTTCAAGACAATATTGACATTTTGATTACATCATAAATTACAGCTCGCAAAATGCTATTAATATGTATATAAGTATTTACGTCTGAAATCATATACTCTTCAAAGAATGTGTTCATGTTTAGAAAATGTGTTTCCAAAACCGAAAATGAAAGTAATCTCTTAATACAGACTAATTAAGAGATCATTTGGTTTTGAGATTTCATTGTCGCGCATGTTGTTATAAAATGGTATTCTCCCACCTTTTCACTCGCGGCCTCGATTTGAAAAATTGATAAGAAAAATGATGTCCAACGAAGGTTATACACCGTTGAAAACTTACAAAATTCACTGTTGGCAAAAATAGTGCCAACTTTGAATGCTGTAAAAATACATCAAGCATGTAAATTTACATAGCAAGTGTAAAATTAATACGAAGCGTAAAACGAAATTACACTTTTGTCATGTAAAATCGCCAAATATAATGTTGTAAAATCACAGTTTAAATTAAAGTAAAAATCATAACTGTTGTGTAGTTTTACAACATCACTAATGTAAAATATTTCATGGTAATTTCCTGCTGAAAGAAAAAAGAAGTGCCATTTTGGTTTAGAAATCTATTTCCACATGCCAAGAATTTATTAGAACACAGTCCTTGTCCAGTTAAGGAGGAGTCTGCAAAATGAGCTGTCACTTATACATTTCTTTCGATTTTCTAAAACTTAGAAACTAAACTAAAATAAAAGCAACGAAACAATAAAACAAACTTCTATGCTCACATCCAGATCGTTCAAGTTCCCATGTTTCTAGATACTTCTTCAACTTTAGTATTATCAGCAGAGAAGATAATTATAAGCATGAAAAAATCGATTTTAAGCGCTTAAAAAAGCATGAAAAAATGGCCAAATATGTTCGAAAAATATGCACGAAAAAAAGCTAAACAAACCAAAACAAGCACAAGTAACACCTTTATTCATCATTGCAGTAACGGTTACAATGAACAACCATCTTGCTTAAGATTTTCGAATAAAAAATGTCTACGTCTTTCTGTCAAAAATGTGCCGTAAGCAGAAAATGATCGTTCGACATCAGCTGACGTGACATGACAATATTTGAACATCGCCAGCTCATTTGGAGTAAGATTTTGTATCTTTGTTTGAATGGTGCATGGAATGGCCGAATTATACAGGTCTGCTGGTTATTTTTTGACAGCCACCATTTTGCTACGTCATCGGCAAGAAATTCTTTGTAATGTTGATTGTGCGTACGGAGTTGTTTAGCTAGATGTTAGCTAGATTTGAGAATTAGGGAAAATTCCCATTCACACCGCGTCTTGATTAACAATTTTTCATCCCAAGAAATATCTCACCGCAAGGAGATTTTTTTGACAGCTGGGCCGAAAATCTCTTGAAATTTAGTACTCAAAATTGCGATGAAAAGAAAACACATAGTCGCCGCTCTCGCAAATAATGCAATACGTGAAATTGAAAAGGCTGAAACAGAAGAACAGACGAAAAGAAAAACCTCTTAATGTTATATATTCCCTTCCAAAGCTTTTTGTATCGGATTGTTTGTAAAAATTAGTTATTTTCGCAACTACTTGTCGGGAGAATTTAGATTCCGCCATCTTGAATTGAGAAATTCCAAGAAATTTTGCAATTGCAAGATTTCTTGAAATTTATCTCTGGGATTTTTTATCGCCGTCAACTCGAGCTCTGATTGGTCAATCAAAAATCTCTGCGATGAAAAATCCCAAATCAAGACGCGGTGTCAGTCTTATAAGAATTTCTTGCCGATGACGTCAGAGCCAGAAGCAACTGAGCTGCCAAACAGACCTTGTATAATTCGGTAATGAGTGCATGGTATGTGTGGCGCTGGAGGAAAACAAACTCAGCTGTCAAAAACTTTTCAATGCAAATTGTAATGGCTGTATACAGTATTCTTTGTGCTGTATAGTTTATGTAGTGATGCGAACAACACTTCCATCTTGTTAGCAAGTTCAAAGGCGATATAAAGAAAAATATCACGAGAAATCAAAAAAATATGCTCGATCAAAATAAATATGCACGATAGGCCAAAATATGCAAAATAAACAAGCTATATGTACGTGCTTATAATTATCTTCTCTGATTATCAGAATTGTAAAATTGTAATGGAAGAACTGAATCTCACACACAAGTTTTGTAACTTCACAACAAACATTTATTTTTACAATATTTTTCTGTAATTGCAAAAAAATACAGAAAATAACTTTGCGACATTTTAGGTCGCTAACAGTATAAAAAGTATATCTCGAGATCCGTAAATATCTCGAGATCCGTTAGAGATACGTTAAAAGCATAAAGAAAAAAATTCAAGAAATTTTATAGCGAAAACACAATTTGCCTCATAATTTTTCCAAAATTACTCACAAAACATCATTTTCATTCAAATTTCAAAGCGCTAACGCGTCTGGAAGTAGAAAGTAGGTCTACTCCGGGCGTCAGGGCACTTTGAAGCGTCAACGCGAAACTTCATTATAAATCGTCCCATAGTAAACCACAGGTTTTACTTTTGAAACGTCGAAATGTCAAAGCTTACACACGCCTTGACGCGTCATTGTGTTTTCGCTATTATTTTCTTTGAATTTGGTTTATGCATTTTCTCATAAGAGCGCTAGATTTCGAGAAATTCTCAAAAAGATTGTATGGGAGGTATCCGTTATAGCTACCGTCATTTCTCCAAAAGTTGATAGAAAACTACGTTTTTCGTAAAACTCATTTGTAAAAAATTTCAAATCGCTAAAACTCATTTCCAAAGAAAAGTCAAATATTTTGATGCTAATTAATAGCCTTATAGGTGGGCGGAGCCGTGGTTATTGCCAGTTTAATACAAACAGCAATCAAAGATTTGGGTTTTTTATTTAAAAAAACTAATTTCCGGCTTTTTAAATTCTTAATTTTGTCTAATTTTGCCTTTTTTACCTCCTGATAATCCGAATCAAAGTATAAAATCGATTCTGTGGCGAAACCCCAAAACATATTAACTCCTAGAAGCACAGAAAAATAGAAAATATTTTGTCCCGTAGTGCTAACGAAAAGAAAATTTTTAACTTATTCGTAAACGTTTATGAACGAGGAAGACATAAATCATAATGACTAAAACACATTGAAAATATTTAATATCAATTCAAATCTGCAACGGTAGTTTCATGATACATCAGGACATCAGGACATATAAAATTTCACGTGGCACCATTTCAAAGCTCTTATGCAGAATAGAAGTTGATTTAATAAGTGGTACAATTATGGCACCACAGTGCAGCAATTTGTTACGAAAAAAGTGGTACATCACGTGTACCACCAATCTAAGGGACGCAATTGGTACTGGGCGACCGCACTAAAGTCTATACTTTATTCGATAGAGATGACCAATTTACTACCTATTTGAATTACTCAAAGGCACATACAAGGCATAGACATATCTTCTGGACGAGGAGAAGACCGAACGACTTCAGTTTACGCCTAAAATTAAAAAAAAAGTTTAAGTGTGAAAATATATGTGTTTAAAAAATGTATACACTTTTACTTGAACTTTGATTGAATTTTCCGAGCAAAAAGATAACATTATGGTTAAAAAAATAATAAAACAAACTTTCTTTTAATTTGATTTTTGAAGCGCGTTTTTTTGAAGTAAAATTTCTGTTTTTATCGCTACAACATCAATGACAATCGAATTTGAGTTCATACTTTTCTCTAACTTTATTTTCATATGGAATTCTTATGTACTTGAATATTTAAACAAATAACTCTTCAGATAAATCTGTGGCCACAAGGAATAACCGCTTATGTCGATTTAAGAACGAAATGAGTTATTAATACTACTGCGTTCTCCATGCTGTAATCTATATACACAAAAAATTTGGTCTTCCTATCATTTTTCTAACCAGGAGCTTTGGTCGAAAAACATAATCGCTTATGTTCGTACGCTGTCCTTTATTTAATGACGTCCAAGGTTTTTTTTAAATTTTTAACACCCCAAAACCCCTCTTATCCACGTCCCTGCTTATAATACTCTATAACAGTCTTATTAGAGTTAAATTGTTGGTTGGGAGTTTCAAGCTTTGTGATACAAAAAATTATAGTTAAACTAAATTGTATTGGCATACTGCATGCATTGCTGCAGCAGATTAGTTTTAATGAATGATAAGAAAATTAAGCCTTTTTTCCTTCTAAAAAGGTCTTTATTTGCAAATGAAAACTGCTTTTCGATCTTTTAAACTAATTTGCTGCATTGCATTCGGTATCCACCTGAATGTGTAAACCTACTTTTTTTCAAAAAACTCCCAGTTTTTGTTAAATGTTTGCTATTTTCGAAGCGAGCCCTTATTTTTACATGCTGTTTTCGCTGAACCAATTAATCGCGTCCATTGTACTCGGACTGCAGGATTTTGATTGTTGCTGTCACAGACGCTGCCGATCATTGATTCAACTTTAATTTCTAAAATTGATTCCAATTTAACCCTTGTGCTGAGCCCATATGATTCACTATGGTATAAACTCGAATTAGCAGAGTCTCCAACGGATTGTTTTGAAACTAGTTTCCCCGCTGGTAATCAGAATATCTCGAAGACATTCGATGATAATTCAATTTTAGGTGTTTTGCCAACCGTCAATCAAGAAATAGATTCAGTGATTTTTGTTGTTTTTTAGCTAAATTAAAGGATTTAGAATAAAATTTGTGGTTGAGTTTCGTATTTGAAGATTGATAAATATATATAAACTGTTGTGTTATGGCCCCGCTTCGCAGAAAATCACTTTCCAGTCTTTTTGGTGCAAACAAGTTGGTAAACCAAACTAGGACTGAACAGTCTTTCTATCACGAATTATGTAAATATAATTCAAGAATTACTCGTCGACAGTCACTGCGCGGTTTGAAAACCATTAAGGTAAGTTGAAAAGCACAATATCTTGTAACTTTGTTGCATGGTGGATTCATTATAACAGTTGTCGCATTTTACTTGCATTTGTGTTATGCATTAAGGCATATAAAATTTGGTGCAATTTTGACATTTGTGAACCTGGAAATCGATGATTTTATACATTTTATGCAATTATTCGTGTTGCATTTAGTGTACTCTATAACATTTTGAAGAACATTTCTTGAACATGATCTTGAAAAAAAAACACGGTTTAAAACTTCGCTTAATTATTTAATTCCACAACCCAATTAAAAGCAGTCCTAAAGTCTACCTTACACGGTCAATATTTTTGTTTCAATATATTCAAACAATATTTTGTGAAAAATCGCTAGCTGCAAACAAAGTGAATACGATGAGGTTTGCAGTGCGATGTCCGATGCGATTATGACGGGTGTAATATGACTTGAAGGGGCCATTTCACTTTCCATAGTGATTTGTCCCAAAAGTATTTCCCTCTTTATCGTACTTGAACGCATCCACTGAACTGTATAAGATCGCGAAATTCAAATTTAGTTTGCCGCGAAATTCAAATTTCACAAGTTTGAGACTAACTTTAGGCGTCAACAACTAACTTTAGGCGCCAACACCATTCCGAAAGTCTGTTTTCCTTTGACAGCTCACGGTTTAAACGAGAGGACTATATTTATTTTCATACGGTTATCTCGCTCTTACTTGACTCGTTTTGATCCAATGAACTGTATTGAAATGGGACCATTTGAGACAGCAAATCGAGCGGTCTAGTATATCTATGGATTTGCCATACACTACTGAACAATTCACAACAAATTCGCTTTAACAACATGACCTGACAACCTTCGAACATCCTTATTCAAATACCCTTTATGAATACTATAACATCCACATCATCCAGGGCTAAAAACTGATATGTATCGTCATGGACAGTGTTGGGGCCAGATAATTATTTTTTTATCTAGATAAAGATAAAGATAAATGCTCGTAATGTTTATCTAGATAAGATAATAGATAATGAAAATATGAAAGATAATAGATAAGATAAGATAAAAAGCCAAATTATCTAGATAATTTTTAGATAAATATTTATTTTGACATTGCACAAAATTCAAAATTACGTACTAAAAAAAATAGCACAAAATTTTTTGCTTTTCTTGATTTCCAATTTAAATATAATAAGAAACGAAATAATAATAAAAGAAAACGGATAAGAAACGTTATCGTAACGTAACGAAATAACGAAATGATTTTCGGGCTTTTTCTTCAAAGTTACGTTATAATGAACGTTATAGAAATTCAATTCCGTTACCATAACGAAAAAAGAAAAAAATATTACGTTTTTTCGTTGTTTATTAGTATTTCCTTGTTTTGTTCAGTATTATTTTTTGTGAAATTTCCCACAAAAGTTCATCAAGTATAACCCCACAGACATAAAATATAATCAAAAATATTGGAGTAGTGTTTTTAATCGTATTTTGATTCTAAATCGGATTTTGTTTTGGCCAGATTCACTCTATTTCTGGAGATACAAAAATGGAAATCTTCTAAGCAAGTTTTTTGGTAGCGAAAAGATTTTCTTTTTAGTAACTCCAGAAGTAGAGCGAAATTCTATAAAAAAATTCTATATCTTTGATATCAAAATCACGCTTTTGTGGAGACAGTTTTTTTAATGAACAAAACTTTTGTGTGATTTTTTGTCTTTTGTATTTTTTATTGATTTTTTAACTTAATAATCACATTTTTTTTTCGTTTTTATTTGTATTTTCTTTTTGCTGATTGTATTTGTTATACAATTTATTTTTATGGAAACTGAACTGAATTACTTTGTGATAAACTATTATTACAGTGCGTTTTTTTGTTTTCAGTTTCAATACAATGTGTAACGGAATAATAACATTATAACGTAACGAAATTAAGTTTTTTATCGATACAAAACGAAATAACGTCACGAAATATAAGTTTAATTTTGCTACGTAAGGAAATTTATAACGTTATGATTTTTTATTTCGTTCAGAGCCCGGTTTACACTTGGCAACAGTTACTGGCAGAACTTTTTTTTTATGGACAAGAGAAGAGAGCCGAGGGAAAGAGTGACACTTCGCTTCCTAGTATTCCTAGTATAAAAGCACGGCATACAGACAACCAAGGTATGCTGTAAACTTTTGATAGTCAGGTGTGACGTCATTTGTGCCGACTTTTTTTAATTAATTTTTATGTTTATTGATCACTATTTAATGCAATCAGTCCACTAATTTACAAATATCTTATTTAAATCGCACAAATTAAAAAAAAACCATCCAGAATACAAAATTCCCTCTGCACTTGACGAACTAATCGGCACAAGTGACGTTGCAAAGAAATGTCAGATTTGAGTTTACGGCATACCTTGGTTGTCTGTATGCCGTGTATAAAAGTATAAAACTGTTCCTAAAAAAAGTTTTTAGGTTTTCAAAAGTATGCAGAAAACAATTTCGTTTCAGCATTTTTTCGGATTTAATTTTTTGATTTTCGCTGGTAACGATTATCTCTAGATAAATGGGATTTTCCTTTATCTAGATAAGATAAAGATAACTTTTTTGGGGTGTTATCTAGATAAGATAAAGATAACATTTTTTTTTATCTAGATGATTATCTAGATAATTATTATCTAGATAACCCCAACACTGGTCATGGATGCTAAAGCATTCATGGTATATAATTATTAAAATATGTGACATTCTAAACACAAAAATATGGGATATCACATTTAATTTAAAAGATAAATAATCTGTCTTTTGCAGCTGAATGAAATGTTTAGTGTCCGCCAACGTGTTACAAAATCTATTCTTACTTATCGTTATTTGTTTAGCTCATTTCCCTAGTAATTCAAAGAAAATAATGACAGAAAAAACGACAAAATGTTCTTTGTTCCTTTAAGGAGCCGCTCCATTGCCATGACTTTTTCCCATGACAAAAAAAATGAGACACATTTATGTGAAGATGCCTTGGCGAGAAAGGGAGATAAGAATCAACTGCAAAAATTTGTCGGCAAATGCAAAAATAATTTCCCCTCTTTTGTTATGGCGATTTTATGGCGATGTTATGGCGATTTCTACTACAATCACATTTGTCCCTGTAAGTGAATAGTAAGCACGGACACATTCAAACTGTTATTATAGCGTAATGTCATTTTAAAAGCTTTTTCCCCTTCGCATGCATAGTCAAAAGCTTTGTTACCATGCCAATTTGAACATTATATTCATAGCATAAGGTTTGCTATGATTGCTATAAAGTTGTTAAACTGGAAGGGAAAACGTTTACCTTGTATTCAGTCATTCCTTTTTAGATCTACATAAGTCTATCTTGCTCTAGTTTCCTGCATTTTTTTGTCATGGGAAAAAGTCATGGCAATGGAGCGGCTCCTTTAAACTTTAAGGAGCCGCTCCATTGCCATGACTTTTTCCCATGACAAAAAAATGCAGGAAACTAGAGCAAGATAGACTTATGTAGATCTAAAAAGGAATGACTGAATACAAGGTAAACGTTTTCCGTTCCAGTTTAACAACTTTATAGCAATCATAGCAAACCTTATGCTATGAATATAATGTTCAAATTGGCATGGTAACAAAGCTTTTGACTATGCATGCGAAGGAGAAAAAGCTTTTAAAATGACATCACGCTATAATAACAGTTTGAATGTGTCCGTGCTTACTATTCACTTACAGGGACAAATGTGATTGTAGTAGAAATCGCCATAACATCGCCATAAAATCGCCATAACAAAAGAGGGGAAATTATTTTTGCATTTGCCGACAAAGAACCATGCAGGATTCGACGATTTTTATGCCCCCGGGCTAACTTTTGAACCAGTTCGGGTTTCACTTTCGTAGTACATCCATTGGAAAGGTAATTTGCTCTAGTTTCATGGACATAAGCTCTTTTTTGGCGGGGAACTGCAGGGGGATGGTCAGCTGCCATCTTAGGGGCACTGATTTTTTCATGCATTTTCGACGATTTTTATGCCCCCGGGCTAACTTTTGAACCAGTTCGGGTTTCACTTTCGTAGTACATCCATTGGAAAGGTAATTTGCTCTAGTTTCATGGACATAAGCTCTTTTTTGGCGGGGAACTGCAGGGGGATGGTCAGCTGCCATCTTAGGCGTAATGATTTTTCAATCAAAATCAAACTTTTTTTTGATTGAAAAATTATTACGCCTAAGATGGCAGCTGACCATCCCCCTGCAGTTCCCCGCCAAAAAAGAGCTTATGTCCATGAAACTAGAGCAAATTACCTTTCCAATGGATGTACTACGAAAGTGAAACCCGAACTGGTTCAAAAGTTAGCCCGGGGGCATAAAAATCGTCGAAAATGCATGAAAAAATCAGTGCCCCTAAGATGGCAGCTGACCATCCCCCTGCAGTTCCCCGCCAAAAAAGAGCTTATGTCCATGAAACTAGAGCAAATTACCTTTCCAATGGATGTACTACGAAAGTGAAACCCGAACTGGTTCAAAAGTTAGCCCGGGGGCATAAAAATCGTCGAAAATGCATGAAAAAATCAGTGCCCCTAAGATGGCAGCTGACCATCCCCCTGCAGTTCCCCGCCAAAAAAGAGCTTATGTCCATGAAACTAGAGCAAATTACCTTTCCAATGGATGTACTACGAAAGTGAAACCCGAACTGGTTCAAAAGTTAGCCCGGGGGCATAAAAATCGTCGAAAATGCATGAAAAAATCAGTGCCCCTAAGATGGCAGCTGACCATCCCCCTGCAGTTCCCCGCCAAAAAAGAGCTTATGTCCATGAAACTAGAGCAAATTACCTTTCCAATAGATGTACTATGAAAGTGAAACCCGAACTGGTTCAAAAGTTAGCCCGGGGGCATAAAAATCGTCGAAAATGCATGAAAAAATCAGTGCCCCTAAGATGGCAGCTGACCATCCCCCTGCAGTTCCCCGCCAAAAAAGAGCTTATGTCCATGAAACTAGAGCAAATTACCTTTCCAATGGATGTACTACGAAAGTGAAACCCGAACTGGTTCAAAAGTTAGCCCGGGGGCATAAAAATCGTCGAAAATGCATGAAAAAATCAGTGCCCCTAAGATGGCAGCTGACCATCCCCCTGCAGTTCCCCGCCAAAAAAGAGCTTATGTCCATGAAACTAGAGCAAATTACCTTTCCAATAGATGTACTATGAAAGTGAAACCCGAACTGGTTCAAAAGTTAGCCCGGGGGCATAAAAATCGTCGAAAATGCATGAAAAAATCAGTGCCCCTAAGATGGCAGCTGACCATCCCCCTGCAGTTCCCCGCCAAAAAAGAGCTTATGTCCATGAAACTAGAGCAAATTACCTTTCCAATGGATGTACTACGAAAGTGAAACCCAAGAGTTAGTCAAGGGGCATTTTCGTGCATCGTTCTTTTTGCAGTTGATTCTTATCTCCCTTTCTCGCCAAGGCATCTTCACATAAATGTGTCTCATTTTTTTTGTCATGGGAAAAAGTCATGGTAATGGAGCGGCTCCTTTAGGTGCCCGCTGTAGAGGATGTCCCCTCATGACAAAATTACCGCAAAATTAAATTTTGCAAAAAACCTAGTGAATCTTTATTTTGAGTGACTTAATTAAATCAACCTTAATGCGAACATGAAAAAGGCAAATCAATCGAAACTTTATATAATGGTAGGAAATGACCGGCTAACGGTGTTTGTTTGTTACAATCTAACTAAAATTGTTCCCACCGACACAGCATACTTTTATAAAAATACATCTAACTTGATTGTCGTTTGCTGTACATTCATTCTTTCTTATTTCATCGATCATTTAGAATAGTTAAGTGCCAAACGCGTGCGTATTTTGGCGCAGGCAGTGTGTAGTCAATTTGTACAAAAAAAATCGTTTGAATAACGTAGTTTTGTTTGATTCAATTATGTTTTTCATATTTCTATTGTGCTATAATCAAAAGTCTTGAATCAAAACATTTGGTTTGTTCTGTTGGTTTCAAAAGTGTCCGCCAAAATTTTAAAGCAAAATGTTTCGTGAAATACAGAAAAGAAAATTCGAATTCCTGCCGAGTATGGCCGGGATTGGAAACTATAGAAAAATTGAGGTAAGTACTATTCGGTAATTAATTTATAACCGATATAAATGATATGTTCTACAAAATGAGTAAAATTAATTAATACATAAATGAAATTACAACTATGTTGTGAATTTTTCATTTCGTATCAGCTTTTGTAATTGTGTTACAAGTAAAATTTTAAAATTACAAACAAGTATTTAGAAACAGTTTCTTATGGCTTATTCGAATAGCTTGCTCTTTATACTTGAAAATTGCTCGCTTCAAAAGCTCGTATTCAATTGGCAAATTTTAGACCACTACGAAAAGTTTGCTTATCCGAATGGCAGAGAAATTTTCCTTTTTCGAGCAGAAAGAGCAATTTTTAGACTAATTTTTTACGGTTTTCCATTTGTACACCCAATATAAACAATTCATAAATTCACACATGACTTTTTATAGGCTTTATGTAAGAATAAGCCTTGTTTTTATGGAATATTTCTACAAAGGGAAGTGTCTCCTGTGGAAATAAGTGAATAAGTGTGAAGCAATAGTAAGTGAATTTGATAATATAGTAAAAAGATAATAATACTACAGAAATCGAAATTATTGGGAAGAACTAAAACCAACATATGAAAATACAGTAGAATCCCGATAATTCGTACCCCGATAATTCGTATATCCCGCTAATTCGTATGAATTTGCTGGTCCCTTGAAATACGAATTATCGGGATTCTACTGTATTATGATTTTTGACGATTGATCAATATAAATTTTTCATAAATTCTGAGTAAATTTCAAAATACGTAATAAATTCCATTAAAAACTTCATTAACGCCATGGAAATCGTATCATAAAAATAATGACTTTTTTGTCATAGGTTCTAAAACCACCGTTAATGATTCCCAATCACGCCTAAATGTTCAAAGACTTTCTAAATCTGCGATTCGAATTCTTCATAAAAATTACGTATTTCAATAAAATTTTACCCCTACTATTTTGGATTTCGAATAAAAACGAAAAATTTAATGTAAATTAGACAAATCCGTACAAGAACATTCTGATTTTGACTAATTATTACACTTTTTTCATAAAAGACTCTTGGATTAAAGATTGTTTTTACTTCAAAAGAAAGTGAAACCACAATATCAAACCGCTTTTTCAAATGCAACACGAATATTGCAGACAGCAAATATACAGCGAAAGTTCTCATATCATTATAACGTCTTTTGACATTCGACACGGCAAATAATGACTTCAAGTAGTTCAGTTCAATGACTATTCCAATATGTCACTTGGAAGTACTTTAGTTGTAGCTGCCTTGTGAGCGGAATAATGTAGCTTTGGTCTGGTTGCCCGGTTTGCAATTCGACACTCGAATGTCGTTTATAATTTCAATTTCTTCTCAAATGCAATAAAAACTACGAAAGACGACAATTATAAGTTGGGTTTTAGATAGTAAAGAAATTTAAAGGCTTACCGTGCCAACCACAACAGAGACCATTAAGAAACATATAAAAAAAAATACTGAAACTTTTGTAAAGAAAAGTAAAAATGTGTATTGCTCGACGAAAATAAAATCAAGTTCACTGCTATTACTATCATCGAAAAAAGTGTTTCCGAACCTTTTGTACTGGCATAGCCGCTAGCGAGTAAGTTTTTTTTTCGCGTGCCTTTTTTTATCATTGTATAAAAAATGTTGGCATAAAATGTATCTCAAAAATATACTTATTCAGAATTCTAAGATTATGTTCGAAAATCACACTGATAAAATTAAAAGAACGATTTGCGCGAAAATTTTTATGATCCGAATCGATATTTATAACAAAAGCTCAAATAAAAGTGGTAATAGTAATAAAAGTTGCCTAAAATACGTTGACTTTTAATACGTTGACTTCCGCCATATAAAAAATTATTACTTAAGAGCTGAACTGTAAATATGATTTCAAAGTGATTGTAGTTGTATATAATTACTATAAAACACAATCACTATGAAATAAAGAATCAAATATGCATGCGAGCCACCGCTGGTAAACACAGCTTCACACGGCAGCCAACGTGTTAAACATATAGGTTGTTCCGTAAATAAAGGTTTCAGTATTGAAGCGAATAATTATCATAGTTTTGTATACATATAAAAACTGTTTTTTATATATATAAATATACTCGCGATTATATGAACATGAAATTTTAGGCTGTTCACTTAACAGAGTATTAAATCTCAAATATGCATATATTTAATGTAGCTGTCATATATTAGAATGTTCGTATGATCGCGAGTCTACTGTATGTACTTAATATAAAGTTTTTATATGTAATTCTATAAAGAACTTAAGCTAAATACTGAACCAAACACCAAAATATCTTCAGAATTTAATTGCAGGTAGCTTTTAATTTATTAAGAGAAATTCAAAATATTTTTCTCTTTACGTCTCGCGAATTTTTCAAAATTTTGTTCCCATAATTTTGCTTCTATCATTTTGCTTTTCAGATTTCGGGTACCCCCTGGAAGCAGTCGACATACTCCGAGGGGTACATGTATCCCTGGTTGGGAAACACTGATGTAAAGTGCCTTCTATTTTAGTTAATAGATGATTAAACTCTTATTGCACGATTGTCTCCTGCCAACTGCATCTGAATCAGTGATGCTATGTACCTTTAGTGACATTCCCCTTTCCCAATGACGAAATTCCCCTTTTTCCCCTTTTTCAATGACGAAATTCCCCTCATTTTTCCCCTATAAAAACAACGAATTTTAAATAAAGAATTCATTTATTAAAACCAAAAATTATTGTTATCTGGACTCATGTTAAAGTCTTTTAAGAGAAAAAAGCACAAATTAGGAAATAATTTTATATTTTGTAAAGCTTTAACAAAATACTCGTTAATTGTATTCCCGATAACAACGTCACGGATCTCCAACCAAACGTCAAATAAGATATGAAAAGAAGCCGGGATTCACAATTAGATAATAATCAAAGTAAGTCACAAATGTATAAATCAAGGTAGTTCCTTTGCTTTTGAGCTTGAAATGATCCTGTCCTCCTTAAATTCGGTAAAAATTATTTTCATATTTTGAATTACAAAAATATAAAAATATCAAAAAATGGAAAAAACGAAATCAAGTCGCGACTGGAACTCGATTTTTGTATTCCGGGCACTTTGCCACTGGTCCATGCATTCTTCTTCTGAATATTAGTCAAAATTAGTACATTAAGCCAAATTTTAAAGATGAACAAGAAATTACCGATTTAATTTGATTTTTACATATTTTAAACAAAGCAGTTCTGTTGATTTGCAATTTAAAATATTTCTATTGAAAATATATTTAAGAAATCCGAAAAACGAACAAAAAATATGTGTCAATGAACTTTCATGGAAACTACTTTCCATCAAAGTCTTTTAAAGTAGTTTAAAGTAATTACTTTGAATAACATGAGAAATGGTACTTTTTAATGTTCTTTTTTCAAAGCGGTTAAAAAGTACACTGAAAAATCGGTTAAACGTGCATTCCAAAGCGCTTTTAAAGTGCTTTCGTTTAAAAGATTGGTGTGTACTTTACAATTGCAAAAAGATCATTACATATAAAGTGACAAATTCATAAATAAGCATTTCCTTCACTCTTTACCTTTGCCTAAGTTTGGAATTGGATTGTAATTGTTTTTAATTATTTGTACTTCTACTTTTCCGTAATTTTTTAAAATTATTTCGGATTTAGTTGAAAGGCGAAGATTTTCCCCTCTTTGTAAATCGTTTCCCCTCGTTTTGAAGCGTTTTCCCCTTTTCCCCTATTAACAATTTTTATAGTCAAATTCCCCGCAAAAAGGGGAATTCCCCTCGATATAGCATCACTGATCTGAATACCAAATGAAGTAAAGAATTTAGGCTCTCCGGATTTGTAATTGTTTTTCACAAATTTGAAATTCTAGGTGCGAGTTGAATGCGAATACTCGAACAAAAAGTGAAAGATTTCGGATGTAGTGTCAACAAAACAAACGAAATTTCTTGACATACATAAATCGTTTGTCAAATCTTAGTTACGAGGGGCAGTTGTTAAGCGTCTTGATCAAAAATAAATTCGAATACTATGTCATTTTTTCAAATTCTGGAAAGTTATAAACGACATATTTAGCATTTCGTAAAAAAAGTGCAAAAAATATATTTATATTTAGATTTCTTACTTTTTACAGTTTATACAGGCTCTCGTATAGGAATATAGGAATGGGATAAGCCAACTTTGAAGACTTGTTTACTGAAACTATCAGTATTTTTGTTGCTTTCCTAAAATTATTTGACATCAAGACAGTTTCAAAACTGGGCCCTGTGCAAACTTTCCATTTTGGGCTCCTTACAATGATTTTTACTTTCTTCTACGGAGTATAATAAAGTATTGTATTCATGAAAAATTTCGACCTCTTAATTTTGCCTAAAAAACATTTCCCGATCACTCCTGAGTCGATTGGAGTCATATTTAAAAAATGTCTTTCTGTCTGTCAGTCTGTCAGTCTGTGTACAAGATTTCTCAAAAACTAACAGAGCTAGCGCCATGAAATTTTATAGGCATGTTGGGTCCTGAAATGGGACGATCCTATCAACTTTTGGTGGAAATCCGTTAACCGGAAGTATCCAAAATGGCGGTTTTTCAAAAATCGCAATTTCGTTTTTCTCGATTTACTCCCAAACTACGCGTTTTTTAGTGGCCTTATGTATGACAAAACTTGGAGAAAACAAAATTTCCCACACTTTTGTCTTTAGCTATAACTCGATATCTCCACCTGTTATCGAGATAAACCGTTATTTCCAAAAAAAAACAGTTTTTTGCGATTATCTCGAAAACTAACGGGTTTTTGCTGACTGAATGTAGGAAGTGAATTAATAAGAATGGCATTCTGCACAATTTTGTTTCTTACCGTTATCCGTTATCTTTTACCGTTATTAAGATATTTAGATTAAAATATAAAAAAATATATTTTTGCAAATTACTTGCAAACTAACGGTTTATCGACAAATCAGTTAAAATAATAATTAAAGATGTTAACATTTTCTACATTTTTGCCATTTACCGTAAATTGATATCTTTTACAGTTCTCAAGTTATCTCAAATTTTATACGTTTTTGATACTTTTGAATAAACCAAGAATTTATTGGGAGGTCGTCTTAGGTTGACAACGCGACAGGGCTCTAGCGTAAATTGCGCAGGGTCGTAGATTTTGTAGAAGAAAGTTTTGTGTTGACCACAACTGATATTTTTGAGATATTTTAAGATATGGATATTGTTTGCTCACTAAATGCAAAATAATCTAATACAGTCATCCCCCGCTATACGGACGCTCGTTTTACGGAAATTCGAAGTTACGGACATGACTAATATAGGAACAAATTCGCTATACGGATAAAAAAATTCGCTATTACGGACAAAAAAAAATTTTTTTTTAATCACAGAAAAAAATCAAGAAAAAGTCCTCCATAATTATGTTGTATTTATTGTAAATGTACATACTTAATTTCTCCGAAATTTCTGACACATTTTGTGTATACACAAAAGAGAATTAAAAAAAGGCAATAAAAAACTGCAGTGCGGTGTATTTTTAAAAAATCTATTTGCTATTCTTAAGCGAGAACTCCAATTGGGCAGAGGCAGCAGAGGAGAAGCAGAATCTGCTTTCTGTCCCACAATGAAATTTGAATTCTGACGAAACTAGCAGAAACCTACGTAGAAACAGCTACGTTTTTTTGTCCGCGGCATGATTTGTCCCATAATATTTTGTTGGTTTTAACATATTCAATTGATTTATGCTCCATTTCAAGTAGTATAAATATTTTTTTTCTATAATTATATAGTTTTCTCATTATTCTAGTGGTTAAATAATTATTTTAATATATTATACTAATCTGTTTCGTATTACGGATTTTTTTGGTACGCATCTATCTATTTTTAATACGATCTAAAATAGGTTTCTTTTTACGGACATTTCTATTGATTGGAACACATCTATTTATTCCCAGTACAATCTCATACTAAAATAGGTTTCGTTTTACGGATTTTCGATATACGCATCCCCTCGCATCCCCTCCGTAAAGCGGGGGATTACTGTATATGTAAATACTGAAAAATTGTAGGTGTTCTGAATATTTTATTTTTCTTAATTGAAATTCAAAATAACAATTTTTTGTAGTGAAACGTATTTTTGGAGCAAAATAACAAAAAAAGCCCCGCGAGCAATTTTACGAAAAATTGTGGCAATGAAAGGTTTTTTAAGAACAAAATATGATTTCAAATTTGCACTATTATTACGTTTAACACAATTTGTATTTAGCAAAATTTAATATCAAGGGCAAATTATATAAAATTAATGAAAGATTAATATTACGGTTGTGGTTTAGGATACTTAACGATTGCCTCCCACAAAACTTGCACGTGTTTACTAAATAATTTCTATAATATGTAGATGCAATTAATTGGAAATTTGCTGAATGCAATTTGTAAAATGGTCAGCATCTCATTTCATGTCATCTTCGTTTCTTAAATGAGTTCACGTAAATCAGAGTTTACTTTTTTTTTGTTATTCCATTCTCTGAGTTTCGTTTTGAAGCTATCTTTAAAATATTTTAGATGTTCAAATAGCTTGCAATAGCTGGGTATATCAAGTTAACCGATTCAAGCTACACTACCGCAAATAAGAGAGTTGCTCCTATTGCATATATTTTCGATAAATTTAAGAAATTGAAATTCACGAAATCAAGCACTTTTTAGCGGTAATGTCGATGAAGAGTAATTTATGACAATCCTGGTTTTGATATTGCTCTAGATTTAATTCACTTTAAGTTTACTTGTTAGTTTACTTATTAGCTTTATGATTAGTTTATCTCAGTTCAATATTTTTGTTCCGGTTTCAGTACATATTACAACGTTATCATATAAATTATTTGAATGACTTAATTAAATCATAAAAAAGGCAAATTTCTCGAAATATTAAAAAAATATTAGAATTTCAATATTTTTTAAAAGCTTTTATTTAGCTTGCCTTCGTGTCTGTTTGTCTGTCTGTCTGTTTGTCTGTCAGATCAAATCTTGCAACCCAATTTTGACCCACTTCCACTTGTCCGATTGACTTGAAATTTTGCACACTTATATAAGTCCGATGACAATACAATATTTTCACTACTTCGTGATTATCCTTTTCTCCAAATTTTCCGGAAAAATCTATTCTGGGGGTTTTTGAGGTCGCTAAATCCGAATCTGCCATTAAAAAGTCTGTAAGGATAACGGAAGGTCTTTTAAGGATAACGTGATTATCCCTTTCTCCAAATTTTCCGGAAAAAAATCTATTCTGGGGGTTTTTGGGGTCGCTGAATACGATTCTCAAGTTAAAAAGCCTGTAAGGACATCTCAAATGTAAGGATATATATTCGAAGACTAAAAAGAACAAAATAAAAAAAATAAAAAAAAAATTTAAAAAAAAGCTTTTATTAAAAAAGAATGCACTAAAAAGAAAAAAAATAATTTTCTGGACGCTGTGTATCACAAATATAAAAGCTTTTAAAAAGCGAGATAAAGCATAAAACAATAAAATAAAAATTTATCTCGCTTTTTAAAAGCTTTTATATTTGTGATACACAGCGTCCAGAAAATTATTTTTTTCTTTTTAGTGCATTCTTTTTTAATAAAAGCTTTTTTTTAAAATTTTTTTTTATTTTTTTTTTTATTTTAATAATTTTTGTTGAACTCCAGCGTAGTCCAAGTGGTAAAGTACTTGGCTCGTATTCCGGAGGTCGGTGGTTCAATTTCCGACTGTAGCACGCTGTGATTCAAGTCCACTCAACTTGCTTTAGGAAATTGGTAGGGATAGTTGCCGCTTAGTGCTACGACATCATCGGTTGCTATCACGGCCTCTGCCGTGCCTTGATGAGTTGCAACGTAAAAACCCTACAAATGTTGTAATTCATCCATGGTTCGCCATTCATGTAAAACTAGGTGCGAAGCAGGGAAGAAATTGTTATGAAACCTCAAGGCTCTTCTAGAGCTGTAGCGTCGCGGATGATAATGAATAATTTTCGGGCTATAGGTCATATTGGAATATTTTTGCTTCTATCGAAATAATTTCTAATCAAGTACCAGATTTGTCATGGCCACAATTGAATAATACAATGAAATTAAATTTAAATAATGAGGAATTGGAAACATTTTTTAAACGAAACATCAAGCTCCGATCCTGAGCTGGATACCATAGATTAGAGAGTTACTCTAGATAAGAAACGAGGAAGAAATTTTTTCCTGAAGAAGAGTACTTTGCATCTGTTTCATTTGCTTCGTAAAGACATGAATTGCTTTTGTGTGAGAAATGGTGTAAAAAACTTTCTTTTGGGATTTTTTTTGCTGTCCGCCGAGCATTCCCTAACAATACATTGCACATAGTTTTTCGCGGACATTTTGCGTGCTATAAAAACATAAATAATAGTAAAATGGAAAACCTGTGCGCCTACGAATGATTCCCATCGACGAATGTAAACAAAGCGCTGGCCCCGGATATGTTTGTGTTTGTGTCGTATGAGTCAATTGTGCATTCCAATTGAACGTGAAGGAGTGAAAAGGAATTCCGATGCCATCAGAAAATATTCCACTAGCGCAGCTATTTACTCTACGTAAGTATATGGGAAAATGCGTTTTCTTCTCATCTAAAGTAACTCTCTAATCTATGTGGATACCATCAGAGTGACGCCATGATCTCTGTCACTGATCTGACTACGAAGGATGTGGATAGGAGAGATGAGTTCGAAAGAAGCAAAAATATTCCTATAGCCCGAAAATTATCAAAATAAATAATTGTTGTCATATAAAGTTAAGGTTATTTGACGAAGAAGAAAAAAACATTTCTTGTAAAATTCTGATTTAATAAATGTTGCAGTTTCTTTTTCGTGAAGATTTCGTGAATAAATTTTTTTTTCAAAAATTCAAATATACACTGAGAGAAAAGATAGTAAATTTAACTATTTTATAATGGGGATTCGTGATTATTACTAAAATAATTAATTTTGATTAAAAAATAGTTAAAATCGACAATTTTTATAAGAAATTTAATTTCTTAGTAGTAAAATTTAGTATTTTGTGTTTAAATTGACTATTTTTTCAATTCAAATTAACTATTTTGTAATAAAAATTACTTTTTTTTGTGATAATCCCGATTTCCCATTATACAGTAAATAGTTAGATTTACTATTTTTTTTACTGTGCGTGTATCTACCAATTGGTTGCTCTGGGATCTTGTTCCTCTGTAGGTACTTTCTCAGCATTTTAAAATATTCATTTTTGCCTGATAACCGATTTTTCTATTAATTAAATTGAAGTCTTATTTCTTTCATGCATTACTAGCATTTTATTCCCTCAATTCTAATAATTATTATTTCACCACACTTAAATTTGCCATTAGAGTTAAACTAATGAAAATATATTTTTCAATTCAAATTTTAGACCACCTCTTTCCAATTTGATTTTCTTTTTTCACGTTCCGCTCGACACTCTATTTATTTTTCAAACAAAAGAATTTCGTTATGTAACTCGACTGAACGGCACGAAATATTGACATAACCACCTCATGAAATCGATGGAGCTATTTTTTTACTTGAGAATATTTGTATCAATACTCGATTGCATTAATGAAATTTGGGTGGGGCATTTCCCTGACATTTCAAAGCGCATCCAGTGGTAATTTGAGTTCATTATAGGTTTAAAATTCATTGAAATCGATAAATTACCATTCCATGGTTCCAACATAGTAAATGATACTTGGAAAGTTCTTTTTAATTTTATTAAATTAATCCCAGTTAGATATTCAAATATACAATTCTCTAATTTGGAGATCGATCAAACACCAATGAATTTATTTTCTTAATTAGCATTTTATCAAACTGCATTTGAGTGCAATTATTGTGTGTTTGAATTGATTAAGAAATACTGTGAATTAGAAAACGAAATATACATAATTTTAATTTAGGCGCAGTTTGTGCTAGATAGTTAGCTTGAAGTATCAGTTTTTCATGAATTTTGTATTTACTCGTCGAAACGTATCTGACTTTAATTTGATTATAGTTTAATTAATTCTCCGGTGGTTTTTTTTAACAAAACAGATTTTCACTAGAAAACTTTTGAAATTCTTCTTGCATATTGCAGAGTTTCCTCAATGGCGTGAATTAACCAAAATACAAAACGTTGTGTAATTCTATTAATTCACAAAAGTCTTGCAGTTTTTGTAGAAAAATATCTGATGTAAATAGCACACAACTTTCTTATTCAAAATCTACGTTCCTGCGCAATTGACACCATAACCCGACAGATAAAATATTAGATTATATAAAAATATGATTTTTTTGACAAAATTTGAAATATCTCGATAACGGTAATAGATCACAATTTTAACGTAAAAAGGCAAATTTATAGAGAATTTTAATATCTTTCATTCTTCCATTACCTTTTTCCGAGGAATCGTTAGTTTGCAAGTAATTCGCTAAAATCTATTTTTTACTTTTTAATGAAAGTATCTCAATAACGCTAAAAGGTAGCGTTATAACGGTACAAGACAAAATTGTGAGAACCGTTATTCTCTTTAATTCGGCTCATATATTAAATTGCCGAAAAATTGTTAGTTTTCGAGATAGTCACAAAAACTTTTTTTATAGATAACGGTATATCTTACCGGTATAAGATACAAAAATCTAGAAAATTTCATTGTTTCCAACTTTTGTCACATGTAAGACTACCAAAAACGCGTAGTTTCGCAGTAAATAGCAAAAAAAAAAATACGACTTTTTAAAATGCCGCCAGTTTGGTTACTTCCGGTTAATGTATTTCCACCACAGGATTGTCTACTCCAGGACCAAACATCCCTGTAAAATTTCATGGCTATAGTAGTTTTTGAAAAATCTTGTACACAGACTGACAGACAGAAAGACTGACAGACTGACAGACTGACAGACTGACAGACTGACAGACTGACAGACTGACAGACTGACAGACTGACAGACTGACAGACTGACAGACTGACAGACTGACAGACTGACAGACTGACAGACTGACAGACTGACAGACTGACAGACTGACAGACTGACAGACTGACAGACTGACAGACTGACAGACTGACAGACTGACAGACTGACAGACTGACAGACTGACAGACTGACAGACTGACAGACTGACAGACTGACAGACTGACAGACTGACAGACTGACAGACTGACAGACTGACAGACTGACAGACTGACAGACTGACAGACAGAAAGACATTTTTTAAATATGACTCCAATCGACTCAGGAGTGATCGGGAAATGTTTTTAGGCAAAATTAAGAGGTCGACATTTTTCATGTACACAATACTTTATTATAATACGTATAAGAAAGTAAAAAAACTTAGGTTAGTAATTTTTTGACAAAAAAATAAATAAAATAAAAGTTTGATCGCAATTAGTTGCGTTGAAAGTGTGGCAATTTGTGACCTTAATGGTTCTTTATTTCAACGTTTTTATCAATTCTTTCACTCAAAACTACTTTTTGTGTTTTTTGGCGCTTCCGGAGATGTTGGTAAACGGCATATAGACAGAAAATTACAAAAAATCCAATATACAAATACACAATTTCCAGAGATAAATTGTTTTAAATTATAAGTATACAAGTGGCACTAGAAATCGAAAATTATTTTATAGTAGATAATGGCATAATGTCGCATGATTCCTTTCATTAATTTTTATCATTCTAAACATGGATTACCGTTCAGCATGACTTGAAATTCTTGAACATATAATTAACAATTATATTGATGGCATGATGTTTATGGATTTTTTTTGTCATTAATTAGAAACCATTTCAGATATCACGATATATGCGCTCAGGTCGCTCTATTTTATCTGAAATTGAGGTGATGATATTATGTTTGTTGGAACTTTTTTTTAGAAAATATTCACATGAAATGAAGGTTTTAGAAAAAACAGTGAAAACTTTTTACATAAACATTAAATGGTAACTTAGAATAATACAAAGCTTTAGTAATTAATAATTCCGCGGACACATAATTTGCTATAAGACTAATAGTGCCACCACACTCTCCTCGGACGTCAGTGGCGTAAAAGTCCATAAATAAGCTTTGACTTGTGAATCTAAGCAAAGTCTCTTCACCAGAAATGTTTGATCTTTTCCGAAGAAAAGGAACAAAAGGTCTATAAAAAATCTACAACTTGTGTGCGACAATCGAAGCTGAACAGATCAGCCAGTTTAAATATTCACAGATCCTGCTTAGGTGCAAAAGACGTGCGCCTAGGGCCCCACGGCAGATACTTTCCAGAAAAAACCGTGTAATAAAGACATTTTCATATTCGAGGTAAAAATTTCCTCAGAATTATTTCGAGGTAAAAATTTCCCTACCCTCCTCACAGATCATTTGTCATGGACTCAAAAGTAACTATGCATGTATTTTTGGAATCTACTCTTCAAGAACTTTCACACATTTGGGATGGAGCACCAAAAACTGTCCTGCAACTGCTGGACCGAATTCAAAAACCTGCGATCCGACTGATTGGAGACAAATCTTCGACAGATTCATTACCGTCTCTCGAGCATCGTCGCTCTGTTTGACTACTCAGCATATTCTATAGATATTTCCATGGAAAATGTTCCACTGAAATTTCCCAACTTATTCCTCCACGGTATATTTTCCCTAGACCCTCTTGTGCAGCTGCACGCGCATATGACTTCTTCCTTGAATCTCCCCGTTTTCGTCCAGTAAAGTTTAGGAGTTCCTTCATTCCGCGAACAACAAGACTTTGGAACGATTTACCATCCGATGTGTTCCCCCCGGACTAAAACCCGCAGGAGTTCAAGAAGAACATAAACCGACATCTTCTTTTGTCCTTCCGACCATCCTGAGCTGTGCTTCGGCATAAAAAATGTCTTCCCCTAATCTCTGGCTGGAATTAAGGTCGCTGAATCTGATTTTGGCGTTAAAAAGTCTGCAAGGAAGGCCTGGTAAGAATAATGTGATTATATTTTTCTCAAATTTTCCGAAAAAATTCTCATGTGGTCGCTGAATCCGATTCAGGAGTGAAAAAATTCGTAACGATATATGGCGAAAGACAGACGCCATTTTGGATTTTTAGTCAAAAAAATACAAAATAAATTTAAAAAAATTGAAAAAAATGTTAAAAAATTATACTACAAAGGGAAATAATAGTGTTTGATTTCTGATAAAAAGCGAAATAAAAGCAAAAAAATGAAATAAAATAAATATTTATCTCGCTTTTATTTCTGATACACTGCACCCAAAAAAAAATTTTCCTTTATAGTACAATCTTTTAGTACAAACTTTTTTTTTTTTTTTTAAATGGTTCTTCTTTAGTCAACCAACTTTATGGAAGATTCGCCATAAGAACCTGTAATAGTTGATAAATGAAAAAGTCGTGTGCCAATTTAGATACATATTTTGACCTGAATCTCTCATGAGCTATGCCTAACCGGCCAAAAAAATGAAGATGTGAACCTAGGTAAAGCGTAGAGTTTTTCTTTTGCTCCTTTACACCGTTTTGCACAACATGCTGAATTTTTCTCCATTGCAAATGATGCACATCGTCATCCACCCAACTATAATTATTACTATTACTATAATCATTTTTCATAGATGAACGACCTGCACCATTGGTACGATTATGTTGCCACTCTTGGGCTCTACTCGTTGAAGTTCATTTTGGGGGGGCTTGATGGAATCCCCGTTTTGAAGTTATTTTCTATGCCTACCACCACTATTCAATCTGGGATCGTGTCTACCTTGTGTCTGTCGTTTTGGAAGTGAGATAAGCACTGATCCGGGATTCAGTCGAACGCCAAGCGTTGAACGTCAACTTGCAGAGTGTTTTCTCGCCAGAATTCGAATGGTCTGTTTGAAGTTAACCCGTTACCGAAGCGGACAGTTTATTTTGTACGGTAACCGGGCAATAAGTGCTACTATAAAAATTCAAACAAAAAAATAAGTGCCTTGAAAGTCAACAAAAATTTGCTCAATTTGATAAAAGTTTGTTGTGCAACAAAGTATAAACTGTGATTTTTTTAGTGACTTCTTCTGCAATTTCTAAAAATCCTAAAAGCTGGTGTAAACTAATTCATTGTTTGTGTTTATACGTGTTGATGCATTTGATTTTTCATTACCGGAAAAAGTTAACTTATGTTTAAATTATAGAGACGTTCTACCCTCCTGCACATATTTGGATTACTATTGTTCGTATTGGCGGTTTTTCCAGGTTAGTATCGACATAGCATGTATCTCACTTCTTTTCCATTCCATCCTATAAATTTCCCATCAATATACACGTATGCTGATCAATCAGTTTTTCCAATGAGAAGACACTGTCTGTGATATTAGGAAATCGAAAACCGATTTTTCTATTTTTTTATAACTCATGTAAATCGATTTAACGAGCGAGCAAAAGACAAAATAAAATCATTTTATGGTCTATCGAATTTGTCGGTTTTCGTTTATTGTTGTTATTTAAATTCTGATTTGAAGGTTAAAAAAATGTCAACTGGCAAGTGGCCTATTGTATATTCACTATTATAAAGTGGTTGATTATTATTTGATTGTTCCGATTTCCAACTCTGGAAAGTAGATAAAGTTCAGTACTTATGACTATTCTCATATATTATATTTAATATAAAAAAAAAAAAAAATTTTATTGTCAGACTAATGTCGGGTTTCGTGAAGTTTTTAGCGACTGCTCAATCGAGTTAACGGGCGAATGTCAAGCAAGAAGAGCCTCCCAACTCGATTTAGTAGCCGCTAAAAGTTTCGTGAAACCCGCCGTAAGAAGTGTGAAATATAAATTATTATGAACGGATATTTTATCTCTCATTTCATTAAAAAATGGGAAAAAAACGAAAATTTGGATACTGTTAGGGAGGTCAGAAAGGATCCTAAACATATCACTTATTTTTTAACATTATTTCATAGGTACTAGCTTGCATACCCGTCGTTGCCGGGTTAAGTTTTTTCAATTTTTTTTTTATGGTCTATGTTGGAGCTAAACTTCAGGCCAATCGGCTCGGTAGTTTCCCCGCGAAAGGGTAACATAGAGGAAGAGCTAAGTTTCGATATCACTTTACACCCTCCCCTTACTCCCCCCATCCCTCGCGCTACTTTTCCGTATGCCTATGTTGGAACCAGAACTACCACAGACACCCATGCCAAATTTCAAGTTCAGCCGTTTTTGCGTGAAAGAAGAACAGACAGACAGACACCAACTCATTTTTATATATTAGTATGATATGTAAGTTTCACCAAGATCTGGGAGTTACACAGCGCCAGGTTTACTTGTGAATTAAAATGAAAATATTTTACATACAGTAATCCCCCGCTTTACGGACGGGATGCAATCCGTAATACGAAACAGATTAGTATAATATATTAAAATAATTATTTAACCACTAGAATAATGAGAAAACTATATAATTATAGAAAAAAAAATATTTATATTACTTGAAATGGAGCATAAATCAATTGAATATGTTAAAACCAACAAAATATTATGGGACAAATCATGCCGCGGACAAAAAACGTAGCTGTTTCTACGTAGGTTTCTGCTAGTTTCGTCAGAATTCAAATTTCATTGTGGGACAGAAAGCAGATTCTGCTTCTGCTTCTGCCTCTGCTGCTGCCTCTGCCCAATTGGAGTTCTCGCTTAAGAATAGCAAATAGATTTTTTAAAAATACACCACACTGCAGTTTTTTATTGCCTTTTTTTAATTCTCTTTTGTGTATACACAAAATGTGTCAGAAATTTCGGAGAAATTAAGTATGTACATTTACAATAAATACAACATAATTATGGAGGACTTTTTCTTGATTTTTTTCTGTGATTCAAAAAAAAATTTTTTTTTGTCCGTAATAGCGAATTTTTTTATCCGTATAGCGAATTTGTTCCTATATTAGTCATGTCCGTAACTTCGAATTTCCGTAAAACGAGCGTCCGCATAGCGGGGGATTACTGTATTTCCATAAGGGACTGTTTAAACTAACGATTTTCATCGGAAATTGAATTTGCAAAAAAGCGTCCAATCTGCCAGTCGAGACTTTCGACTCGTCTACGCGCTATCAGAACTTATTTGGTGACACTTATAGCCCTATTATGTAAGTCGTGCGGACTCGTTAGTCCGCAGCGACCGTCAAGTCCATTCCACCGTGATTTGGTTTTATGTAAGTCCGCATGCCGTTTGCGGACTAGACTCGCTGCGATCATATGCGTTGGTTCTCGTTGAACTGTCAAACGTGAGAAAGATTCGTTTCAGTTGTCATAGATTTTATTTATTTTTCAAAAATATAACAATGTTTCCAAGTGTAGCACTTTTTTTCTTTAATGATAATAACACTGATATGAAAATTATAAGAAAATCAATTGGAGATGCTCCCAGAAATCGTTTACGTCGGATTTTGTTTTCCCTGACGGGAACCTATTGGCGATATCAGGGACCTTCTCCTCGACCAGAGTTTTGAATTGTGTTTTAGTAGTTGGCTTCATTGCCCCATATATATATATATATAAACATGTTAATTATAAATATATAAATAAGAAAAAATAATTTACATACACAGTTCCTTTTTTGCATAACCTCGAAATGTCACTGGAAAAGGTCAGTCCGCAGCCAAATAGATGCGGACTTGAAATTGCTTGAAAAACAGGTCTTGCGGACTACCATAATACCAAAACAGTTCGCAGTGACAGATTTGCCGCAGTACGACGAGTCGCGCGACTTTCATAATAGGGCTCTATCACAAAATAAATTCACTTAGCAAAAGTTCTCAGAATTTTTCTGAAATTTTATATCGTCATGTAAATAATGGCGTAACAGGAATTATGTGTCGCAGAAGATCTAAACGACCTCTAAGTTCGTGTCCTTGTTCATTTAAGTTTACCTTTTTATTCCGATATTCTGGTGGCTCTATCCGCAAATGCCACCTACATAAAAAAAATGTTTTAAATAAATTAAAATCCATTTGTAAAAGATAGAAATAAAATAAAAAGTTTATCTGAAGTTTGTTCAAAGATACCGTACCATTAACGGTAAAAACTCTATCCAAACGTTTAATGAAAGCGGAAATCGAATCGCATAACTCCGATTGGCGTTTTGGGAGTTACCAGAAAGATCAGAAAGGGAAGAGATTTGACACAAAAATGCATTTTCACAATTTTACAGCGCATTTTTAAATATAAGAAATTGATTCATAGAGGAAAATAAGCAAATATCTTGAATGGTTTAGCTATTATATTTTTTCTAGACGTGAAAAAGCACGTGACTCTTCCAGAATGGACCCTTTTCTAGAATTCAGGCATTTTTAGGGATGTAGTAGGTAGTAAATAACAGAATCTTAGTGGGTACATAATGTCAGAAATTTCACAGTAGAACGATTTGATTTTTTGTCAAATCCTGTTATTTTCATAGAGTAAAATCCTTCTTCCCATACAAGATTTTCTATTTGGTCCTTTCCAATTAAAGTAACATTTTTGGAAAGGAAGACACAATACAGCATTTATCAAGCTTGTAAACACAGAAATATCACTTAAGAAATTGCTTCCTAAAAAAATGGGAAAACAAAAACTTCCGTTCACAAACATCAGTAGCGGTATTGTGATTTGAATCTTAAACGAGATGGAAAAACTCACGCGTGATATTTCTCGCTTATTCATTTTCACTTAACCTTTGAACAATTCGGTATTGTGATTTACCAAGTGAAACCTAGTACATACTTAATACAGTAGAATCCCGATAATTCGTACCCCGATAATTCGTATATCCCGCTAATTCGTATAAATTAGCTGGTCCCTTGAAAAAAAAATCCCCATAATTCGTACCCCGATAATTCGTATGAATTTGCTGGTCCCTTGAAATACGAATTATCGGGATTCTACTGTAATTACAAATAAAATTTATAACAGCTTCTCTCAATTAGTTTCTTCTAGCAGTATTATGTGTAGAATGCAATTTCAATAAGTCTCGAATAAAAAGAAATAACATTAAAATTAACCCCTTTTACTTTCATTTATTTCGCCCCAAAAAAAACTTTTCGTTTCCACGTCCAAAATAGGTGGTGGATTTTTTGACATTTTGAGGTGAGAAATTTCTCAGTGGAATTCTCACGTATTTGTGAACACAATACCAAACTAAAGAACATAGCACTTTAGATATATCAACAATACATAAGAATTTAAATGTAAAAGTACATAAAAACTTAGGGCAAATTGTTATGTAATATATTCGACGAATAGATTCGACGAAAGGGTTTTAATGCATACAGCAAAACATGTATAAGCCAGACCCTGTGTAAGCAGAAAACCTGTCTTAGCTGGACATATCCTGGTGTTGTGCGTGTTTCACTGTACTTTGATTTATATCTCCTGTCACCGTTGAATTTGTTGTACACGAAAAAATTTTTTTTTTTACTTTAACTAAAAAATTAATATTACAAGTTCGGGAAAAAATCCCTAGTCTTTAATTGTTTAAGCAATTGACTACCTTTGTAAGTTTGTACAATATCTTGGACACATCTTGAAAATCACATTTGTCTTATTAATGCGATCGAGTCAGGAAAGTAGGACGTCTCCTAAAGGTACTTAAAGAGTTACATGTGGTGTCTTACTATGCTAGATATAACTTTTAATTCAAAATCTTTAAAAAATCCCTTGAAATATGCAATTTTTTGGTCGAATATTAAAAAGAATATTACAATAATGATTTTTTTTAATGAAATATGATTTTTGGAAATTTATTTTTCATTTTATTTTAAAGATAAATGATTGTTAATTGTAAAAAACTGTTTTGCGAAAGTTCTGGGGTCACAACTTTTTGGTGAAACTGTAAAATTAAACATCTACTATTTTTAACAAATTTTATATTTTAAAGAAAAAATATTTTTTAAGAGCTATATTTATTCATATTATAACAAAGAAAGTAGTTTTTACAGAAATTTAGTCTGGGTACTGAAAGAGTTAACAGCAGTTTGGTGATTAGTAGGGCTGCCAAAAATATGCACTAAAAAAGGCGAAATATGCGCATATAATATGCACTAAAAACGGCAAAATATGCACTTAAATATGCACTTTAAAAACATTAAAATTGCGAAATATAGTATATTTCACCCAAAATAGTGAACGGAACTTGTTAAAATGTGGTTAATTCGACTTATGTGGAAAATAAAAAAATTGAAAAAATAATAGTCTGTAAAAAAGATTGACATTTTGACTGACAAAAAATTTTTTTACTTGTTTCTAAATTGCAACTGTTAAATTTTAAGATATTTCGAAAAGATGTTCAATACTTCATATTGTCTATGGGATAATCGGGGTTAAAACTTGTAGAAAAATCTCAGTTGTTGCTACCACAAAACTTTCTTCCACAAAATCTACGACCCTGCGCAATTTACGCTATCCCTATAGTTTTGTCAACCAGAGACGACCTCAAAATGTACAAAATTTGAAATAACTTGAGAACGGTAAAAGATATCGATTTACGGTAAAAAGTAAAAATGTAGAAAATTTCATTGCCTTTAATTCGTTTTTCAAAAGTTTTTTCGAAAAAATGTTAGTTTGCAAGTAATTCGCAAAAATATATTTTTTACATTTTAATAAAAATATTTCAATAACGGTAAAAGATAATGGATAACTGTGAAAGACAAAATTGTACAGAATGCCATTCTCATTAATTCATCTCATATTACAGTAAGCAAAAAACCATTTTTTTTTTCGAGATAATGGAAAAAAATTAATTTTTTTGAAATAACGGTTTATCTCGATAACAGGTTGAGATATCGAGTTATAGCTAAAGACAAAAGTGTGGCAAATTTTATTTTCTCCAAAAAACGCGTAGTTTGGGAGTAAATCGAGAAAAACGAAATTGCGATTTTTGAAAAACCGCCATTTTGGATACTTCCGGTTAACTGATTTCCACCAAAAGTTGATAGGATCGTCCCATTCCAGGACCAAATATGCCTATAAAATCTCATGGCTCTAGCTCTATTAGTTTTTGAGAAATCTTGTACACAGACTGACAGACTGACATACAGAAAGACATTTTTGTAATATGACTCCAATCGACTAAGGAGTGATCGGGAAATGTTTTTTTAGGTTAAATTAAAAGGTTGAAATTTTTCATGAATACAATATTGTATTATACTTCGTAGAAGAAAGTAAAAACACATATTTATTTATTTTTAATATTTATTCTAGCTGAAACAGTCGAATTATAATTTGAATTGTACAAAAAAAATTTGGTTGTTCATGAAAGTTGTAAAATATGCAACTAAATATGCATTATATGCATTTATATGCATTTATATGCAAATATGCACTAACGTGTCAAATATGCGAAATATGCAACAACAAGTGACCTTCATTCGCTTCTAAACTTATTGATTCGGATGAATAAAAAACTCCCGGAGCCGAAATCATAACGAGAAAAAATATGCAAATGCATATTTTTGGCAGCCCTAGTGATTAGTGTTTCCCATCTTGTTGATGAAACTTTGCAGTTGATGAAACTTTTCTCATGAAACTTTGCAGACGTGGTTGATTTTCAAAGAGAATAATCTGCATTACACTTGGCGAATGTTCGCGCGAATGTGAATGTGGTCAGTAGATTCGTATTCGCGTAGATCTGCCGAATCGCCCGCTGAATTCTGATTCGCCGTGATTCAGAGAGGGTGTGTAGCTATGGTTCGGATTTTTTTTTTAATTAAACGACAAATTTAATTTTTCTTTCAGTATTTTACAAACCATCAAAATAATATCATTTATTCTTAAAAAAGGTTTGATTCAACCAGTTTTTATGATATTAGAAAACCATAAGCTTAACACAGGCTAGCACTCATTTTTGTGCACTCGATAAAAATCTAATTTAAATTTTGCAATTTGAACAATAGATGGAATCCTTAAACGTTTATCCACCTCAATCAAGGACCTTCATGTTGAAGTTGTCATATCCGCAAAATTCTTGCTAATAGCATAGTTTAGAGATATATAGTTAGGAAACGCATAAGAAATTTTTTCCTGAAGAAGAGTACATTATCGTCTGTTTCATTTGCTTTGTAAAGACACTAATTGCTTTTGTGTGAGAAATGCAAAACTCTCGGGATATTTCGTATTGTCGGCAGAACATTTCTTAAATTGTTCCTTGCCAGGCATTTTTTCTGTTTAAGCAACGTAACAAGTGAAATAAAAGTGTTTTTTTTGCTAAAAAATCCTATCGCCATTGACAGTTGAAGAAATTGTGAAAGGCCACTGTCGGCCCTTGTGTATGTGTTGGTCCAATATTTTGGTTTGTTCTGTGCGAGTATTACAAAACGATTTTTTTCAACAAGTCCATTTGAGCTAAATGATAAAAAGAGAGAAATGATGCTGTCGACTACGGAATGATGCTGTCGACTACTTCTTTCTACAGGCGGCAAACGGAAAACCACGTTTGTGTCTTATCTATAGTAAGTCTCTAATCTATGCTAATAGGCTCAGCCATGTCTGGCATAGCTAGCCAATCTTGTGTCCTTCTGAAAAGAAGAGTCTATTAACTTAAATTAGAACAGTCTATTACAGTGCTCCGCAACCTTTATTTGTATACGGCACACCAATTTTTTTTTCTGGAAATCCGGGGCACACCACAAAAGAAAAAAATTTGTGTATAAAATATTTATAATGAAAAAATTTACAAAAAAATCCTGAAAGAATTATTAAATAGCTATTTGATATGTTTACCGCGGCACACCTAATATCATTTCCCGGCACACCAGTGTTCCGCGGCACACTGGTTGCGGAGCACTGGTCTATTAGATCTGGAGTGCTATTCCGTAACTTGTTTCAAGCGTTTGTTTCAAGTTAGAAGAACAAGAAGTATTCGCTGTCTCTGTTTTGACCGGAATAAATGACAGAGAGAACCCGAGATAGCAAATACCACTTTTTCTTCTAACTCGAAACAAACGCTTGAATCAAGTTACGGAATACCACTCCAGTTAGATCAGTTTTTTCACCATACTAGAACAGTATGTAAACATTTTTTTAAATTTATTAAAACAACTTCGAGTTTCAATATTTTTTGAGACTGCAGTCATGAGCTTTTTACTTATTTTAACCGATTTCAGTTATTTTGGTAAATATTTGTGACAATGAATCAAATTTTTAAAGATTTCGCGCTCGTTTTTTCGCTCAACGACCATTTTTACACGTTATCTACTTTCTAGGTTATAGGCTCTCTAGTCTGGTCATGATCATTTGAAAATATTAAAAAGATCCTAGAAGATTCAAAGAAAATGAATCTGCTTTAATCGATTAGGCACACATTCCATAACTGAAAAAATCATTCATAATGATTGTATGGAATAAAAACAATTATCATAATACTATTTAACACAAAGATTTTTTTACGAAATCGTGCAATACCTTCATATTATTTAATCGAGCAATCATATGATTAATGGTCAATCATTAAAGTGCTGAAAAAGAAAGTTTGAAATTTTCCATCGTTTGGAAACTAATGAGGAAAATTTTCTTAGAAACGATAGGTTCGTGTGTTAACCAAACTTATTGCAATAAAGTACATATATTCATATGTTGATCGTTATATGAATAAACTAAAAACGGTTCAATTTTTGCAGTTAATCTAAATACTGCATGTGTTGCGACGAATTAAAAAAAATGCGTCTCTGAAATACAAATGTTGTTCAACATGATTTAATTGGTTCTAAACCCTACTTACCGCAAGGTATTTCAGGAGTGCTTTGATATTCTGGGAGAACTGAGGAGCTCTGACTCCATTTACCGATGTTAATTGGCACGCAAGAAGTCGAATTTATCATGAGATGGACTTGCCAATGAACATATAATTACACAACAGTTTAAGATCGGCGCTGTGATATTGTATTGAATCTAAATATAGGCTAGTTGCTATAGCCTTCAACGGGATTCTCAGTTGTTAACTTGGTGTCTACTAACATATTAGCACATAGAATTAAAAACCCGAATTGTTAACTGTTTTCCACTATGTGCCAACCATGAAATGCAGTTTTACAGTGGCATGATCGATCACTTGTCGCTGTAATAAAGAGCAGAAAAATTAAGTAATTTGGTGAATACGCACTCGTGAAATGGTGAATACGCACGAACCGCGCAATCTTAAACTAGATCAAAATATAATAAAAAGTTGACATCGATCTTGCTCTACACTGATGGAAATCACTTAAGGATTAAATTCTGCAAGTACGGCCAACTATTCCAAGGTCCTCATCTTTGACACTCGTGGGTCGGCAGTTATTACCCAAGTTGTACAAGCGCTTTAAATTTATGAACATAAATCGCTCCAGTAGGCATAAAATATGCGCAATAGAAGCTAAATCAAGGCCTAAATCCATCCAATGAGTCGTAAATAACCAGTCGATCACTATTCGATGGACCCTCCTAGATACATTTCTGACACTTTCAGATACTTTCGATATGCTTTCGAAGGCTCGAACATTTCTTGAATCACCGACTATGAGAAGGTAGTTTTCGTCGTTCGCTTCGCTTAGGAGCATGAAATAAAATTGTGAAAATAAAGCGAAAATAATCTGCTTCTTTGGCACATATTGTCGATATTATAGTAATGTTTTTTTCCTCGTACTGATTGGTAATTATAGATAGAACGCTGTCATATGTGAGTATCTGAATTATAGCCATAATGATAGGCTAGTTGCACAGTTTACAGATATTTCATATAGTTTTTTTTAACCAGTACACGTTTTTCTTATGGCGTATTCGAATGGTTTACTATTTTTGCTCGAAAATTGCTCGATCTAGATTTTAAATCAAATAGAAAATTTTGACAAATTTTTTCTAACAAAATTGTCTTGGTAAAGTACTTTTTGACTCCAGAATAGAGCATGCTCTAAATCTGTGATTCGAATTCGTCATTAGTCTAGTGAACAGAGTTTTCAAGTGGAATGTAGTTGAAGATTGCAAATTTATGTGAAAGAGTTGCTAGTAACACTTTTTTAGACAATAATTTATGATGTCAACATATACAGTACAAATAAAAGGACTTAACTTATTAACTTAAAAAACAATCACACATCGAATATTCTGGATTTTCAAGTAGGAAATTCTTTGTTTTGTGTGCATTTGTAAAGGACCAGGAGCCAGGTAGCATTGAATGTTTTTTTCTCTGAAAAAAAAATACACTGAGAAAACAAGGTGATCATAACATATTAACAAAAAATATCTGTCTTATACAATATCTAAGTTTCTGCGCAATTTACAATCCGCCGAATAAAAGATTAGTTTACAAAAAATATGATTTTTTTTACAAAACCTGAGATAAGTCCGTAACGGTAAAAGACATTGTTTTGTGGTGAAAGAGAAAAACGTAGAGAAAATATATTTAATACTTAAACTGTTTTTTGAAAAACCGTTAGCTTGCAAGGAATTCGCAAAAATCTTATTTGTTTATATTTTAATGAAATTATCTCAATAACGGTAAAAGATAATGGATAACAACGAAAGACATTCTCATTAATTCATTTCATACATACAACCACCAAAACATCGTAATTTTTCGAGATAATCGCAAAAAACGGGCCGGTATATCTCGATAACGGCCTGAGATACACAGTTCTTAAAAATTTAAGTTAATAATTTCATCTTGTCGTTTTTATACCCGTATGGTGAAACCAAAGGGTATATTAGATTTGCCTTACCGTTTGTAACGCCAAGATCCCGTCATCACACACAAAAATGAATTACACCAGTGTGTTTAGAATGATAAAAATAATTAATTTTTGCATGTCCGTCCGTCCGTCCGTCTGTCTGTCCGTCCGTCTGTGGCGCGGATTGCGGGCGCACGGATTGAGCTAGAGACTAGAAATTTTGCACAGTTCCGTTTCTCGTAAAATGTGAGGCTAAGTTCGTTAATGGGCAGGGGGGGTACCCCCATACGAACGAAAACGTTTTTTGCGAATATCTCAAAAACGATGCATCTTATCAAAAAAGTCCAAGAAAAAAAGTTATTTAGGATATGATTCTACATAAAACTCCCATACATCAAAATCCGATTGGAATAAGTTTTAAAAAATCTTATTGGAAAGTTTGACTTCAAAGTGGAATTTTGGTACAACTGCTCAAATTATGATACGAATATCACCATACGGGTTTTCAATAATTGCCAGATTGGCAATTATAGCTTTTGTTATGTTTAATTGAAAGATTTACCAAACATGACTTGTGTGAAAATCTAGAATTAAAATCTAGATGAAAAATTTTAAATATGCAGGGAAAACCGCCGATCTTCCCGGTTTCGGAGGCGGGTCTGAAAATCGCGAAAAAGCATTCACGGTTGAAAATTTGGTATAAAGTCATTCTATACCAAAATTGAAATAGAATTAATAAATCGTCGGCTGAATGTTTGTTTGGTCCATACGCCACTCACATGAAAACGAAAAAAAACGAATTTAAAGTTTGAAAATTTTTAAAACAAAAACAGTCCGACAGGATTTATTTTTGGTAGTTGGTTTCATATAAAGTTGATATCTTACTGGTAAAGTGATTTCGAAACTTAATTTTTGCGCTATGTTACTCTTTCGCGGGGAAACTACTGAACCGATTGGCCTGAAGTTTGGCATAGATGTTCATAGCCCCAACATAGACCCATTAAAAAGTTTTTAAGTTCTTTCCAGTTTTCTTCGTATTCTAAAACTTAGACAAAAAAACTTAACCCGGCAAAGACGGGTATGCAAGCTAGTTGTTAATAAAATTGATATAAGGCTTGTATTTGATAAAAGCGGGACACCCACAAATGACTCTCAATTTTGACCTATTATCTTCAGGATTGAAAAATTTCTCTCAAATATAACTGTATGACGGTTAATGGTATTTTTTGCTCAGCATTCAAAATGGCGACGAAGCAAGAAGAGACACGGAAATTTTTTTTGTTTTGGTAACGATAGTCCGGAATTGTCAGTGAGACCAAATCTAGAATGCACAGACTGCTGAACTATATAAATAAACAACCCAAAGATCTCTCTATGGACAGTTGCTCCCAAAATTGGAATGACGCTTGGATTTGTCCAAAAAGCCAGACTACGAAGTCATGCAATGTTGACAGTTCCAAATCGCAACGGTAAAGGGATCTGACGTGTTAAGCAAAAAGTTAGGAATTTTTATGTTAACATAGAGCAACCGCATGTCTATCGTATAAAATCATTCAAACATATTGCCTTCTAATGAAGTAAAACAAAACCTTCATTAAATTATTTTTAATCGTTGTTAAATTGGGTCTTCTAGTTGTCCCGTTTTTATTAAATACAAACCTTATTAATTTATAAAATTGTAAGGTATTTTTTTCTTCTTTTGCTGCAATATAATTCCTTTTTGCGCATTGCACATTATTAATAAATTAAGTTGCGCTTAGCCTACTTGAACCGTAGAAATTCTGGGACTTAAATCATTTAAATCGGACATAAATTACTTTTCTAAAATTACAAAACTTTGTCAAAATTCAAAGAAAAGGGAGTATAATACAAAAAGAGTAAAATTAAAATGGAATATCCATGGAAATTGCCGTTTCAAATGAAATCTCCACATAAATTGTAAATTTTATTTTATTTTTTTTAGTTTTAACACGTTGGCTACCAGCCAAAAAACGCTTACTCCGCTAGTATACACTGGGCAAAAACGCAAAAATCATTTCTGTACTTTGTGAGTCACCAGTGAACACAAGATCAATACAGACAAAAACGAACGAATCGAATAAAATATAACGGACAAAAAAAACCCCTTTGTACCGCACGAGCGACTGCACTCAACCATGGAACTTGAGAAACTGACAGTAATGACAATAGTGTGTGTACACCGGTGACTCACATGGTAGCCAACGTGTTAATTTTTAATTATCTATTTTCTAACTGCCAGATAAATTTATTTTGTATTTAAATGAAAATGAAAATAAAATTATTATTATTATATAAATTGTAGTTTCGGGCTGATTTGAGTTAGCCCAACCTGGCCATTAATTTTTCAGTACAAAAGAGCCAAAAAGGGAATTTTGTACTGAAAAATAACCGCTCGATTGGGCTAAAATTCCAGATTTAAATATTTTTAATAATGATTTTCTACCGATAAAAATAAAATTGCAATCCCTTTTTTTTCAATGTCATATACTTAATTTTTTTTGTTAATACTATTAAGGTATATATCTATTTATAACATATATTAACCATAAGTGGTCAGGTTGTTTAATTTTGGAGAAATAGATATTTTCTTAAAAATTGTTTTTTTCAGTTTACTTGGCAAGACTTAAAATTTTGCACAATTAGTTCTGAGCTGTGCTTCGGCATTAGACTATTTAGTGTTTAACCATTGAACCATTTCTGATTCATGGTTTATACTCGACCTTTTAGCAATGATGAGAGAACTATAGATAAATTACGGTTGATAAAATTTCGAAGCAATGAAGAGTCCACTCAGTGACATATAGGCCTGTCTCATTGCCTTCGTCGGTACACGAAATGTTTAGTGCATACAATGTGGGGGAGTTGCCACATCTCAATATTCAGAGGTTAAGCATTATTAAATTTCAATATAGTAGAGTACCTACATGATATGGTATTTCCCATCGCATTGCATAAATAATTTTGATTTTTCCACGATTTTAATTTTTATACAACTCACACAACATTATAAAAGATTTTTAAACCACACAATATGCGCGATATTATTTAAAAACATGAAAAAAATTGAAAATAATTCAAATTTATTTTTAAAGAGTTGACGATTATAAAGGTTCTCTAGTTAAAATCAAAAAGAGGGTCAATCGCACATTTTAGAAGTGCTGGCAATTCTAAAAAGAGAAAAATGCCAAAAAGTAAAGTTTGTTGAAATATCGTGTTTTTTAATGCTACAAAATTTGATTCTCGAAGGAATTTTATGTGCTATGAAAAGTGTTTAGAGCAGTGCTATAAAAGTGTTTTTTGTAGTCCTGACATTCGTTTGAGGCGAGTATTTAACAGGCAAAAACAAAATGCACCTTTCCAACGACGATGGGAGCCAAAAAAATGTTCTTTCCGGGGTTTTAGTGAAATCTGTGGAACATTCCCTAACTAAACTTATCAAAAACTCTTTTCAGGGCATTTCAGTGCATTATATTATAATAAAACCAGCGTTAAAAAAATCTCAATGCAGCCCCGTTCCAATGTTATACGAAAATGTAAACATAACGCTGGCGTGATTTCATGGTATGTGTGTTATTTGACAGAACTCTTGTGCAGGGTTATCAATGGATTCTGGTGGGTATTTCTGGTTTTTGGTATCAAGTGAAATTGATTTTGATCGACAGTGTTTTTGTCTCATTCGTGAAATTCATTTAGATGTAAAGGAGTAAAAGGGATTACTATTTCATGTGATTTCCGAAACTCTTCGTTTTCTATAGTGTTGCTCTTTTGCCTACCGCGAGTGCACGAGAAACTGGGTTCGAGATTTATCTATTAGTTCTTTCATCATTGCTTTTAGCATTGAATCCTATTAGAATTTCTCGGCTTATACGGTTTGCAAAAACAAAAATAATACAACAAAATTATTATATTATTTTTGCGGATGTTTTCACATCCAAATTTTCCCCCCAACAGGTCGGGCATTAGAGGCAATTTGCCTAAGCTCCTGGCATAAAATATATTAAAAAAATTATTAAGGTGTGCTAAACGAGTCGCCATGTCGAGTTTCGCGTTTAGCCCAATTCAGATTAACGATTGCGATTACGATTACGATTGAACTCCCTCAACCAATGAAATCAAAGCTTTCATTTTCCTATCGTTGAAAGCATCGATCTCATTGGTCGAGAAGCTTCAATCGTAATCGCAATCGTTAGTCTGAATTGGGCTTTAGTGACTGGTTAGTAATCAGTAGCGCAGTCTGCAGTGTCCCACTCAATTACACCGGTTCGGACTCAACTGTTTAGTGACATGCGTTTCTCTTGAGTAGAGTCGTGTGCTAGGCATAAGTCAAATTAGCTCAGCCTGCTGAAATTCTCGACGAACCGCCACTGAATGTATCTCAAGAAAAAGAATCGAGTAAATGTAGTCTTGCCTTTTCTCAGAAAATAAATATAGCGGTATAAAAAATCTGAAACTTGAATTAGTACACTAAATCTTTAACATTTCTTAGCAAAATCTAAAAGTTGAATTAGTACACTAGCGTTTTCTTTTCATGCTTGGGATGTAGAAAACTCATTAAATTCAGGTTGCGACTTTCGTTGTCATTAAATATAGATGTATATACGAGTAAGAGGAAACGCAATTCGGCATTAAGGACGCTAGAAATTCTTGGCGGTTAGATTAAGTGTTAAATCGCGGTATTACTGGCAATCAGCCATATAATAGATGATTGGTCTAATTTCGAAGTGTATCTTTTTCTCTAATTTTTCTGAATAGAAAAGGTTTATGTGCGTCATTGTGTTCAGATGAAATTTCTCTGAGATTAATATCAACAACGTTAAAACGTGTGTGTTATTTAGTGGCACTGCGGAAAAATACTTGAAGCGCAAGTTATTAATTAAATAGATATGTCGGCGGGCCAAAATTATAACTGTTCAAAATTGAATTCAACATCGAAACTTGTACATGGCGGTGTAGTTTTACTCCGAATCAAACAAGTTACTTACAAGTTATCAAATAATTCAGATTAATTAAAATAGTTTGTATTATACTAAAGAGATGTGTTTAGAGTTATGAAATATTTAATTTTTTTTGTGAGAAAAAAAATTTTTGTATGGGGGGTGGGGTGGATTTACCGTACATATTCGAGAATATCCAAATAACAATTTTATTTGTATGGGAGTAGGGGGAAGCAAAGCAATGGTTCGACTTTTGTGCGCCGTAGCAAAACTAAAAAAATGTTTGTCATTAAGACCTAAAAAATGATAGGAGAAAAATCAGATTTTATAATCTAGGTTCTCCCAACAAGTGAAAAAAGTAAATTTGTAGAATGTTTTGGTAGCAATGGAGGTGTGTTGTTCATGGCAATGTTTCGTAGCAGTTTATCACCTTCCCAAGCTCAAATCTATGGTTGCTGCGATCAAATCTATTTCACGGCATTGGACTGAAGAATGTGAATCGAATTTAATCGAATAATTGTGATTATTACGGAACCAATTGCCTGAAAATATTTTATTTATGAATGACCTTTATTTGAGATGCTAGAAACTGGTTGGGTTGCTAATTTTTCAGTATTTTGATCGAAATATTTAATTGAAAATAGTTTTTTGAGGTTTGAAGTGCTAAATATAAAAAAAAAATCTCTTTGAGTTTTACCAAAATGTTTGCTTTTACTGAAATTAAATTTTTTTGCTCAAATTTATGTGCCGAAATTTCGGATTAGGTTTAGGTAATGCTTTTTCGGATAATGAAAATTTATACAGTTGACAGCAGTTCTTACGGTAATGAAAATTAGTTAACCCTTAATTTATGAGGTGAAAATCATATGCGTAAATGATGAGGTGGTGTCCAATGGACTTGTTCTAATCACATACCAAATCCGTGCTTTTAACTCGGCACACAACACCATACTGTATGAAGCAGGGGCGTGGCGTGAGTTTTGAAGCTAGGGATGCAAATTTTAATTTTTTGGAATTTAATTGCCAACTTAAGGTTTTTATGTTATTAATAAAGGTATTTTTTGTGTTGTGAAAAAATGCATCTCTCGTTAGCTACTTAAATGAATGAAAATAAAATAATAAAAAGTTTAAAACTTTAAAATAACTTGTACTTTATGATTATGAAAATGATTATGAAAAATGCATCCGATCTTTGATCCCCAGACTACGAAATTATAATGTGTTTGTTTTTAATTCGAGACACTTATATATCCGAATCGAGAGAAAAAGTAAATTGATGATCTTTTTGTATAAAAAATACAGTTATAAAATAAAATATTTACGATTGTCCGCATAAACCCGGATACACTTACAGATTGCCAAACGTTGTAATCCTTCGAAAAAAGTAAACAAGGCCAACAAAATAACTTTTGCTTATTTGCACAACCGCAAAGCCAATTAAAATCTTCGTAAACTTTGCCCGAAAATCGTCTCGTACAACTTTTATTTACTGTTGTTATATTTAACTTTGGTTTTGGTCTCCCGCGATCAAGAATATTTTGTTTTTCTGAAAAAGATCGCGAACTAAATGATTGTTTTAATAAGCTATCGATTACACAACAATCTGCCATTTTTACCAAACTATTGAAATCACAAAAATCACACAATAAAAAGACACGCTAATAAATAAACAATTTAAGACACTACTCACTACGCATGCAGAAACGCTACTACCAATTTGCCTTAATGCATTTTTTTTACATATTTTCACTCGGAAGCAACGATTCGAATTGCTTCACATCTTCCTGTTGCATATGACATTACGAGGCAAAAGAGAAATGATCGCCCGAAAGAAATTTTTATTTTTGGAATGGTTTTTTTAAACGCGAAAACCGCGTATTTTTTGTTCAAAAAGGTATGAATATTAGATATAGAATTACTCAAAACAAAATCATCTAAATGTCCTCCAAAAAAACTTTTTAAATACGGATCTTAGTTTTTTAGTTATTTAAATAAAAGCGCAAATTATTTGACTTCTGCTGAGGTGGAAGCAATTTTTATTTTGCATCCACATTTTCTCTTTTCTCCAGTCGTTAACATAGGTTTTCATCTCTTAAAATTTAGTTTCATCTCACTTCGTACAAAACTCATAGATCTAAGTTGTATTGAAGCTACAAAGGGCACAAAACAGTAACTCTAACAATAAACTCAAACTTAATTATGATCGAATTTTGAAAAAAAAAATGTTTCAACTTAAAAACTCAGTTACCAATATTTTTGTGAGATTTGTAAGGGATGCAATGCATCCCTTGCATCCAATGACGCCACGCCCCTGGTATGAAGGTACTGAATATTTCAGAGTCACTGTGCTGAAAACATGAGAAATACATAGCAAAGAGAGAAAAGTCAATGTGGGTCCTCTGGACCCACCTCATCAATTAAGGGTTAAAATAGCGGCTTGAGATCAAAAATATCGGGACGTACAATATCGACTATGCGAAAAAATCATTTTTTAAAGCGTGAAAACCAGGAGTGGAATTCCGTAACTTGATTCAAGCGTGTGTTTCGTGTTAGAGGAAAAAGTGGTATTTGCTATCTCGGTTTCTCTCTGTCATTTATTTCGGTCGAAACAGAGACAGCGAATACTTCTTGTTCTTCTAACTCGAAACAAACGCTTGAAACAAGTTACGGAATATCACTCCAGGTCTCCTTTTTAATTTCTAGTTGCATATTATAAAATATTAATATTATAAAGAAAAGTCCAGATTTTTCAAAGATTACTGAACCGATTTTGATGAAACTGTACAATTAGGTTCGGAGTATCATTGAGATAGTTATAAATACGGGATATTACATTTTCCAAAAAGGATAAAAAAGTATATTTCCGTCAAAATTTACACTACATATAACGTGACAAATAAAATATTAGCTTATGTAAAAATATGATTTTTTTACAAAATCTGAAATAACTCGATAACGGTAAAATATAGCGAATAACGGTAAAAGAAAAAACCTTTTTGGCTTTTAGCTCTGGAGTTACTCCTGACGCCTGGGTTGAAGAAAAACCATTCGATTTTGCCAGTTTGGCGTCAGTTCACTCTGGCAACGGCTCTTCGAGTTTAGCGCTGCTCACTCTTCGCGTTAAATACGCTACACCCACTTTTTAGTGGAAGCCGAATAACTTCAATAAAGGGGCAGTCGTTTTTTTGAATTGCAAGAGCGGTTAAGAATTTCTTCCAAACTAATAGTATCTTGAAAAAACGTTAAAGGAAGGATTAAATATTTTAAAATTCTCTACATTTTTCTCTTTCACCACAAATAAATATCTTTTACCATTAGTACAATATTTCAGATTTTGTAAAATATGTAAAAATTCATATTTTTGTAAAAACTAAAATTTTATTCGTCGGATTTTAGTAAATCGTGCAGAAATGTAGATTTTGTTGAAACATGTACATCAGATATTTTGAATATGCTAGACTTAAAAAGTGTAAAAAAGACGACACAGATAATAATTTTCATATTATTTAGGGATCGTTTACATCTGACACTTTTTCAGCGAATTTTATTCACAACCGTTTACAGACGCTGGAATTCGAGTTTTTTCTTATAAAACCGTCCAAATAAATTCAAATTTTGACAACTTTTGCTAAGCGAATTTATTCTGCGATAGATGAACAAAACTCGCGGAATAAATTCTGAAAAAATTCGCGCAGAAATTAAAAAAAAAAATCACAAGTGTGAACGGGGCCCTAGAATTCCTTTAATTGGAAAAAATGATTGATCAGAATAATGATTTTAACTTTGTTTTTAAAACTTACTTTCATTCAAATTTTTTCGTCACAGTTTTCATTGTACAAGTAGTTATTTTAACATTTCCCTCGACTTCCTAAATAACCGTTACCAAACTTTGGCCTGGCCACCCGTCTTTTTTTGAAATGTTACTAAAAAATTACCAATTTTCTTTTTTTTTTATTTAATTCTATTACAGTTTAGAGATTATAAAAATACCAAAGTAGCTATAGGTCAAATGACCTCACAAAGGTATTTTTTATGAAAAAGCGAAAAAAATTGAATAGCGCCATAGCGATGAATAAGCTTCGATTGTTGATTGTCTCCGAACAAAATGAATTCGATAAGAAACTTTCGAGTAAAATAAAAAAATTCAGCAGCGAAAGAAATTTATTCTTCACCAATTTGTATAATAATTCCATAAATATGAACAATAACAGCAATAGTAATTTAAATAGTTACAACGGTGAAAAAGGCATTGAAAAAAGTAACAAATCGTTTTTCCGGAACACAATCATCAAACGCTGTAAAAGTTCGAAAGATGTATCCCAATCATCAATAATTGAGAACTGTGAAAAGCCACGAGGAAGTTGCGATGGTGATGAGAAATTCCAACGTCAATCGTTCAATTTGGACGAATTTGATCGAAGCTACCTGTTTTCCCAAAATAGGAAAAACATCGTTAAGGAACTTCGAAAGAATTTCGAAAACCAAAATGACAGCAGTTATCAGCAGCGTATGACTAGATCGCCAATATCGGAAAAACCACCGGCTGGCACGAGGAAAATTTCAACGTCGTTTCGGAAATGTGAGTTTTCTGCTCCGGACTTGGAAAAACGTTTGAGCCTCCGGGAAAAATCAGTCAATGACTTAGTCCAAAAACGGACCATAATGCGTCATTCATTCTACTTACATCGCAACGAGTACGACGACACATATGAAGTTGGCGACAATTGTAACGATTGCACACGTGTTAAAAACAAGGCTCGCCAATTGATCGAAATGTTCGGCCGAAATGAGCTTCCATTACGGCCGCCATTAAAAAATGGTGGAGTTCAAGCGAATGACCATCATCGGCGTATGGAGTGTAATAACAATATTAACAATAATTCTTACTATATTGTTACAAACAATAACAACAACAATGAACACAATATGATTAACCAAAACTCCATCCATAAACCAAATTTAGATGCAATTTTCATAACTCGTAACAATTTACTCAACTCCAGTCAACAAAAGCGTCGATCACTAAATACTGCCATTGCACGTGATAAAAATTTATATCGTAATTTATTGAGCGATAGCTTCGAAGATAGTAAATTTGGAATAAAAAAGAGTGGTAGTGTTAATAAAATCGATTTAGAGATATTAAAAAGTGAACTTGACGATTACGTCGATCCAAAATGGCGATCGAGTATTGGATTAGGATATGGCTTCCGGTCACAACGTACGCTAAGAACAAATCGTAAGGTAAATTAAATTTAAAAAAAACAATAAATAAAATATGCATAGTTCCTTCATTGTATTAAGGTACTTACTAAATACATAATTTTTGGTCATGAAATTGGATGTAACGATGGTTCGTCCATTTTCAAACCGTAATCCATTTTCATGAATGACCTCCTTATCAATCAGTCAACATTTTTATAAGATGACCAAATATATATTTTGTGTTTGAGCAACTCTGAACAGTGTTGGTCTGAATCCAAACGAAACAAATATAAAATATTTATTTAAAAATTAAAAATGTTACCATAATATGATAACAAAACGTTATCTAATTGTCATAAAATAAAATATTTGATTAATTTTATTTATTTACAGAAAGTACCATTTGTTAGTTGGGTTTGGACGTTTAATTTAAATAACTACTTTTTGGCCCATTTCCACGGACCAAATCCCACAAATATTTTTTCTAACGGACAGTTCCCATAAATTGAACCGAAATCTTGTGACCGTAAAGCTCGATCCAGACTACACGATGTACGGGGTACGAGATACGAGGTTTTTGGTTTCCTCGTACATGGAACTGCATCCACACTGCACAGGGTTTTGCTCATTCGTGTACGCGGTTACCACGTACGAGGATAATCAAACAGCTTCTGATTTTACTCACTAGGTGAAACCATGTGCAAATTTCCCATCCAAACACTCGATGTTCGGGGTACGTGCCAACCTCGTACCCCGTACATCGTGTAGTCTGGATCGAGCTTAAGAGTGCGTTTACGAAAGCTTTCACTGTATATGTACACATAATACCCCCAAAAGGTTTTTTAGGTATTTTATTATAAAAAGCCTTCAAATCTACACAGAAAGAAATAATTTTGTATTATTTACAAAATGGGTTTTGTTAAGCCTAACAAAAAAAAATTCGTAAATATTACTGAAGTTTTGTATATACTACGAAAAAATTAACCAATATTTTTTCGTATAGTTACTAAAATTTGTTAATATTACGAAGTACATTTTGTCAAATCTGATTTGCATCATTGCGTCATTACGATACACAAGCTTTTCTTAGTGGTCTCATTAGCCGCTGTAAGCATCCAATTCCCTGCTGTTAATGTTTGGATGCCTGCAGCAGGTAATTAGACTACTAGTAGAACTGCGCCACACTTGTGCATGACGAAAAAATGGCGATGATTTTGTTAGTCGATTCGCCAGTTCTAAAAACTCGATTTTAAAGCGATTCCAATAATTTTTCATAAAACTGATGCAAAAAATCAGTTTTTGGAAAGCATTTCTTAGTTTAGACATTAGTTGGAATGCTTTTTTGAAATATTTTTTATCCCAATTTTTTTCAGATTTCGATAATTTTTTCCCATTTTCGAAAAATACTAAACGCGAATAGTATTTTTTCGAGGTAACACAACAACATTCGTCGAGAGAATTCATTCGTTTGAAGATTTTGTAAGAAAAATAATTCAAAATAAATTATTTTCATTTCGCATCATATTGGCCGTCATAAAACATTTCCTCCATACGAATATTCAATATAGAAACTATCAGAAACAAACAAGCATCTCTTAATTTTTGAAGTCATCACACTAAAACAATTTCCGCTCATTAGTTGCATATATTAAATTCTATGAACACACACTAAGCAAGAAACAGAAAGAGATTCCATATCAACAAGAGAGATTTGTTTTTGTAATATTTACAAAATATTTGTAATATTTACAAAATATTTGTAATATTAACAAAATTTTTGGGAAAACGAAATACAAAAATACAAAAACTTAACAAAATTGACATCGTACCATTAACAAAATATTTTGTCGGCCCATGGGGGACAAATGGTTTCGTTATATTAACAAACGTTTTCGTAATATTTACATACTTTTTATTTTCTGTGTAATCTCACTGTAAATTAAAATAAATTTCCAATTTGTGTAATTATAGTAAATTTTTATAATATAAATTTACCATATTTGCTATTTTGCCGAGTTGAAATTATACAATATGTTCGCTTAAATTGTGAAAGGAATGAAAAGAAGTTTAACTCTGTGACCTGTAGTTACATAATATAGCATTTTGAGTAATATTAACTGTCGTCCGACTTTAACTTAAGACTTAAGAAGTCTTTGTTGGGTGTTTGGCATTCAGAATGTTGTTGTGCCCGGATCAAGCAACTTTGTGTTGAATGAAATTCTGCGGTGCATTGCAGTTAGATTAGAAAAAACCTGAATGAAAATAGGTTAGTAACGCTGTTCTACGGTATTTGAACAGGTTGTAAGAAAACGTGCAACTTGTTAATAAATAAAACAGGTGCTGGCGTTAAGAAGTAAGGGAAGTTACATGTAACTAGTCGGTTTACGTACATTTATTGATAAATTAATATAAATGTATTTGCATCCAACGGATCAAAGATTTTTATAGAATGCATTTCAAGTCTGGTTAGTTGAATAAGTTGATCTACAAATTTAGTTGGATAGTGATCTCCTCCATCCAGCATGTCAGTATTTATATTGGAAACCTTTTCGTATAATAATAACCGTAAATTTCGATTAAAGAAAATCCATCGCTAATGACCTACATCATTCATAACAACAATTCTAAATGTATAATACATACAACATATCTACTTGTATGTACAAAATTTATAGAAATGGGTGCAAAATAAAAGACTAAGGAATTTTGAAAACTAGATCACTCATTTTAGATAAGAAAAATCTTAAAATATTGTATATTAAATGATTTTCACTGAAGTCAGCGTTGCAGTGACTTGTTTTATTTCTGACGACTTTTATGGGTTGATTATCAACCGTTGATAACATCGTTTTGAGATTTTACTGGTCTGTCTTGTGGTTCGAAAATCTCCGAAATTGGAAAAGTTCGAAAATCTCCGAAAATTCGCCACAAAACCAGTAAAATCTCAAAATTTTGCCAATTATCTACTATATCTCACAATATCTCATATTTTTGCTTATTGGGCTTATTGGGTCACAATAAAAGCCCAAGTAACCAAAAGTGGTTATATTCCGGTTAAATAACCGTTTAGCAACCTTAGTTGCGTAACACATGACGTATAACGTCGCAATATCGATTCAGAAATTAGAACTGCATATCTCAAGCCGTTTTCGAGATACGCCATTATTTAATAAAAAAATCAATTTTTTTCAATTATCTTGAAAAAACGGATTTTTGATGATTCAATATACGAGATGAATTGAAGGGTATAATGTTTGATCCAAGTTTGTCTTTTACTGTTATCCGCTATATTTTACCGTTATTAAGATATTTTCATTAAAAGTTAAAAAAAAGATTGTTGCGAATTGCATTTTACAGGTATATTTGATCCTACACTGAGGGAAAATTGTCATTAGATTCAACGAAAAAACAGTTGAATCAAATAAAAAAATCTCTGAAAATTACTAAAATTTGATGGTTTGGTTTTAGATCAAAAACTTCAAGCGAATGAATTTTCTTGATAAATATAATAGTGATACCTCGCAAAAAACATACTCTCCTCGTAATATGTTGCAAAAAAAAAGGTTTTTGAAAACAAAATTTGAAAATATGGGCATACATTTTTTTACGAAAATTAACTCAAACTAATTTATAGACGAAGATATTATCTCTAAAACTAATTTTTTTTATTCAAATTGATGAAAAAATGAAGAAAAAGATTGTAAATGCGTGTTTAACAGTAGCAAAATCGCCATCTTTAATATAAACCATATCACCATCTTTACTTAATATTCTGCGTGCATAAAAACGATATAACTGTCTATTCATTCAAAACAAATGCTCGGTTATTTGTTTCGACTCCATGACGTAAGAAAGCGCGCTCTGCCCGACAGTCACGTTAGCTGATTGGGTATTTGTTTTAAATACTCTTCATTTAATTTTATATATTTATATTTAAATTAAATATCTGCATTTAAAATGACCGGTTTGGTGTTCGTGTTTGCTACTTTCTCTTTTAATACACTCTCGAAAAAATGGAGTCGATTACGCACCGAAAGGGAGTTTGAGGGAGTCCATTACCTATCGGAGAAAATCGAACTCCGGGCCACGGAGTTCACAACAATTCCCTATGGGTGTTAATTTTTAACAATTTTTCGGTGTTAAACCAACTTATTAGATGGCCCAAAAAAAACCTCGCAAATTCTCTTTTTTTGCAAGCATTTGAGATGTTATGAGTTTTTTTTCGTGTTTTCAAAGTTAATATTGACTTGTTAACAACTTTTCTTGAATGTCTCTGCCGGGACTCGAACACGGGACCTCTAGAATTGTAAACCATTTGCCTTCCCAATAGGCTGTTGAAGCCAATTGGTAAGCCTCGTCTAAACGTGAACACCCTTTACAATGAAAATACTCCTAAAAGTAGTTGGAGTGAATTTTTGACTCCTTTTCGGAGTTAATTCAAAATTTAGGTCAAAACAGGGGGTCTATTATGGAATACGAGCGTAATCGTAACGATTGGGATTTGCCTGTTGTTGTTAGTAGAAAACACTAACCGTAACGATTGGGATTTGCCTGTTGTTGTTAGTAGAAAATGTTAAGAGATCAATAGCTTGAAAGTTAAAATAAAACACAGTTGGGTTGCGATTAATATAATGATTATTGGACGACGATTCAAGTCGAACTGAACAGATAGAATGGCTGTTAGTGTATTGTCGGTTATATTCTTTTGTTACAAATTCTAACACTTTCCCTCAATGCACTAACCCATCTTTAAACAAAAAAAGTTCATTACATTTTACTAATTCAAAAATTAAGAATTCATTGCATAATCATAATTTCAAAAAGAAGAAATACATTAGATGTTAATATTTAATTCCTAATTTTTCTACAAACAATTTATGTTTATTCTTTGATAATATTTTAGTTAGTAAGTCGGCAATCATCTCGTCTGTACGTATGTATTGTAGATCTATTAATCCTTTATCGTAGATCTCACGTATGTAATGATGCCGAACATCGATGTGTTTTGTTCTAGGATGAAAGTTTGAACTACGCACTAGTTGCTGTGATCCTTGGTTGTCACTTTGTATAACAATTGGCTTCGAAACCATTTCTTTGAAACCAATTTCAAGTAGAAGACTTCGCAAGTACATTGACTCCCGTGTCGCTTGCGATAGAGCCATATACTCTGCTTCGGTACTGCTGAGAGCCACAGATGGTTGCTTCTTTGACTCCCATGATATCGCCGCTCCCGCCAGAAGAAACGCAAAACCCGTATAAGAACGCCGATCGATGCCACAGCTTCCCCAGTCTGCATCAACAAATGCTGTTAGTTGTTGTCCCGTTTTTCGGTAAGTTAACTGGGCCTTCATCGTGCTGCTCAGGTATCGCAGAAGATGCTTGGCAGCTACAAGGTGCTCCTGATGTGGATTTGAGTTAAACTGCGCCAACTTCCTAACGGCATGTGAAATATCCAATCGCGTCGTGGTTGCCAAATATATTAATGATCCCATTAATGATTGATATTGTCCAGCATCCACCGTTGGACAATCGCCTTTCTCACATCTATCGAGGACAAAACTTGCGTTCAGCGGTGTGTAGCAAGGTTTACATTGCTCCATATGGTTTTTCCGCAATAAAGTTTTGATGTATTGCTCCTGACTTAAAGTGATGTTTCCTCGATCTCCGTCTCGGCGAATGTGGATCCCGAGATAATGCGACAATTGACCTTTGTCAACAGTTTCGAACTCAGAACTTATCTGATCCTTTATCCTCTTGAGTGAGATAACGTTAGAGCACACAATTATCAAGTCGTCCACATACACGGCAATGACGTTAACATCTCCATCATTCTCAAGTATGTAAATGCAAGAATCTTCTTTGCATCTCTTAAACTTCATCGTTGCGAGTACTTCGTCGAGTTTACGGTTCCACTCTCTCCCGGATTGTCGCAAACCGTACAAAGATTTCTTGAGCTTGCAGACTTTCGTAGGATAAACAGAATTAACGAAACCTTCAGGTTGTTTCATAAACACCTCTTCCTCTAGCTCACCATTGAGGTACGCAGAAGTTACGTCCATATGATGGACTAAGAGTTCAAATTCCACAGCTAAAGCCAGAAGCAATCGGATATTAGAGTGACGAACTACGGGGGAAAATGTCTCGAAGTAGTCTACACCATACTTTTGCGAATATCCTTTTGCTACAAGTCTGCATTTATAACGATCAATGGTACCATCGGGATTATGCTTGATGTTGAAAACCCATTTGCAACCAATTGCCCGACAATTCTTGGGCAATTCCACCAACGACCAAGTATTATTAGCTATCAAGGAATTGTACTCACTCTGCATTGCTTCTCGCCATTTTCGTCCATCTTTGCTTGACATAGCCTCAGCAACCGTCTCTGGAACTTTATTTACGCCTTCAATCGCTGCGCTTACAGTATGGAATCTCTTTACGGGTCTGCCCGGCTTTCCCGTACGCTCTATCCTGGGACGTCCTCGGCCAAGTCGCACTGGTTCATCTGCAACATCTTGTGAAGTGCCGACTACGTGGTCGTTCTGCTCGCCCGCATCAGACTCTTCACTTCCGCCATCCGAAAGTGAGTCAAACACCTCATTTTCGTCCTGAGAACTGGAGTCTGGATCGTTACGTCTCCCGCATCCACTGTCATCAGGCTCCAACGATTCGTCTGATGTACTGCTTCCCCTGCTTCTGCTATTTCTACGTTCAGTCAAACCACTCGCTGTACTGGTACCCTCACGTCCGCTGTTCCGTCTCATCGAACTCGCGATTCCAGCAAAGATATCATCCACAGGGACGCATTCAGTCTCTTTGGATGTAGTGCTGTTACTAGCCTTCAGGTCCTCGAAAAATATTACATCACGACTTTTGATTATTTCTTTGAGGGTTGGATCAAACAGTCGGTATGCCTTTGATTCGTCGGAGTAGCCAACCAAGATGTACTCCTGCCCCTTTGGTTTCAACTTCGACGCACCAGGCCTCTTAGAAAGAGCGATAGCAACACTCCCGAAAGTTCGCAAATGCTGGACCGTTGGTTTCCTCCCTGTCCAAGCCTCGTACGGAGTCTTGGCCTTAATTGCAGACGTGGGTGAGCGATTTCTTAAATAGACCGCAGTATGGACCGCTTCTGCCCACATATTATCTGGCAATTTGGACGATAAGAGCAGGCACCTAGCCATCTCCACCAATGTGCGGTTGCACCTTTCAGCAACACCATTTTGCTGAGGCGTATATTCGACTGTCAACTGTCGCCTGATGCCACTTTCCGCCAAAAAACTCGAGAATTCCTTAGACAGGTACTCCTTGGCATTGTCGCTGCGAAGAACTTTGATCTTGTGGCCAGTTTGCAGTTCGGCCATAGCTTTGAAGTTCTTAAAAACACCAAAAATCTCGCTCCGAGCCCTTAAGAAGTACACGAAGATCATCCGAGTTTTGTTATCAACGAACGTACAGAAGTATCTAGCACCTCCTGCCGATGCGATCCGGATTGGGCCACAAATATCCGAGTGTATCAATTCCAATGGATTGTTGCTACAATGAAGAGAACTATTAGGAAATGGTAACACGTGAATTTTACCTTTAGCGCAGGTGAGACATTCTAGCTTCTTGGGGACATTACTGATGTTCAGACCAACTACCATCTTTGTTTCTGCCAACTCCTTCAAGCTCCTTCCGTTAAGATGCCCATACCGTTCGTGCCACCGCATTACCTCCGAATCCGCCTGCGTTGCACAAAATGACAGCTGTTGCTTCGGATTGAACTTAACGGTGTACAGATCACCTCTTTTTATCGCCGTTAGCAGCATTTCACCTTTACCATCTCTTACAACAGCAGTATTTGCATGAAAATCAACCTTGCACGCACGTTGAGTGATTTTGCTCACCGATAGGAAATTGCCCTTTAGATCTGGCACGTACAAAACATTTTGAAGTGTTACGACACTGTGATCCGTTTCAATTGTCACTGCTCCAATTCCCTTTGCAACACATACTTTGTCGCTGGCCAGATGTATTAGTTGCTCCACACCAGTTCGTAGCGTTGAGAACAAATCCCTGTCGCAACACATATGCGACGTAGCGCCACTATCCAAACACCACTCTTTGGATCTCAAACTGGTTGTCTCGTTCATCATCAACAGCGCCGATCGTTTCTCCTGTGTGGGTTTCTTATTGTCCTTTTTCTTGTTGCCGTTTTGGCAATCCGACGCAAAGTGACCTTTCTGTCCGCAACTGTAACATTTCAGGTTTTCCCTGTTCTTCTTTTTGTTTTTCGCTTTGACTAACAAAGCCTGCTGATGATCGCCACCCGCTTGTGCCGAATCCTTGTTCACCCGCCTCTGTTCTTCTTCCGCGAGCTTTATTTTTAGATTCGCTAAAGTCGGTAGAGAATCTCGACTTTCTATAGCGACAACGAAGTTTTCGTAGGAATCGGGCAAGCTGCACAATAACATAATAGCCAAAAGCTCATCCGACAGAGATATGTCTATTTCTTTTAGCTTTTCCACTATTTCACAAAAAGAATTCACGTGGCCTACCATGGGATTGCCTTCTCGAAGTTTTGACTGCACCAACTGACGAAACAAAGAAACCTTTCGCGCCGGTCCGGATGGCTTGTAAATCTCTTTCAATTTATCCCAAGCCTCCTTTGAAGTTTTGCAATCCTTTATGTGCAAAATTTCAGATGTTTTTACACTAAGTAAAATCGTGGCGAGGGCCTTTTCGTCGCACAAATCCCAGGCAATGATTTCCTCTGGTTTTGTGCCCGCTTTTAGGTTTAAGCCGCTTGTGTATTGCCATAGATCGGAGTGCACTAAAATGCACTTCATCTGCACTGACCAAGAAGTATAATTTTCACTCCCCAACTTTTCTATATTATATAACGAACTCATCTTTATAAAATATGAAAGCGCGTTTTATACTGAATTCACTTAACTTCTATTTTCAATTTCAAAAGTTCTAGAATACTACTTTCTTGGCACACCGAAGTTAACTGGGCCCATAACCTGTTAAGAGATCAATAGCTTGAAAGTTAAAATAAAACACAGTTGGGTTGCGATTAATATAATGATTATTGGACGACGATTCAAGTCGAACTGAACAGATAGAATGGCTGTTAGTGTATTGTCGGTTATATTCTTTTGTTACAAATTCTAACAGAAAACACTAACAACAACAGGCAAATCCCAATCGTTACGATTACGATCGTATTCCATAATAGGCCACCTGTGTTAAAATGAATATTTAGCTCCGTAAAATAAAAATGTAAAAATAACTCCGCGCTACGGTGTTAATTTTTTTCTGAATAGCACTGCGAGGTGCTTACTTTTAGCTATGTTTTGAGGCGGAGTTAATTCGTCCCCGGATTTTTTCGAGAGTGTACAAATAAAAAACATTTGATTTTGAAGTATAAATCAGGTAAATCAAATGATGATTCTTGATTCTAGTACAAGCCCGATTTCCCTCAACGTTTCCTTCAGCTTATTTTATCCATTGGCGTATAAGTATAAATAGCACAGGAACGTAGGTTTTGTATAAGAAGGACATGTGCTGTCCACATCTGTGTGTATTAAGGAAAGTTAGGAAGATGCTCGAAAACAAGTTGTTACAAAAGAAAATTACTCAATATTTTGGCCCAAAATAAATAATCAATAAATTTAAAACTACTTTTTGCCATTTTAACTTACAGTGCTAGACCTTGAAATTTTCGGATTCACTATACCAAATTTCTACTGTATATTACTTTTGAGCAGTGGAAAATTTCGATTTCCGCGTGAAATATTGTTTAGCTCAAAAGTAATTTAAATAACACCGTGATTTAAAAGATAACTTACATCCATTAGAAATGTACTACTTTTGACCTTAAGCCATTATTAATTTGTACTTAAAACACGCAAAATAAATACACGAAGAGATTTTCTGTAACTGCCAGTGTTGTTCGTTAACATTTAATTATCAAACTGATTTCCGTTACGCTACATTGTAATGTGAAGAACCTGAAAATGAAAGCAAAAAAATGATTATCTACTGATATTTATTTTATTAAGCGTCATAATAGAATCATTACATTTTAGCCTGCTTAGATGTAACCTTTTTCGTATGGTAGATTAATGAAACTCACAGGGTTGGTTCCTTGCTCAAAAACCGAGTATTTGCTAAATAAATTTTTTCAAAAATTGAAAAAAAACTTCATTTAGCAAAAGATCAAACTAGTGGATGACGTATTAATTTAACTGTGGCAAATGTTAGCGCCAATATTGGTTTACACCACAATTTTGTTTATGTAGATACTACATTATAGTACACTGGAAGGCAGGAAAACAAGTTTTAATGGAATTGAGCCCACGCCAGTAAAAATAAAAGTCCTTTAAGAAATACAACAAAAATAATTGAATTTTATTTTCCCTCATATTCGGAACAAGACGCAGTATATCTAAAGTCTTCGTATCAATAAATTTTCTGTTTTCGCTGGGTTTTGCGATTCCATTCAGAGTCCAGCATCAATTTCCATTTTCCTTCTTTTTTTTAATTCGCAAATAGCAATTTCTAATGTCAAATTTAATTTCTTTCGCTTGCATCAGTTGAAAAACTTGTACCTGTAATCCAACTTTATTGTAAACCAATCAGTTATTTAGTTTCTTCACTCGTTATGTTAAAAGGCTTTCATTTTCACTTTGACTGCATTCAAACGAAAATTGAATTAACGAAATTTTTTTTTTTTTTCATTGATCTTGTCTCTAACAAAAGGTCAAGATATTTTGAAGTGATGATATATAGCCATGATGTAATTGAAAATTTTTAACTCCACGAAAAAGGGAAGATGTTCAAATTTTTGTTTTTCCACAATATAACGAATCAGCATTGTGATAATAGTGCCAAAAAAATTTGGTTTTTTGGTACACAATAATTCGATATTAACAATTTTTTAACATATCACCAGACAGCAGAGGACCTTGGCAACGATACCACTAACGCTCTAGTTAAAACTTGTGTTGACTCAATCTCCCAACTCCCTTCTGATTTCTCTCCACAAGAGTTATGCAATTTCAAAGAACTGAAAGCCATTTTACGATCGCTTAAATCTCGAAAAGCTCCAGGAATCGATAAGATGCCAAACATTTTACTCAAATACCTTCCCCGTAAGGCAATTGTGATGCTCAATTTTATATATAATTCCTGCCTTAAAATGTCATACTTTCCGAATATATGGAAGAATGCAATAATAATAGCAATCCCAAAACCTGGTAAAGACCCAACGTCACCCAAAAATTATCGGCCTATCAGCTTACTTCCAGCTATTGGAAAAGTATTCGAGAAAATCATTCTTGCACGCCTACGAAAACTACTTGATGAACTAAACATTATTCCAAATTTTCAGTTCGGTTTCCAATCTGAACTCTCAACAATCCACCAACTCCATAGAGTAGTCAAACATGTTAGAAACTCTTTAAACATGGGTCAATCTTGCGGCATGTGCACCATGGACATTGAAAAAGCATTTGACTCCGTCTGGCACGACGGACTTATCTATAAACTAAAGACACTTTCTTTCCCAATTTACATGATAAAAATTATTGAGTCGTTTCTTCGAAACCGTAGTTTTTCGGTCAAAATTAACAATAGCGTTTCGGATATGAAGGAAATCCCGGCGGGAGTTCCCCAAGGTTCATGCCTAAGCCCTATCTTATTCAACATTTTTACCGCAGATATTCCTAAACTAAATGAATGTGAACTGGCTGCCTATGCAGATGACATTGGTATCCTATCTTCGTCTGATAAACCCAGTGTTATCACTAAAAATCTTCAGATGCAAAGTCAATCGATTCAAGAATATTATAACTCCTGGAAAATCAAGATAAACCAAAACAAAACTAACATTATTTATTTTTCACGTAAACGTTCAACCAAAAATCTACCCAGTTCTACTATCACACTGTTAGGCGAAAACATTGCATGGGTCGATAACATAAAATACGAAATGAACATTTGTTTTGTTTTTTAGCTTTGCCTTTATCAGTCGTGAAAGTTTTTTCTGTTAAACCTGAATTAGGTCCAGTGCAACTGTGGCACTGTGTTATCACCGTGAAGGTTCATGTTTGTTTCGGGCTCAGGGGAGTGACAAAGCCCTCGTCAGATAGAGTAGTGTCAACTCCTCCTGCTCTCCATTACAGAAATTGTTTTATTGGATGGATCATAGGAACTTACAAGAAGTTTATATATTCACCATCCGAATCAATTCGGCTATGCGAATTATTTTAGAAAATCTCCGGCTCGAGAATTATTATTATTGTTTGTGCATTTACTATTGCAAATGCGAATGGTTTTCGACTGTGATTCAAATGAAATGAACATTTGTTTTGTTTTTTTAGCTTTGCCTTTATCAGTCGTGAAAGTTTTTTCTGTTAAACCTGAATTAGGTCCAGTGCAACTGTGGCACTGTGTTATCACCGTGAAGGTTCATGTTTGTTTCGGGCTCAGGGGAGTGACGAAGCCCTCGTCAGATAGAGTAGTGTCAACTCCTCCTGCTCTCCATTACAGAAATTGTTTTATTGGATGGATCATAGGAACTTACAAGAAGTTTATATATTCACCATCCGAATCAATTCGGCTATGCGAATTATTTTAGAAAATCTCCGGCTCGAGAATTATTATTATTGTTTGTGCATTTACTATTGCAAATGCGAATGGTTTTCGACTGTGATTCAAATGAAATGAACATTTGTTTTGTTTTTTAGCTTTGCCTTTATCAGTCGTGAAATAATTCTCGAGCCGGAGATTTTCTAAAATAATTCGCATAGCCGAATTGATTCGGATGGTGAATATATAAACTTCTTGTAAGTTCCTATGATCCATCCAATAAAACAATTTCTGTAATGGAGAGCAGGAGGAGTTGACACTACTCTATCTGACGAGGGCTTCGTCACTCCCCTGAGCCCGAAACAAACATGAACCTTCACGGTGATAACACAGTGCCACAGTTGCACTGGACCTAATTCAGGTTTAACAGAAAAAACTTTCACGACTGATAAAGGCAAAGCTAAAAAACAAAACAAATGTTCATTTCATTTGAATCATAGTCGAAAACCATTCGCATTTGCAATAGTAAATGCACAAACAATAATAATAATTCTCGAGCCGGAGATTTTCTAAAATAATTCGCATAGCCGAATTGATTCGGATGGTGAATATATAAACTTCTTGTAAGTTCCTATGATCCATCCAATAAAACAATTTCTGTAATGGAGAGCAGGAGGAGTTGACACTACTCTATCTGACGAGGGCTTCGTCACTCCCCTGAGCCCGAAACAAACATGAACCTTCACGGTGATAACACAGTGCCACAGTTGCACTGGACCTAATTCAGGTTTAACAGAAAAAACTTTCACGACTGATAAAGGCAAAGCTAAAAAACAAAACAAATGTTCATTTCATTTGAATCACAGTCGAAAACCATTCGCATTTGCAATAGTAAATGCACAAACAATAACATAAAATACCTTGGCGTTTACCTAGATAAAAAACTAACATTCCAGCATCATTGTGAACAAACCTGCTCTAAACTGTCAAAATGTATTCGCATACTCTACCCACTAATAAATCGAAAGTCTAAACTCTCCACAGAAAATAAAATTTTATTATACAAAACGGTTATGCAACCAATTTTAATGTATGGATCACCAATCTGGAATAAATGTGCTGCCGTTCATAAGAAGAAATTACAAATAATACAAAATAAATGCCTCAAAATTATTCTTAATAAACCTTTCGATTTTTCAACTAGGCTATTACATGAATTAGCCCAAATTGCCTTAGTTTCTAATTTAAGTCAAAAATTCGCAGATGATTTCGTGTCTAGATGCTCACGATCATTAAACCCATCAATTCTGTCGTTAATTAACTAACTACACAAGTGCTTATTTTATTTATTTATCTTTTGTTTTTAGTTTATTTTAGGGTTAGGATTAATTAAAGGTTTTCATACATTTTTTCCTTAAATTTATATAATAATTTTTCAACATTCAATTGCTATGCTACAGAAATGAAATAAAGTTGTAAAGATCTGAAGATCTAAACCAAGCATCATCAGCTAGTGGCTCGGCTGGCTCATCACACAGATTGGCTTTAACAGCGTAGCCCTATAATCGACCTTTTATTGTGTGCTGTAATGCTTGTGTGTTGCGGTTTCAACCGTGCTTTGGAGTTGGAATCGGTGCTGTATTTTAATGTGTAGTGGTTACAAATTTTGATTGTAAAGGAAGCGACAGTTACTTTGATGACCCCTGATCTAAACTCTTAAATTAAATATCTCACTGTCAACCATTAATGTATAATATGTGAATAAAACTTAAACTTAAAACTTAAAATTTGATATTAACGGAACAATTAACGATTTCTTGTGCTGTTCACATCAGATATTTTTTTCCAGATAAGTAGGAAAAAAAAACTGTATTCAATAAGTAATGATTAATACAAACTAAAAATTCAGTGGTAATTTGCCAAAACTTGATGATCACATTTTAAGATACTTCAGTGGTGCAGTTTTAAAATCTCAGAAACATGTGACACGGTATATGTTTTATTTTGTTCGTCAGTTAAAAGCTTACATTAACATTAAACGTTTAAAATACTGAGCAAAAGAAAAATTAACTATGTCCCATTTTTCTAAGATTTTAAAACTACATCAAGTTTTGGCAAATTTCCACTGAAATACTCTGTGACCAAAATAAATCTTTACCCATTACTTCAACCAGTGTCGATTAAGTGAATGTGAACACCGCTTTCTAGTGACGACAGCAACCGGATAAAATTGAGTGTAAGTATTGAATTAATTTTGGTCTGCGCATGGGGTTTGCTTATTTTATTTGACACTTTATTCCGTGAATATTATTGTACGACAAGGCGTAGGAACTGGAATTTTTTCATACAAAATCACCGGAATAAATTCAAGTTTTGACAACTCTTGCTAAATGAATTTATTCTCATATATTAAAGGGGTATTAATGTCAAGCATGCAACGTTATTTTTTCACCTCTACTTTGGAGCTCTGCTGCGCCATTTTTTATATCTATTGCTTTATAAGCAGATTTTATTAGTTTCAAAATTAAATAATAACGAATAAAATGTATTGTTTAATACCATAAACAAATTATAAGAAGACTGTTTTTTTTCTAACAACTAGTAACTTGAAAAATAATCCCCCAAAGCAGCAGATATGCATGCAGTCGGCATAAGAATTCAATGAGAATAAAACTTAAGGGCCAAACAGCAAGAAACTGCGACTGCGGCGTCGACTGCGACGTCAAAAAAATTAGAAACCATGAATTCATATGGGGAAGCCTAGATGACGGCAGCAACTGCGACTGCGGCTTCGGTTTCAAAATAAATTTAGCAAAATCTCTAAATTCGACGCCGTCGTCGTGGGGGTGCCACTGAAAATTTTAGAGAAAATGAGGACTGACAACACCAATATATAATAAGTGAACGTCAAAAGTGTTTTGTGTAATATAATAACATTAATTAATAATAACATTATAATAATGCAAAAACGCGCACACAATTAACATCAATTTTTGAAAATTGTCGTACAGAACAATCATTTTTTATATCTTGCAAACACGATTCAGAAATGTCAAAGTTGTTGTTATTGGAACGCTGCCCGACGTCGAGTTTATGTATGTGTTCCACTCGACTTTTTGACGCCCAAAATGACGTCGCAGTCGACGCCGCAGTAGGAGTTGCTGCCGTCATCTGTTTGGCCCTTTAGTTTTAACAAAGGGCGAATGTAAGCAGCGACATGTATAGGCGATCACCACGGCTGCTCGTGTGTACTGCCGCTCTTACGTCACGATGGGGGATTATTTTGAACTTCGGTTTTGCACTAATTTGAGTTGTTAGAAAAAAATGATCTCTATAATACATAATTTTTGTTAATACTCTTCAAGCATCTGCTCTAACCCAAATAACGTTAGTGAGGCTTATATAGGAAGGTGACTCATATCTACAAAGGATCTAACAGACCGCGTGCTCCATCATACCTGCAGCGCGGTCGGGAGTCATCCGGAGGACCGTTACCTTTGCTAAACATAACTTCCGAAAGAATTGGAATTTCGTTATGAGATTGAATATTCTATACGATTTATTGAATAAAAAACGGTTTTTTGAACCGTCTAAAGTGGTTTCCCCGTGTAATGCCCACTGCCATCTATTAAAGACCCCCCTACTCCTTAAAAGTGAGACGTATTTATTTGACAGCCCCTATCCTACGATTATTTTGTTTCCACATGCAAACAAAAGTTTTGAATCAAATTTTTGTTTTTATTTTTTTTTTACCGATCATTGGTTGTTGGAAGAACAAGAAGTCCTTCGTAATGGCATTTGAAAAAATTTATGTCAACGCAAAAGTTTTCTAATTTATATGGAGAACACATCGAATCGCAAATTTACTATTTACAAAAGGTTCATCACGCCTGGTTTGCTGAGAGGCTGAACAATTTCATTCACAAAATCTCTCCTTCACTGAGGCGTCTCTGTTTGGCCTGGGTCGATTTGTGTGGCTTGACTTTGGTCGGCTGGGAAACGTCTCGTCTGGGAAGCTTCAGTTGGAACGAAACAACAGTTTCGAGTTGGAAGTAGTTGATAAAACAAGCGGGTCTATCGATCGCGGTTCTCTGGTAAAAAAAAAAATCTCGCGCACGAGTTGCGATAAACGATCGAAAAAATACATTGAATTTTTTAAAAACCGCATTGATCTCGTAAGTGAAATTCCGATTGAAATAATTGTTCGTGATGTCTTGCTCGGCAAAATCGCTCCTATGCTTACGATAGTCACGTGCGATTGTAACACTTTGTGAGAAAAAAAAATAGTGGAGAAACCATTTGTATCAGTGTAATAGTGACTGTGTGCTTAGGTAACGCTCGCCAGCTTATTGTCACTGATGCAATGACCCCATCTTCACTTAGAATCGTATTCGCCATTTGATCGCACGTTGTCAATTTTGAAAATTTGTCTTCAATTAAAGCACAACTGTTCATTCAGCACAAATACCTTCAAACAGTGTAATCGCAAATTATGATGTCATGTGAGAGAATACAATGATCTAAAGTGACGTCAATCTAGTGATACTCAGGATTACACAAAAGTGCATTATCGATCATGGAAAAAATGGAAACCAAACTAAGAATTATAGCAATTTTTTTTAAGAACAGGTTCTTGTAACTGTGAAGTCTCAGGACAAAACAATACAATTTCTATAGGAATCGTAGAACTCGTTCATTTCCTGGAAAAGTTTTTTTTTTAAATAATACCATCAAATGTGGTTTACTAAAAGGGGGTCAACCCTCATCAAAGCAGTTTTCCTTCCACCCTTGGAACACACAGGCTGATAAAAGCAGTTCATGCTTCTTCTGATACCAAATTGCATTAAGGGTGTGTCCTTCGTTAGTTAAATTTAACAACGTCGTTTTTTTCACTTCTTTTTCTTTTCGTCTGTATATATATATATTTTGAATTCTGTCTGAGTGTAGTAAGTCTGAAAGAGATTTTTTATTTTAGTTCTGCTTTTTGCTGAGCACCTAATTTCTAGTTCTCGGAAGAACAAAAATGAAGAAACTAAAAGTAAATTACCTGTCTACGTGACGCCATTTGTTAGTTTGCGTTAGCTCTTATCTGAAGATGATTGCTTATAATCTGCCAAATTCATATTTCCACAATATAAGAAAATGTTTCGGTACAAAAATTTCAAAACCCTTATTTTCCTTAATATCTAGTAGTATTTGGAATTTAGCATAGTTTTTAAGTTGTTTCTTGGATTCTGGAATTTCCCCGAAAAAATAACTAAAAACACAAAAAGATTTGTTAAGTTTAAAAGTGAATCACAGCTGAAAATGTTGTTTAAATGAGATTTTTTTCAACATTTTTGATAAGGCGACATCAACATTATACGTTGACACTATCAATAGAAACCAGTTTTTTGGCTTTTTTTCTATTTAGTATGAAAGAAAGATAAAATGATAGGTTTTTGGGATCACGTCATCGAGTTTTTATCTACAAAAGTTTTAAGGACAAATTTGACTGAATCTTAATTTGTCATTTTTTAAATGTTTATAATTAATTTAAGATAAATATGATTTTAACTTATCGTTTGAATTTTTGTGTTTTTTCCGATTGGAAATCAATCTTAACCTCATGATTTTGGTTAACCTTATGTATTGGTAGTTCATGCTTTTTGACACAACCGACTGCCTCCATTCCCTTCCATTTGATATATTAATGTACATATAATCAAAGAATGGAAAATGGATACATTCAATTTATGGAAAATGGAATAATGATTTCATTGGTAGAAAATGATCTTTGTTTTATCTTTACAGTAGAGTCCCGTTAATCCGGACTAGATGGGGTCGGACCCTGACTGGATCATTGGAAGTCCGGATTAAACGGAAATTGCATAAAACAAGTTTTAGATGGGTAAAACTAAAAAAAATCGATGTTTTTTCTTTCCATAACGCTTAATTTTAGTTTTAATACTATGTACACCAAGTTATGTTTCTACACGATAGATACGTTCCCGAACAGTATGTGTAAAAAAATATATTGTATCTGTGGAAAAAAGATGATTGGTTCCGGATCTACAAAAATCAGTAAAAGTTATGCAGACTTTAAAAAAATTCATGTTAAAATCTTTTTATTTTTACGTGCTTTTACTTTTTACTTCATAAAGATTGTACAGTACATGCAATAAAAATGTATCGTATAAAGTAAATTGTCATTTCGAAAAAAGAAAAAAAATGTTACTATTTCAAAAGCACAGAATGCCACATATTTCAAGAATTATGTGACATTGGGTGCATCCAACTACCACAGCGGCTCTGGAGCGAAGCTCAGCTGTAAAAAAAATGCTCAGCTGAGCAGCATTTTGTGTCCTGCTGCTCAGCTGAGCTCATTTATATATGAGCTGTCATTCAAAGAAATTATTGTTCAAGATGGACCGCGATGTAATTATCTCCGTAATGTTAGAAATTTGTGCTTCTGATACCATAAATCTGGAAGCTATTTCACTTTTGGTTGAAGAGTGTAATACTTCAGTTGAAGTCGCCCCAATCCGGAATGCGGCACCCGAAAGAAACCGGGATTATTTTGAGGTGACTATGCCGAAGTACACTCCCGAACTCTTTCGCCAACATTTTCCGCAACGCCGACTATTTCCATTCCCATTTGCTCAGCAAGAACTTCCATGAGGCTTCCCGTATTATAAATAACATAAATAACTATAAAGATTATAAATAACACCATTTATGTATTTCCGTCGTCGTTTTTAGACATGAATTGAGGTTCTGTAATTCTTCATTTGACATTTGCTCAGCTACTGAGCGGAGTTCTTTTACGCTCAGAAAAAATGTGAGCTGCTCAGTTGAGCCGCTCTGTAGCGATTGCGTTCAGTAACTGAGCACCTTTTTCGCTCTAGAGCAGTGGTCCCTACGGACCCCCAGGGGTCCCTGGGATCATCCAGGGGGTCCGTGGAAAATTAAAATTGATTTGGGGGTCCCTGAACAACGTCAGGGGGTCCGCGCAAGGTTTAATATAAAATAAAAAAAATTGTGACACATTTTTATTAATATGGAAGTTAAAATAAATAACAGAAGCTGTTGATTGCTTTTCCGTATTCCTATTTGGTAGAACGTAGATTCAGTGCCGTTATGAGCCTGATCACAAAAAAAAGAAACCGACTAGAAATTAGTACTCGTGGGGATTTGCGTTTGCTACTCACAAACATTGAGCCGAACATAAATACACTCATAACACCCCATCAGGTTCATCCAAGTCATTAATTTTTTTTGTATTTTAAAACAAAAGTTATAATTTCAATAAATACTTCAACAAAATATTTATTTTATATTTTATTTTTACGTTACCATTTACCATTCAAGACATCAAAGTTAAATTTGTAATTTTTCTATTAAACATTTATGTAGTTTTTCACCCAGGGTCCGTGGGCAAGTTTTGACTATGAACATAACAAAAGCTATAATTGCCAATCTGGCAATCATTGGAGACCCGTATGGTGATATTCGTATTAAAATTCGAACAATTGTACCAAAATTCCACTTTGAAGTCAAACTTTCCAATAAGATTTTTTAAAATTTATTCCAATCGGATTTTGATGTATGGGAGTTTTATGTAGAATCATATCCTAAATAACTTTTGTTCTTGGACATTTGTGATAAGATGCACCGTTTTTTAGATATTCACAAAAAACATTTTCGTTCGTATGGGGGGCATCCCCCTAATGGTCAATTTTTGCACATTAACGAACTTAGCCTCGCAGTTTACAGAAAACAGATCTGCGTAAAATTTCAAGTCTCTAGCTCAATCCGTGCGCCCGCAATCCGCGCCAAAAACGGACGAACGGACGGACATGCAAAAATTAAATATTTTTGTCATTCTAAACACACTGGTGTAATTCATTTTTGTGTGCGATGACGGGATCTTGGCGTTACAAACGGTAAGGCAAAGTTAGTATACCCTTTGGTTTCACCATACGAGTATAAAAAGGGGTCCGTGGGCAAGTTTTGACTATGAAAAGGGGTCCGTGGGCCAAAAGAGTTTGGGAACCACTGCTCTAGAGCGATGCTGAGCCGCTCTGGTAGTTGGATGCACCCATTGTCTAGAGCAGTGGTTCTTAACCGGTGCTCCACGAGCTTGTTGCAAGTGCTCCGCGAAATTATGAAACCCGAAATTTAATGTTGGCTCATCTACTGCATGTGATTGGAGTTGGACTAAGAAACGCGCTAGACTTAGTAATTTAGACGAAGAATTGAGAGTAGCTATATCAAATATTAGACCTAATATCGCTGAAATCTACAAAAACCGACAAGCTCAGGTATCACATTAAATGATTTTTGCCTCAAATAAATTTCATTCGAATATATAATATTTTTTTAATTGAGGTTATTTTTAACTGTTATGTAATAATCAGTTTAATTTTTAATAAAAGTTATGTCTGTTGGTTTTTTGACTCTTTGATTTTTGTGCTCCGAGAATTTTTCTTCTGATCAAAAGTGCTCCCTGACTTTAAAAAGGTTAAGAATCACTGGTCTAGAGGCTACTGAAAAAAATATTTTCTAATTAATTGTAATTAATAAAACAAAGATTTGAAAATTATGTATAACTTACCTTTTATTGGCTTTCGGTATCTATATATATAAAATCGTTTCACCTGATTGACTGACTCATCAACACCCAGCCCAAACCCCTGAAGCTAGACACTTGAAACTTTCACAGTATGTCCCAACCATCACGTAGGCGCTCACTAAGGCGGAGTTTTCCGAAATTTTACCGCTAAGCGGGTAAAGGGGGTCTGGGTGTTTTTAAACCGTGATTTTCGCCGTGAATCCTGCTAAATAGGAGGCTGAAAAATTGCATTAGAGGGTTTTCGGGGTCACTGAACACGAGTCTGGTGTTGGACTAATTAAGAATAAGATATTTCTCAAAAGTTTTTAAGTTCTTTCCGGTTTTCTTCGTATTCTTATACAAAAAACTTAACCCGGCAACGACGGGTATGTAAGCTAGTCGTGTATAAAAAGTCGGATAAAAGCCCGACGAATAGGGAAGTTGTGTGAAGGGATTGTGGAGTTGTGAGAAATGAAATACGCAAAAAATATCTTAGTAATTACGTCGATCGCGTTAAATCAAAACAACTCATGGAAAAAGAGAATAATTTTTGTTTTAAATCGTGTTAAATCAAAATCGTGTATAAAAAGTTCGTGTAAAAACAGAATTGTGTGTTTAACCTAAGAACTGATGTAGGATTATCAAAATAAAACATATTTTGCAAACATAATTTCGAAACATCAAAGGGAATCCATACAGCTTCAACAAACTCAGTCTTAATTGAAGCGCTCTTTCAATGCGATCCACCTCAGTATGTTTATTGTCCTAAATCCAGTTTCTAAACTATAAACTGTTAAGACATCAGAGTATCTTCCTTAAAAATATTTGCTTCTTTCATTTCAAAAACTGGTTTGGTTTAGGTTCACGTCATTTCCCGTCGAGTATATACTCGCAAAGATTTGATCAACAATTCTGTACAAAAAATGCTGTATGAGCCTGCAGAAAAAAATTTGTGTCGGTAATATGCATTAATCAACGTCAGCTGATGAAGGGATTTTCCCTTTGCTTATGTTTATTCACTTTACGATTGTTATTCTCGCCAAATTATATCTGCGCTAATATGCTTTAACAATCGGCTGGTATCACTAGAAGGCTGAATTTTTGACCTTCTAAAAGGTCAAAACTTGCTTAATTTTTTAGGGGACGATAGACAGTCCCATAAAAGGTATACTCCATTGACTTTAACTGTCGATTACAAAATCCTATTATATAATAAATGCGATTGTATTATCGGTTGGATCCCGATGGTGTGGTATTACACACGGCAACTTTCGGGCTTACTTAAGCCGATTTTTGGGAGAAACGACTGAGGAGGGAAAAGTTGCCACTCGAAATCATGGCTTATCGGCAGTCTGCATACATGCAAACCGTGTAAACCGGTTTGGGAAAAGTAGTAGCCAGAAATCATTTTCGTTCTGACCGTCAGCAGGTAAAGATCTTGGGAAGTATATGAGCAGCAGCAATTTCAATGGTTTGAGTCCACACACACACCCATGTAAACTTGTGTATCATATGCAAACAGGATTGGCTTATTTAAGCCACAAGTGTAAGCACATTGGCTTATTAAGCCCAAAAGTTGCCGGCTTAAATAAGCCCGAAAGTTGCCGTGTGTAATACCACGCATGAAAGTAAAAATTATTTTAGCCAACACAAGTGGCCTAAATTTAGTGAATTTACTATAAAACCTATTTATAATCATACAAAATCCATATGTAACTGCTATTTCATATGAATATTGACTAGATGAGTTTATTTACACATAATTCGATTTCGAAATATTTCTTAGTTGTTAATTAAAAAGTGTATAATATAGGCCCCAATCTGATACTTTAATATTTCGTTTTTTTTTCGCTACCCCATTGGGTCAGGTTTTTAAATATTTGCCATCAAACCAGCAAACAATTGGCTCAAAATTCTGACGAAAAGCAATAACCGATTAACCAGCCAACGCTCAAATAATCGAAACTCCCCGATTGTGTGCATAAATTGTGATTTGCATAACTTTATAATTTGTCACAACAAAAATTTGTAAAACGGGAAATTTTAAATCACAGAACGACAAGTAATTGTTGATCGGCACCTACCTAAAGGTCTCTTGCTGTTTAAATATCAATGGACAGATAATTGTAAATGTGCTCAATAGATGTTGATTTCGAACTAACAAACCACCCCAACGCCTAAAACGCTTTTCACAACTCGTCAAACTGGTTAACAAATCGTTTCTAGCCCATTGTGTAGAGTGGGAGTCCCTCCAGTTAATCGACCAAATACCATTTGTCCAAATGAAAAAAAATTTATGACCTTCCAGTCGACAGCAAGTCGTTGTCATTTGCCTTCTCAACATCGCATCATAGAAAGAGTTGTGCTGGCGATCGCTTCACGTTTTTAAGTCTTAATCGCATCCGCCCAAACCGAATTCGGATTGACTGCAGCCAAAAAATGCCGAAATACAGAAAACCTTAGACATCACTTTGACAGATGATAATTATATTTTTAAGCTCAACTTGGCGTTCTGAATCAATTCAGGCAGAAACTAATTTTTAATTACGTCATCATAAGCCAACAACTGTGTACATATGGCGATTTTTTGTTTGTATTCTGGACTTTCAATTTTGAAATTTCAACCGAAAAACTTTTGAGATACATAAGAATGCTTGTTTGATTAGAATTTTTTTTTGAAATAATGAGAAATTCCTATTGAAAATCTGCTCTTACACTACAGGTCCCATTCATAAAGCCAAATAGCCGAAATTTAAATGATAGACATATCGAAACTAACTATTATATGATCGTGATCAACGAGAATATTTTTTAAGTTTGTTTGTTCTGCTCAAACATGAACCCAATTTTCCATTACCCTTTCGATATATACGAATGGAATTCTCGATCATAAGTGGGTTAAGTTAATTTACTATCGAAAACTATACTGGAGATAAACTTCGAAGATGGGCAAATTACGAAAATTTTTCTGTGGAGGGCGAAGAGTAATTAGCCGTAAAAGGTTTCAGCAATTAAGATAAAGATTTTTTTTTCTGACCTATATAACGCTTTTAATTGAAAAGATATTCCTTCCGTAAGCAAGTACATGATTTTCCTTTTTTCTTCAATAATTTTCGTGCAGAGTCAGTCAAAACATGTTGCCTCATTATTGTGAAATATTTGCATTCAACAGATGAAAATTAAGTTTATGTTTTAGTTGTACTGAAATTCTTCAATTATAAAACTGTGAATAACGCAATATTTCTTGTGTTTATTAATGCAATCGGTATGTCATATAATTAAATTCAAAAACTACACCTTTCAATATTTTGGGAGAAAATTTGCCGTCCAAAATCAGCTAAAAATTTTCATTTGAGGTACATAAACAATCGTATTAATTTGCACCGTAATTTTGTATAACAAATATTGAAGCAAAATACCTTAATAAGCATTTTGTTTCGGTCACTTTTTCAATCGAAAGCATTCATTGCAAACTTGAATTGCTTGAATGTAAACCGCAATAAGCACGTAAGTTACGAAACAGTGATGCAGTTAATCTGTCAGTCTATTTAACAGCAAATGAAAGTAAAATGTTATTGAAATGTGCATAGATAGATTGTATTTATATTCGGGTTCAACTTGCATTCTTATGAAGTGATTCTCATAATAGACAAATTAATATTGAACTATACGTATTGCAATATGTAGTCCTTATTGAGGTTATGTTTTAGTATTACCATGCTAAAACTAATAGTTCAATGAAATGTGGTCTAATACACATTTTTGTCCAATTTCAAATGATAAAAAATGCCTTATGTCGCAAATCTAACGAATTGGAAAAATAGAATTTATACGACCATCGATAGCACACATTTTAACCTATTTGCTGGATGTTACTGAATTTAAGCTCTCTAAGTCCATAAAAAATTAAAAGAAAATTTTGAAAAAAAACCCTCGTTAGGCGGTGTGATAAAAGTCAGTATTCGATTTAAAGCCTTCGCATGTTGAAAGTTGTCTTTATTGACTTTAATTGAAAATTATTGTCGACACTTGGTCAAGTGTATATTTACTATATAGACAAAATGATGTGTCATGTGTCTTCATGACTTAAACCAACTAAACATCTGCGATAAATTCCTCTTTGGATCTTTAATTTCAAATTTAATATTTTTAATAACCCTGATTACGATTGTCGTGTCGTTTTCGACAAGAGTCGTTTTACGTGTTTTTGTTAGTAGAAAAGCATTAACAACAATATGTAAAACGACTCTTATCGAAAATGACACGACAATCGTAATCAGAGTGAATGTTAATTGTTACTTTCTGATACGAGGTACGTAGTATAATAAAGTATTGTGATTATGAAAAATTTCGACGTGTTAATTTTGTCTAAAACACATCTATCAAGTCGATTGGAGTCATATTACAAAAATAATATTTTTGCAAATTCCTTGAAAACTAAAGGTTTTTCAAAAAAAAATTAAATGTTTGCCTTTTACTCTATATTTATATCTTTTATCATTAGCTTTATTTTTTTATCCGATTAAGACCCGTTTGCTGATACAAGTCATAACTATTTAAGTTATGCTTACCCTCTTAAGCCATAGAAATTCTGGCACTTAACGAATTTAAATTCGACATAAGTTGCTAAGTTTCGTTGGTGCAAACCGCTCTAAGAGATCTATATGAACGAGTTTCTTGTCTGTCTGTCCGTGAACACCATAACTGTCGAAAGAATTGAACTAAAAACTTGAAATTTTGTATAATTACGTTTCTCGTAAATGACTGGGTTAAGTTCTTGCACGGCCAAAACTGGGCCATTCCTTCACCTTCTCCAAACGAAATAGTTTTTTTACAATTTTCTCGAAAACGGTGAATAATTTTCTCGAAATGGTGAAAAATTTATAGAGGTAAAATGTAGGATTTTATATAACTGGATGAGGATTTTACATAACTGAATCAAAATCCAATCGGACCATTGTATGTATCTCACATACAAATGGAATACTTTTTCCCAGTTTTCTCGAAAACTGTGCATCGTATCGAAAAATTTATAAATATGAAATGTGTTCAAAATATGAATTTACATAACCGTCCCATACATCGAAATTCAATCAGACCACTCCTTTCCCCCTCTCCTATACAAATAGATTTTTTTAAATAAACATTTTGTCTGTCATCATGTAGAGTATTTGACGATTGACCCTTAGTAATTATACCTTTTCTTATGTTTATTGCAATGCACCCTAACAAGAACCTTAGCACCTCAAAAACCGAAACTAAAATACCGGCGAAACGACCGCTGTCGATTTTCCACTTCATCATGATGACGAACCAGATCTCTAGCCAGTCGGTTGACATCAGTGCAATTCTAGCAGCCGTCGAGGTCTAATGTGACGTTATTTTTCTCAAGCACAACAGTGTCGAACAAAACGAAACGGTGACATGCAAATTCCAAATGGGAAAATTAAAATCAAGAAAATGAATATTCTGTCTGCCTAGTATACAAACGCTCTTTAAAATATAAAATCTAGTTTTGGGGGAATAGAAAAATTTTTGATTTGCTTTTTAGGATATTTTTGTGGTTTGTAAAAGTGATAAGCATAATGTTGCACGCCACTATATTTTTAGTTGTAGGTGTAATCTCATGATGATGTTCGTCAGAAACCGTCACTTTGACGACCCCTGAACTAGAGTGAATGTCAATTGATATTTTTAAATTTTTTGGTCATTATCAACGATTTGAACGAAAAATGTTTTGATAGATTAATTTAAGTAGTTTTCATGGATCAACGGTTTAACATTTTTAAATAGAATAACTTCTTTAAAAAAACTGAAAACAAAGTTGATGTTTTCAACAAAGTTTTCAAAATAACACGGTTCGAAACATTTCGTCAACGATTTTCCCATGGCCCCACTCTAGTATTATATAGTCACTCTGGCTAGAACTGCCATTTTTTATCATAAAATTGGATATGGTTTTATTCATAGAGTTCAGAAGAACTGGTCACGACAGTGTAAAATCGGCGACTAAGACATCGCTCTGGATTGTCGTTTAAACACATCCGGATCAGCTAAATTAAAAATTTTCAATTTTGCATCTGTCGTAATAATTTATGTGCTTCGGTTGACTGAATTCATCTGGATGACCTTTACGGTACCCACAAGGCGCGTATGCAGATTATGCACATATTGCTTTCATTTCTTCTGTAAAACTTAAATGAAAAAAAAAAACGTTTTAGCACGTGTATACAGACATACATGCCTGTGATGATCAAATATGAATACAGAGTTAAAAATTTTGAAAGTGCCTGTTTCGCTCAGACAAGCGATTAAAAAATCGCTTTGCTGTTTACATAAGCGATTAACAAATCGCTCTAGTTTAGACAGGTTTTAGTCTTATACAAGTTCAAGTGTAAAAATCGAAGTATCGGCAACCAAAGTACATTATGTCATTTCACTTGAATTTGCTAATGCGAGCGTCAAAGGAAAAATATCCTACTTACCTTTTTGTAATATTTTTATAGGCGGATATTTTTTTCTCCACTGTCTTTCACACCACAAAAGAAAATATACACACCACAAAAGAAAATATAAAAAAATTTGTGTATAAAGTATTTATAATGAAAAAATTAAAAAAAAAAATCCTGAAAGAATTATGAAATAGCTTTTTGAAATGTTTATCGCGGCACACCTAATATCATTTCCCGGCACACCAGTGTGCCGCGGCACACTGGTTGCGGAGCACTGCTCTACACTATCAAAGGAAAAACGCACACAATAACATGGTTTTTCAGTTGTGTTTAGCGAAAATGAGTTGGTGTGGGTATATACAGAATTATTTGTTAAAAAAAACTTGAAAGTAAATGCTTTTAACCGCTTTGAATTTGACTTCTGATGAGCATATCATGAGTCTTCGATGAGTTGTCATGTAATGTCGACGAGGCGATGCGTTCGGCATCGATTCGTAACCCACTTAATTTGTGTTCGAAATTCGTTCGATATTACCGATAACTCTGGAACTGAAATGCTTGAAAACGAATATTTATTTTTATTCTAAGTTAAAGTGCAATTGAAGACAGAAGGTTCAAATAATATGAGTTCATCAATTTTAGTATACTTGAGTTCTTCCATTTTAGGTATCAATTCTGGTGAATTCATCAAAATAATGAATTCATCAATTCTGGTATTCATGAGTTCATCAATTCTGGTATTCATGAGTTCATCAATTCTGGTATTCATGAGTTCAGCGTATGCTTACTGATCAGGTAGCCAATTCGGCTACCAATGAGTTTACCCATGAGCATCATCAATACATCATCAATACGGCGCCATGATACTCATCGAGAGACTCATGCAGAGCTCATCGAAAGACTCATTGCTACAAATGAGTATATAAGTGAGCAGTAATGATGAGTATATTTCCCAGGCCTAGAACAAAACTCATCATGAGTATCATCACTTCGCGATCATGAGTTCATCGATGAGTTCATCATGAACGATCTACTAGGGTTCTTTGGCTCACTAAGCTACTCACATTTTTCAAATTTTATCTAAAGAATTCTATAAGTCAAACACTTAACTCATTCAATAGCATATCAGCTGTTGATACGAGCGGTTGTTCCTTTTATAGACTGAGGTACAGTGAGGTGCAAACATTCACGTCATGAACTGAGCCTCCGTCATTTTTTATTTTCAATCATGAAGCGCCGAAAACCCTTATTCAGATTGGAAAAAACAATTTTTTGGGATAATAATGGAAACTTGCAGTGTTTTAAATGTGACTAAATCTGCAAAAAAAAATTATTTTGAGGACCATTATAATGCTTTGTTATTCTATGCCACAGCTCTGGCAAAGCGGACTCTTTTCTCTCGATATTTGTGAGAACAATTAATAAAATAAGACGAAAAAGTATAAAAAACATATCGAAAGTTTATTTGAAATTAAAATTTTGTGGTCCACTGTGTTCATATAACATCAGCTTGCCACTCAGAACATGAGTCCGCCACCATCTCAATTTGGTTCTTGTGTGCAATAAGATACCAAAAACACCCCTTCCAAGAAGGTTCATAATGAAGTCTAGCAGCCTTATAACTAGTTTGGCGGTGCCTTCTTAAGTTATTGTAGTATATATGTAATTAAAAATTACAATTGTGTTTCTAAGGTCTGAGAATGTTTTTTTTTAAATCAAACACAATTTAGGATTTCACGGTTTAGAATGTTTAGATCATTAGTTCTGTTACAACCTGAAATGAGGTGTTCATGCACATTATCCAACATTGTTCCTTAATAGTATCGTAGAAAAGAGACCAGTGGGGCACCTATGTAAAGTTGAAAAATATTACAAAATCAAATTGTTGTAGGTTTTGGATCCTTGTCATATGTGTGGTTGAATGTTCGTAAAGTATAAATCTGTGAGTTTAGATTTGAATAAGAAATGCACCACCTTTGGGAATTTTCCTTTGCGATTCTAATTGATATCCTATAGTCTTATCGAAACTTTGATTTCCTTGCATTAAGTGAAATATTATGTGATTTTGAAACACATGTTAGAGATAATATCGTTTTTACGATGACGCTATCTAGGAAAACGTTCTTTAAATAAACCTCTGCACCATGAATTATCGAATTTAGTATCGAGAATAAAAGGGAATTTTTTGAAGCCAAGGCAAGGTCAAAACGAAAACGTCTACTGACTTCATTTTGCATTTTGATAGTTTCTCATGAGATCCAAAACAAATCGATATTCAAGAACAACTTTAAATTACATGTAGCAAGTAATTTAAAACAGTATAAATAGTTCGGCTCGTTTATGTTTATGAAAAACATAATTTGGCAGAGTGAAGTTGGCTACAATGAATTAGCTTTTTAATGTTCCGTATTCTGTATAGCTCCGGAATATTAAAAATAAAAAAAAAATTTTTAAAAAAAAGCTTTTATTAAAAAAGAATGCACTAAAAAGAGAAAAATAATTTTCTGGACGCTGTGTATCACAAATATAAAAGCTTTTTAAAAGCGAGATAAATTTTTATTTTATTGTTTTATGCTTTATCTCGCTTTTTAAAAGCTTTTATATTTGTGATACACAGCGTCCAGAAAATTATTTTTCTCTTTTTAGTGCATTCTTTTTTAATAAAAGCTTTTTTTTAAAAATTTTTTTTTTATTTTTTTTATTTTGTTCTTTTTAGTCTTCGAATATATCCTTACATTTGAGATGTCCTTACAGGCTTTTTAACTTGAGAATCGTATTCAGCGACCCCAAAAACCCCCAGAATAGATTTTTTTCCGGAAAATTTGGAGAAAAGGATAATCACGTTATCCTTACAGTACCTTCCGTTATCCTTACAGACTTTTTAATGACAGATTCGGATTCAGCGACCCCAAAAACCCCCAGAATAGATTTTTTCCCGGAAAATTTGGAGAAAAGGATAATCACGTTATCCTTACAGGACCTTCCGTTATCCTTACAGACTTTTTGATGACAGATTCGGATTCAGCGACCCCAAAAACCCCAGAATAGATTTTTTTCCGGAAAATTTGGAGAAAAGGATAATCACGTTATCCTTACAGGACCTTCCGTTATCCTTACAGACTTTTTGATGACAGATTCGGATTCAGCGACCCCAAAAACCCCAGAATAGATTTTTTTCCGGAAAATTTGGAGAAAAGGATAATCACGTTATCCTTACAGGACCTTCCGTTATCCTTACTGACTTTTCAATGACAGATTCGGATTCAGCGACCCCAAAAACCCCCAGAATAGATTTTTTCCGGAAAATTTGGAGAAAAGGATAATCACGATATCCTTACAGGACCTTCCGTTATCCTTACTGACTTTTCAATGACAGATTCGGATTCAGCGACTCCAAAAACCCCCAGAATAGATTTTTTTCCGGAAAATTTGGAGAAAAGGATAATCACGTTATCCTTACAGGACCTTCCGTTATCCTTACTGACTTTTTAATGACAGATTCGGATTCAGCGACCTCAGAAACCCCCAGAATAGATTTTTTTCCGGAAAATTTGGAGAAAAGGATAATCACGTTATCCTTACAGGACCTTCCGTTATCCTTACTGACTTTTAAATGACATATTCGGATTCAGCGACCCCAAAAACCCCCAGAATAGATTTTTTTCCGGAAAATTTGGAGAAAAGGATAATCACGTTATCCTTACAGGACCTTCCGTTATCCTTACAAGGACGAAGTAGTGAAAATATTGTAATGTCATCGAACTTTAATAAGTGTGCAAAATTTCAAGTCAATCGGACAAGCGGAAGTGGGTCAAAATTGGGTTGCAAGATTTGACCCCGACAAACAGACAGACAGACAGACAGACAAGATAGCGAGCTAAATAAAAGCTTTTAAAAAACACTCCTTTTATTGATTATTGTGTATTAATTGTGAATGATTTTTTATTGTGATCTCTTATTACCTAAAGTTCAACATTTTTCTAAATTATAATTAATATGCCGAATTCACACGATCAACCAAAAATGCGTTTACCGTCAACCATCAACACTTTGATAGATGCTCAAGTATCAGCACTGCCTAAGATTGCCGAAAACAAGACAACCACATTGCTAATGTTAACTGTTGATGGTCGACGTATGGTCACTACTATTTTTTAGTTTTTTTTTATTTCGCGGAAGTAATGCGCTCTTTAAATTATCCTTGTATAACTCATCCAGAAATCTGTCTATAGTGTTCGATCTTATATTATTAATGAAATTGTTTACCATGTGAAAATTTTATTGCCAAACAACAAACAAAATCAACATTCTGTAATTCATGAATGGAAATATAAAAGTGAAGAGATTTAATTCAACAACTTAATGTGTCTTTAAATAAAAATTTAGTGCTTTATATAATTCAGAATATCGGCATTATAAAATAATGTAATGATGGGGAAATGTATTTTGTGATAAACAACAGATTTATTGAAATAACAATAGAGGAAATTATTATATGGCTAAGGCTTATAAAGATTTATCGTGCAAATAGTAGTTCTTTTCCAAGGGAAATATTTCACAATGGAATCGTGTTTTCCGCCATTAGCGGCATTATCGTTGCGTGGCGGCAGCAGTACAAAATCACAGAAACATCGCCACAGTACAAGTGGAACACCAACGAATGAAGGTAGCTTCGGCGATGGAAGAATTAACTCTCAAAAGGAATTCACACCAAAGTTAGAAGTACTTCAAGACTTGGATTTGTACTATATTAGGCAAATAGCATCTAGTTTAAAGGTAAGTTAGAATGCCTAAACTCATTAATAAATTTCTGGATATATGTCTAGCAGGTAAATAAAACAAAATTATCCCTAAATGCAGAAAATTTAAAAAAAAACCATTTCTAGTAGGATTTGGCAATTGGCAATACCAGCTAGTCTTGAGGGGGAGAGAGTATCTGTCCAGGTAGTTCCTTCTGAATGGGCGTCGAGGCTAGCTCGGTTCTAGTTGCGATTGTGAAATATCCTGGTTCGCGTTGATTGATTTAAAATAATCAGGGTCTTATATATCTCGGCTTGAAAAAATTTTCAAGTTAAAATACTCACACTTGTGGTGGCTTAAAAAAATTCGGTAAAATTTAATTACTAAGATATAGTACACAGTTGAAAATTTGAGGATAAATTTTATAAATATATTTATCTATATAAATCCATAAGCAAATTTATAAATTTTATAAATAACGGGGATAAAAATTGATCAATTCAATTTATTAATTGTATAAATCCCCAAGTATAAAAATTTCCTGATTTTTTTTTTAAAAGTAGGCGGGAATTTATAGTAGCGTGGTTTATATTTGTATTGTGTTTTAATCATTTAACTTTAACATTTTTGTTTATATTTACTTATACAAATTCATTTACCTTTTGCCTTATAGAATATTTTTGTTTCTTCTTGATAGTTTTTATATGTAATATGAAGTATACCAACTATGAAATTTCTTTCGAAACGCGAATTATATCACAGCAAAAGAAAAAGCTTGCCATTTTATAAATTGATATATTAATTTTATATCAAAGTTCTATTGAATTTTTGAACCAAATCAAAATTGGCTGTTTTTATAAAACTCAGCATAAAATTTATACTTTTTATTTATCAATGACTTTAATATTTTATAATTTATTAATTCTATATCAATTTTGGTATATGACTTTATATGGAAAAATTTATCAAAAAAGGATAAATTTTATACCCAAATTTTCAACTGTGTAGAAAAATTTTAGTCCTACAAATAAAAAAAGGTCCGATTTTATCAGCTTTTTCTAAAGCTGATTTTATCAACTTTTTCGTTTAAATCTTTCTGTTTACGCTTGATATATGCATGTATGTTTCCTTTCTTTGTTGTAAATTTAATCTGAATTAATCCTTACAGGCTTACCATGGTACACACAGCTGTACAGTAGTACCAAAGTCGTACCACTTATTGAATCGCCTTTCATTTCTGCACAAAAGGTTTGAAATGGTGCTACATAAAATATTCATATGTCCTGATGCATCATGAAACTCCCGTTACAGATTTGAACTGGTTTTAAATATTTTCCGTGTGTGATTTAGTCATTATGAAATAAAAGTATTTACAGTGGCTGTGGTAAGCTTTATTTGTGTGCAGCACAAGTAAAAATATTTGCTATTTTGCTGTGCTTCTTAAGAAGACAAGAATCTCCAAACTTCTCGAAACTATCCTAGATTTATGTACTATTTTTTGTTAACGGTGACAAAATAATGCAAATACTAGTGTGTATGAAATATAAGTTCAAGGACATTTAAGTAATTTGATACGTTTGAGCATGTCTTTATATCACCTACGTGGTTTCGGCGGATTATCGGGTGTTTGACTTGGGTCGAATTTCAACTTGAGAAGAATATTTATTTTACACCAAGGGCGTCAAACTTGCGGTCCGCGGGCCGCATGCGGCTTGTAACGAGTATTTTTGCGACCCGCGCACCGCATCTAAGCGTATCTTTGAAGACCCATATAACAAACCAACATTTTAATAGATAATAGATAGCTGGGTGGATCCTTTCCCTGAATCTGTGGAGCTTTGAACTCAAAGGTATATATTTAGATTCGATACGTGACAAATTTCCCCTATAGGCAATTTTGTTGAAGAATTAAAAGTATGTATTCTTCGTAATATGGCCCACAAAAACTCAATGTGGTAGTTGAGTTTGATAGCCCTGCTCCACACGTATGAAAACGACATAAATGCCTTTGAAACAAGTAAAACTAATTCTTTTCTTTCCCTCTAGTTTCATGTAATTCCCAGTTAACATTTAGCGTATTAAAATACCGTCGTTCACTTTAGTTTACAATTTCGAGATAACATAACTTGCTCAACTATAGCTTTATTGTAAATATTTATTACTTTATGTTATAAGATGGTTTAGGGCCGAGTGATAAGGTGTTAGTATAGGATCTCTATACATTTAAGGTTTTTTAAGCATTGTTGAAAGAAATGTGTTCGCTTCTAAGCTCATGAAGAATTGAACCGATTAAAACGAAACTTTAGAATGAGCCTTTTAATATCAAGAGCGATCAAAGGTAAATTTCGGTAGTAAATTCTTCAGTTAAAAATGACATATATTTTTATCATGAAATTTTAGGGCTTATTCAGGGTTGCCAGGTTTCTAGACAGTTAAGTCGCCCAAATTTTAAAAAATTGCCACCCAAAATCGCACCCATTCGAGTCGCCCAATTCGCGATAAATTACAATACATAAGAAATAAAATAACAGCAAAACCCTTTATCCAAACCAATGATGGAATTTTTACTTTTTAAATAAAATGTACTTATTTTTATTGTGGGTTTTTAATGGTGTTTTAGTGTTTTTTTTGGGTGGACTTTTTTTTAAAAAAACACCCTTTTTTTGGACTGAGGAAAATAATAACAATCCAGGTGCCCTGTACGTTGTTCCCTTACTTTAAAGGTGCCAATCAGCGATCAATGTTTTACCCCTTGTTTGTCAGACTGAAAATTTTTCAATGTCTTCATAGCTATTTATGATCTTAGATTTTGATCTTAGATTTTGATCTAAAATGGTTTTTATAAATATCTCAAAACAATAAAATTAATTATTATCTGTAGCAGAAATAATATATTTTTTCGCTTTAAAATATTTTTTTCTCGATTGACTGGCTTCCTAAATTCTTTAAAACAAGTTTTTTCGAATGACTAAAAAAAATTTTCGGAGACTTTTCCAAACACAGACAAAGAAGAAATTTCATCCAAAAATAGCAACAGAAAGACCTTGTCGGCAGTTCCTTTTCTTTTCGAATCCAAAATGTATAGCTAACCAGCAAAAATCTTTAAAAAAACAATCTTACACACATTTGACATCATCCTCAATTTATTCTTGTCAACACATCCCAGCAATTAATTTTTTATCATCTCATGTAACTATGTCTAAATTTTCTATAATTTTGAATCAATACTTCTGAATTCTGACCACAATAAAAACGGGCTTGAACGTTTTCTTCCGTCAAAGAATAGTCTACAAACTGTTTAGTTGTAAAGGTATTTAAAGTCTCTAAATAAGATGGTAAATGACGTCAAAGAAATCACGAAACTCCACTTCTAGGAAGGCAATAACGAAACTCCACTTCTAAGGAGTTTTACAACTAATTCGATTCCAATTACTTTTTTTAATATTTTTATTTTCCCCTTCTCTGCAATCTTATGATTTGCTGAAGCGATTTTTTACCATTTAATAAGTTATTATATAAAATTTTCCCACCACCACCACATTTCTTTCCAGCAGTATACTAAATTGAATGTGAAAATTGTATCGAATATATGCACTCTAAATGGTTTTTGTGAATTCACACTAAATACTGTTGTAAAAAATTCATTTTTTTGACTATTTTCACACTTTTGATGTGTGATTTGCAAAAATCGCGTGAAATCTCTATTTTTGAGTGATTTTACTACAACATTTGTGTGATTTTCAACAATTAAAACTAGTTTTGTGGGATTTCACACAAATGTGTGATTTCACACTAAATTTGTGTGAAATACGTTAATGCAGATAGTAAAATCCCAACAGTAGTGTGATTTTACACTAATTTGTATCGTTATCACAAAGAAATGGGGTCTAATTACCCGCCGCAGGCAACTATAAAATAATATGACGGTATCATTCTGTTAATCGTGTATCGCCAGTTTTGAAAATCCAATTAAAAATTATCGCACTATTAATTCAAGAAACGAATTTAAAAAAATCATTTTTGAAGATCATATTTAGAAATTAATTTAAATTGTTTTTGTTAATTATGTTAGGCCGATGTTTTCAGATTTTTATTAAAATAATCCCTTTTTGGCAAAATATTGAAGGGGAAAAGTATTTTTTCGAAGCAAGACAAACACTTCCATCGATCAATTTCATTCGTTTGGAGTATTTGGTCTAAAATTTCATCGAAAATCAATTATTTCTTTGCATATCGTATTATTGTTGTCATTCGTCGTTTCCATTTCTCCTCAACATTGTGAAATTAGATGTGGAACAGAAATTAAATGGAACATCATGTTTTTCAGAGAGAAAAATAATCAGAGATAAATTTTATTTTCTGTAAAATCGCACACTTTTGGGTAAAATCGTATACATTTTATGTAAAATCGCATACATTTTGTCTGAAATCGCACTCATTTTGTGTGATTTCACTATTCGTTTGTTGGAAATTTGTGTGAAATCACTACATATTATGCTGGAATTCACGCTGATTTTTGTGTGAATTTACGCTCTATTTTCTTATCACAATGCTGTTGGATATCACTACATTTAATTTCGTCAGTTTCCTAAATTAAATGTAATGAAATACAACAGAAATCAATTAGAGTGTATTACGTAACCATATAAAAATTAGAACATCGTGATCAATTAGTTTTTTTTTTGCCATATACGGTGATTTACAATTATCTTTTTGTCAATGATAGCTCTGTGTTTTTCAGTGCTTTTTACTATTTTATATTGTCATGCGATAGAAACAACTCATTCAAGTGCATTCAGTTGTCTTCCACATTTCAATTAATAATCTACTAATATTAAATTTTGTTTTACATGCAGGAACAACATCAGTAAGACGTATAAATTCTCACTTAGGCACAGATATCGTACTACTAGATCGCGGCACTCGAACAATTCCATAGCAAAGATATGGGACAGCGTGACTATGGTTGTCTCATTTTATCTTCGAATTTTAGTGATGTCAGACGTTCGAATCAACAAACTCAATAACACTTGAATTATATGTTTTACGTCGAACTCATAAGACTTAGGGCCTTATTATGGACTGTCAATTCACAATTGATGGTTGATAAATATCAACTGAGTTGATAAATCGGTATTACGAATGTCAATCGTTGTCAACTTTGGTTCACAGCTCTCAATAAAGTTGACACCGATTGACATTCGTAATACCGATTTATCAATTTTGTTGATAGGTATCAACTATCAATTGTGAATTGACAACCATAATAAGGCCCTTATACACGGTTTAGGGAATTGCATATTAATGTATGTGGCAGCTCTGAATATTAACATGAATAATCGGTATAGGGATTGAATAATATTCCGTCGGGGACCTGCATAAGCATTTTTTTTCCAGAATTTTAATTTCCCAGAATTACTAGCTTTGTCCCTTTTTTTCGTCATAGCTTTTTGACGCTTCAGTGGCCTATTTGAGATAGCAAATGGCTTGATCTAGTAGTAGGATATCTGTGCACTTAGGCCATGATGACGAGATTTAATCGAGTTCTTAACACACTAACATTCGAATCCGGACACGTTTTATTTTTCTTGTGTTTACAAATGTATGTCGAACTGTGTCTCTCTAATCTAAATGAATTCAATTGTAAAGACAATTTAGTTAAAAGTAATGAATGGATATTTCACGTGATCATTTAGCTTCTTATGTAATAAATACATAATTTGTATGAAAGTTCAATTAAAAATCTGATACCGACTTATATTATTCATGGGCGTATCTATAGATTCAGGATTTAAACGAAACAAAAACCAGAAATTTTCATTTTGGGAGTAGAATTAAACTGCGGAAAGAAAAATTTAAAATTACTATCATAGGGCAGTGGACTTGGAATTTGTGCTATAATCAGAGGCGGATTTTAACATGTTGAGGCCGATTAAGGTCGATTACAATCTGAACTTATATTCTTTGATTAAAATAATATATATTTTGTTTTTTCGTGATTTTGACTCCTGAAAACTATCAATTAATGAGTCATTGTTTATTTTTTTTACAAGATCGCTTTCAATTGCTATGGTAGCAAATTGACTTCATTTGTTTTGGCCAGGTGTTGTTCCGAAGTGGTTTTTGACCCGTTTAAGAACACTACACGAATTTTTACCAGACGCATTTGCAATTGGCATTGTTGAAAAAGCTTTAGGATTATTTTTAATTTGGAAATGTCGATTTTAGACCTTGCTGAATTGATTCATACATTCCAGGCACTGCAAATATTTTTTCAATTTCGCAAAATGGAGAAACTCTCATCTTTGAATGCAATTTTATCTATATCATCTTTATAGTTTTCAGCTAAATTTCATACACACTTAGAAAATTCTTCGTGCAGTAAATTAAGAAATATTCAATGAAAAAAGCAAGCATCAACAACGTTGAAGAAAAAACATAACAAAAGCTATAATTGCCAATATGGCAATCATTGGAGACCCGTATGGTGATATTCGTATCAAAATTCGAACAGTTATACCAAAATTCCACTTTGAAGTCAAACTTTCCAATAAGATTTTTTTAAAATTTATTCCAATCGGATTTTGATGTATGGGAGTTTTATGTAGAATCATATCCTAAATAAGTTTTCTTCTTGGACTTTTTTGATAAGATTAACCGTTTTTGAGATATTCGCAAAAAACGTTTTCGTTCGTATGGGGGGTACCCCCCCCTAATGGTCCATTTTTGCCCATTAACGAACTTAGCCTCGCATTTTACGAAAAACGGATCCACGCAAACTTTCAAGTCTCTAGCTCAATCCGTGCGCCCGCAATCCGCGCCACAGACAGACAGACGGACGGACATGCAAAATTCAACTTTTTTCATCATTCTAAACACACTGGTGTAATTCATTTTTTGGTGTGATGACGGGATCTTGGCGTTACAAACGGTAAGGCAAAGTTAATATACCCTTTGGTTTCACCATACGGGTATAATAACTGTTAGTAGTTTTGAAAAAAATATCAATCTCTAATCAAAATTGTAATCTCAAAAAATATTATTCTTACTCAATATTGAAAATTAGTAAAACAAATGATTCGTTTTTTATACCCATATGTTGAAACCAAAGGGTATATTAACTTTGCCTTACCGTTTGTAACGCCAAGATCTCGTCATCACACATAAAAATGAATTACACCAGTGTGTTTAGAATGATAAAAAAAGTTGAATTTAGCATGTCCGTCCGTCTGTCCGTCTGTCTGTGGCGCGGATTGCGGGCGCACGGATTGAGCTAGAGACTTGAAATTTTACGCAGACCCGTTTTTCGTAAAATGCGAGGCTAAGTTCGTTAATGGGCAAAAATGGTCCATTAGGGGGGTACCCCCCATACGAACGAAAACGGTTTTTGTGAATATCTCGAAAACGGTGCATCTTATCAAAAAAGTCTAAGAACAAAAATTATTTAGGATATGATTCTACATAAAACGCCCATACATCAAAATCCGATTGGAATAAATTTAAAAAAATCTTTTTGGAAAGTTTGACTTACCCGTATGGTGAAACCAAAGGGTATATTAACTTTGCTTTACCGTTTGTAACGCCAAGATCCCGTCATCACACACAAAAATTAATTACACCAGTGTGTTTAGAAGGATAAAAAAAATTGAATTTTCCATGTCCGTCCGTCTGTCTGTCTGTCTGTCTGTCCGTCCGTCCGTCTGTCTGTGGCGCGGATTGCGGGCGCACGGATTGAGCTAGAGACTTGAAATTTTACGCAGACCCGTTTTTCGTAAAATGCGAGGCTAAGTTCGTTAATGGGCAAAAATGGTCCATTAGGGGGGTACCCCCCATACGAACGAAAACGATTTTTGCGAATATCTCAAAAACGGTGCATCTTATCAAAAAAGTCCAAGAACAAAAGTTATTCAGGATATTATTCTCCATAAAACTCCCATACATCAAAATCCGATTGGAACAAATTTTAAAAAATCTTATTGGAAAGTTTGACTTCATAGTGGAATTTTGATAAAACTGTTCGCCATTCACTTAAATCACCATACGGGTTTTCAATAATTGCCAGATTGGCAATTATAGCTTTTGTTATGTTTTATATTAATTGTAAGTAAAAACTTTTTGTTAAACTAAATTGTAATAACAACAAACAGCCTTATTAATAAACGTTAGTTAATTTTTATCAATGGTTTACGCAGTGGATAACTCGAAATTATTATTAATAAAAAATTTTAAGAGTTAACTGACGTTAGTTAACTCTGTGTTAGCTAACATACCGATTTCCTCGAGTTAAGGAGTTGATAACTCTTGACGGCGCATAACTCTTGCAAAAAAGACTGGAAGAAGCAATGATCCATTAAAAAAATGCAATTTATGTTGTTATATTATATTACCTTATCACTTGAACACCAATTTTCTGATCGCTTTCGTTAAATTTTTAAATTTTCCATTTTTAATTACTTTGCAGTCAATCACAATTAAACTAAAAACACTAATTTCACTCCTATTTTAATACCGTCTCCAAGGAAACGAATTTAAAAAACCCAAATATGAGTCAAATGTAAAAGATTTTCGTATTTTTTGGTACAATTAGGCACCAGGGTTGCCTTATTCAAGCTAAATTTTTTAATAAAATACGAGTTAGCTATTATATGGAGGAAAAAATTTTATTAATAAGAATCGTTAACTAATGTATAAGTTTGCTATCTCGGAGTTAGTTAGCACATGAGTTATCTCCGTGTTAGGGATTTTTTATTAATAAGGCTGAAAGTGTATTGGCAGAATAAAAGTAAGAGGCCTGACGACAGTGGGCGAAACGTTGAGGCATTTAATAAAAATGTTCTAAAAAGGATTGATTAGTTTAATTCGATGACCGAGTAACCGAAGGAAAGAAGTATATTTCATAAATGATGCAAAGGCAATTTGATGTTGACACAACAGAAGGCAAATAAGTATTTTTTTTGAGGCCCATATAAATCCGAGGCCCTAGGCAGCTGCCTAATTTGTCTGTGGGTAAATCCTTCCCTGGCTTTGGCGAGAAACTAAATTCGGATAAATTGGACCACAGACATTTTATCAATTATGGAAAAATTGAAGCGGGCATGCCTGAAAGATATGCTATGATAACTAACGAAAAACAATATTTGAAGAAATTAATTTACGGAAATTTTGGCGGGAGACGAAATTTGGAGATATTGGACTCGGCTAACTTAGGAGTTTTTTTTTCTACAAAATACGAATTTTGGCGGGGAAAAATTTCGGTGAAATTGAAGCCGGCTTTAATTTTTTTCCAAATTTCTTTCGCCACCATTTGTTAGCGCCATTTTTTTCCTGAGTGTTTTTTCAGAGCTCTTTCATTTAAGACTCCACTCGATGGCTACTTTCGATGGGTACTCGATAGTTCAATTTGGACAAAATGGCGGCTGTCGTCCACCATTCAGTTTTTTTCACAAAAATCCTATATGTTAATTTATTTTTTTGTGTCTACGTTAATTCATTTTGGAAATGATACGTTAAATCATTTTGAATAGACAAAAAACTGATGCGTTAATTCGCTATACGTTGATTCACTAACATTAATTCAGTGCCTAAGCCTGATAGAAGGAATTTTAATATATCGGCACATAAAAAATATGACAAAAAAATGTGTCGCGGCTGTAAGATAATTATGAAGCAATTGCAGGTACAAAAAGTTTATTCTGTGAAAAAAATTGTTTACAAAAAGTTGGAGCAAATCTGGTGATATTCGCTAAAATTTGTTAACATTTAACTAACATTGTTTTTTTTTGTGGGTCAGGAGTCAACCAAGCTTTACGAATATCTTAAGAAAATTGTCGAGATTTTCAATTTTAAGGCGGTTTTAAATAAATAGGGGAACCCGGGGCTAGAATTAACAGGGGTAAGTATTAACAAGCCTATTCCCGCCGAAATATACGAGCCAGAATCTCGAAATTTGGTTTTTGTCCATCATTCGATAAGGTCAATCATATCGTGACTCATCAGTCATAAACAGTTAATTGCAAGTGAATGTTTAGCACAAAGACCGAAATTTAGCTGGTAAACGAACTTTTTATGGTTTGGAATATTTTGATTTCTGTCTTAGTTTTTTATATTATTGAATATAACTTTGCCGATAATGTAAGTTAATGAAGCTATAATTAATAATATCCTTTGGTTTTATTACAATCCTTAACTATATTTTTGTGTGTGGTTAATAATTCAAAAAAAGTAGTGTCGGGGCTAAAATTAACAAATCCATGGGGCAAGAATTAACAATATAATGTCATAGACATAGAGTAAGAATTCTCATACTATGTGTATATAGATACAAATTATGTACAAAAAAGCTTCCCTGAGACCTTTTTTTAGATAATAATAATTGTTTTTGTTTTTTAAAACGACTTAATTTTTTTGTCAATTTATGTTCCTTGAAAAGGATATTTATTTGGTTCATTTTATTAGTTTTTGTGATAATTAATATATTTGAATTTAAAAGGATATATATTTTGTTTATTTTATAATTTTTGTGAAAAAAAAATCTTTTCTTTTAATTATTTCCATGTTAAAACTTGTTGCCCCGTGACCGGGGTTAGTTTTAACAGATGACATTTTTTCGTAAAAATGATTTTTTTCATATAGTGACTACCTGGTTGAAACTTTTTTTTATTTCTTGTGATACCTGAAGACCTACAGTATGGCTAGATATAAACACAATATCAAAAATATTACTTGTTAAAAAAATATGACCCAATTTCCAAATTTTGTTAATACTAGCCCCGGCTTCCCCTACTATGTGATTTCATTTATATTTCTGTAATTAGTACTTCTTTATAACCTCCCACTGTAAGTTGATTATGCCAAATTCGTAGTTAATAATAAATATAATTTGTTCTCAAAATGTAAAGCATTCTTATATCAGCTGAAGCCTCTCAACACACATGTGAAATCGCCAAATGTTTAATTATAAATATATGTACTGTCGAACTTGGATAAGTGGGATCTCACATGACAGATAAGTGGGATCTCACATGACAGTGTTTCCCACTTACCCGAGTTCCCGCTTACCCAGGTTCGACTGTATATTATATGTGAATATATATAGATTTATATATTTATTGTTTTTGCCGTCTTTTCTGTTTGTCAGTCGCACCCTTTCCGATTAATTTTATATCTTTTCTGTGAATAAAAATTGATACAAAAACAAAGTGACACTTTCCTTTTAGCGTTTTTCATTCCGTCATCAACGAAATCTATTTTTAGGGACTTTTTGTCATTTCTTTCAAGTCTGATAGTAAAGAAGCCGTCCCTGTCGCATACAATTGAAATGAAACTTTGAACCAAGCCAAACCGACGTCTTGTCCCTTACTTCTTTACACTGAGAGAAAGAATTATATTCTGGTACTAAAAAATTGGCGTATTAGAAGTAAAGCTTCTTCTCGGAGTTCTCTTATTTTTCCTCCCAGCACAGCAACATTTCTAGTGTCGCGCTACAATATCTCTAGTGGCGCACTATAGTATTTATAGTATCGCGCCATTTTTTTAGCCTTGACTACCGGTATCTTTTCATTAAAATCATAGGTTTTAGTTTGGAATATCTGTGATATATTTGGTATTTCGTGGAGTGGCCGAGATTGTATGTCGCTTCGTTCGTGGCCACCCCGGCAGTCTAAAGGTTAAAAGAATAAAATCTTCATTTTTGATAGCTTTTGAGATTGTAATAGTACGTTTTAATCAATTTTCCAGTATTGTTTCTTACTTTTTACAGTTGATTTATAAATTATAAATATTTTCTTACGTATTAAATGTTGAAACACTTTTGCTCCTAGCGAACTTCGAACCCAAGATTCCTTAGTTCGGAGTGTAATCATAAACGAAGTCAATTAATAAAGCTATTGGTTATATTTCTCTTGAACGTAAGGCGCTATTGAAAACATTCTCTCATTTTGCTTGCCACTATGATGTAGTGGTAAACCCTAGCTAAGCATTTGTTGTTACTAGTTCAGTAGTGACTGGTACTAACCTTGTAGTGATTGGCACTTATGGGGCTATTCACGAATGTAAATGTATCTGCAACTGTAACTTTACATGTTCCACATGATTCATACTAATTTTACATTAGATTCCAAATTGGTATTCACAAACTGTAACTGAATAATAGGGATTCCTGACAGTTGCTTCTTCTGAACTGTATAACAAATCGTATAAACATTTCTTTCTAAGTATTTTTATTTAACTTACTCAGAATCTTCTTCCCATCCATTATACAACAATATTAAGTCCGAGATATTTCCTTTATTCTTAAAATTTTGCATTTTTCTTAAAAAATGTAACCTTATGGATAAGTTTTCTCTCGGCATAAACTTACAGATGATTTGACAGCTAGTTACAGATACAGAATGTCAAAGTTACAGTTTGTGAATAGCAAAGTGGACTGAAAATGTAAAGTTACAGATACAGAGCAATCTTACATTTTAAGAATAGGCCCATTAAAATATAGATTTGTGTTCTCTCAGTGTATTTTCAATCGAATCGCACTCGATTTTTTTCATCTTGTTGGTAATTAAATGGAGCATGCGTTCTTTAAAGAAAATTGTCTAACTACGTAAAAATAAAGACACAAACAAATTGGCCCAGAATTGAACTTGGAACTCAAAAAAAAACCCAGAAAATTCTATCATGCCGCCTATTTTAAGGCTTCCAACCCCTTCCAGTAGAAACTACTTCGAAGTCGCACTTGGTTGATTCATTTGGGATTTCAAAGAAGTTTTTGGTGTGTATACATTTTAGGACGCCCATAACTGGGGGAGTTGAGAACTTAATAAACCGCACAACTTACGAAAATGTTCGACAAAAATGATTATCTGTACGATGAAAATGGATATCACGATGAGTATAAGTTTGGTTTTCTTCTTGGGGGTCCATCTTTGATTTGATGAATTGCTCCAGCTGTTGTTCATCGTTAATTACGGATTTTTCCCTTTTCTATAAAGCGATGACTCAAAGATGATATGCTGGAGCTACTGCATTTAATTATTAATCACATTTATAATGAAATTTATTTGAATTTTTCTACCACGCACGCTGAACGATGTTTATTAAGTTGAATACATGACAATATACAATTGCTGTATCACTACAGGTTTGTTAACCAATGCATTTTCTTTTACTTTTAGTTTTGCAAACACAGCAGTTGTTATAATCCGATAAAATTGTTAAAAGAACGGTTTATAATAGTATTTACTTATATAGCGTGTATTCCTCCAGAAAATTTCCTACATCAACATATATTCATACATGCGACGAGTTTCTTATGTAGCGTCTGGGTTTTTCAACCTTTCTTAATGCTCTTAATGATAAGGAATTAACTAAGGCAATTTTTAGCAACCTTTTTTGCATACTCCTTGGCCTACTAATCTTTACGATTGCAAATTAACAAATCTTCATTCTTTTACGTAAAACAATCTATAAAGAATTGGATATGAAATAAAGTCGATATTAAATCATGAAAATTTTCAAAAAAAGAGAACTCAACTTCAGTAAAATTCTAAATACCAATGAAAAGTTTTACAAATAGCAGATATCATTTGAAAAGAAAGATTTAATAAAAAAATATTGTTAATATTTGAATCTCTAAATATTTTATTGTCATATTGTAGCCATACACTATGCCTTTTTTCACGGTGAAATAAATAAATAAATAATTTAAACGACTAACTACAAAACAGAATTCCTAATTTTTATGTTTTATTCACATAAACTGATATTTAAGTCGGCATTGAAGAAAGCAATCGAATGGCTATGTGACTGACACATAAATTAAAACAACTTCCCACATGGCTTCGGTTTCTTACATGATTAAAAATTCATATCATAAAAGTATGATCAGACCATCAACATTTTAAAAAAATCTTAGTGAAAATTGAAATTCTTCGATTGTCAGTTACACAACTCTGATTGCAATTGTTTTTTTTTTTTTGAGTTTTTGAGTCCTATCAATCAGCTGCACGGATTACAACCAAACCATGCGGAAAACGTTAATTATCAAACATCAACACGCTGACAATGGAAAATTCGTTTATTGTTAACCGTTGACTATCAACAGTAGATGTAAGATTCCGGGGGCGGTCAATGTATTTTTGCTAATTTGGTTAACCACGGGGATTTGGCTTTATAAAGGGGCTTTCAATAAGGACGCGCGATTTTTAAATGTAATTCAAACAAGCTGAGTGTGAGATATCCACTCAATTTTTTTTTTTGTTTGAAAGAATATGGTATGGCATTAAGTATGGAATATAACGTCGTTCAAATGTCCGCCGCGGCTTTGCTTGGTGGCACGTCCAATTTTCGATGAATTTGTCGCATAAATCTGGCTGAATTTGCTGGATGTCGTTCGTTATGATGGCTTTGAAGACATCAATCGTTTCCGGTTTATTCGCATAGACCTGCGATTTCAGATAACCCCAAAGGAAGTAGTCTAAAGACGTTAAATCACACTGGCTAGTTGACGTCAGCGCCCTGCGAGATAACCATGTCCTCAAATCGCTCGTACAGAATGTCCAATGTGGCATGTGCTGTGTAGCACGTAGCGCCGTCCTGTTGGAACCACATGTTGTCGGTATTCATGTCATCCAGTTTAGGCCACAAGAAGTTACTTATCATCGATCTGTAGCGCTAGCCGTTGACGGTTATGGCAATGCCAGTTTCGTTTTGGAAGAAATACGAACCGATGATTCCGCCAGACCAAAATCTGCACCAAACAGTGACTTCCTCGGGATGCATTTGGTGCTGGTGTATCTCGTGTAGATTGGTATCGCCCCAAATCCGACCATTTTGCTTGTTCACATATCCATTCATCCAAAAATGAGCCTCGCAAAATTTAGAAAATAAAATAAAATTTAATAGAAAATTTCGTAGAAAATAAAATTTGATGATTTGCACACGTTATTAAACGCTATAACCTTCAATGGTGATTTGTCACACACTACTAAACAATTCACAACAAATTTGACAGATGTTACTTTAACAACATGGCCGCTATATCCTAACAAACGTCCTTATTAAAAGACCCTTTACATTTAAATAACAGAAGTTCTTTCTTGTGCGAACATTTTTTATTTCTTTTGAAATAGCATTTTTAAAAATATTTCACCTAAGTGAACAAATATTTACTATCATTATCGTACATGTCTTCCTTGTGGCATAAAACAACTGGTTTTGAAATGTCAATGGAAGCCACTATGGTCAGCAAACCAAGATCCACGAAATCTATTTTTAAGTAGTGTTGGGTAGATGTCTCGCACTTTTATTTGATTGTAGACGTTACCTGCTTTGGTAGAACCATGAGCCAATGAACACAGGTGGTTAATCATGATCTTTGATAAAAATCGCAAATTAATCATACTTTGACGAAATTTAAATATTCTAATAAAGTTTTTTTGTAAACATTTTAAGACACATGAAGTCCTTAAAACTCGATGTGGGCGTCAGACAGATTTACATGATTTCTTGTCAGACGATGACACTCAGCATATAAATATATGTTTGAAAAAATATTTTGAGCATAAAAAACATGAAATATCATCACTTCATGAATATTTGGCAAAAAATATATTAAAATGACATCATCATGGCATAACATAATCGGTAGTTATCCAAATCGAGTTCTTCGGTCGTCAGTGATCAATGCGATTGACCGACCGATCAACCACCATCAATTTTCGAATTTCAATTTGAATTTGAGCTACTAAGTTTTAGTTTTGGTTTTCATTAAATTCCGTCTGAACGTTGATGGCTGAATAATTAAAGTGTCTTTGCAATTTCTAAGTATTTTTATTATTTATTTTTTGTGTAGCTGACAGGATGAGCCTTTCCTCTCCAAATATTCTACATTTTAATATAGCAGATGGTTATATAGCTTCCAAATGTTTTTTTTGCAGTTTGTCGATGACTAATCATGTTCAGGTCATGAACATCATTGTAGTGTATTCACACTAAAAATCTGTAAAGAAACAATTAAGGTCACAATTTCAGTCACAATTTTTGGTGAATGTCAAAAATTTTGGTGAATTTAAATTGGAATATTTTACTCGAATTGAATTTTCCCTCGTTTTCGGAATTTTTAAGTCATAACAAGCTATTTCACGAGTACCTCTTTGGCAGTGGTAGCTGTTTTCTTAAAATATCTCAATTGGACAAAACGCTATATATAGTGTATCATAGTTGCAATCGAACTTGTGTAACTGACTATCGAAGAATTTCAATTTTCACTCAGACTTTTTTTAAATGTTGATGGACTGATCATATAATATATGAAAATGAACCACTTTTCACATATTTCAAAACGAAAAAAAAATCTTTAAAAAATACGAAAAATGAAAGAATATTTAAATGTTGTGAGTTAAATTACACTTTGCATAAAAATGGTCTAATTGAAAATTTGTTTACCAACACTTGAAGTCACATTAAACTCGATAGAGGAATATCTGATTGTGTAAACAAGCTCTTTGAAAAGTCAATTCAATCTCTTTCAAGGTTCTTCGAAAATGTATTAAAATGTAAAGGAAAAACAACTTCAACATCAAAAGTTTCGAAGTTATATCAAATTATGTTAACCCATTAACGCCTAGACCAATTTAGCTTTTAATTTGTATGAACAAATTTTCCTGCTCACAACAAGAAATAAAATTTAAAAAAATATTTTATACCAGAAGGAACTATTAAAGATACCAGTACAAAGCGCAAAGCCACTGGGAAACGTGAAATAAATGATAAGACGTATAACCAGCAGTGGGACGTACTGGGTTAGCCTAAAAAAAATATTAAAGCAAATTTGGCAAATGTATTTTTCTTACTCTGTTGATGATGCATCGAAATGAAACGTGACATCACGCCATACACACTATCCATGTTGTTAAGTCAGTATGAAGCTACAATTCTTGGTTTATGAATTTCATTCAGATTGAAATGACTCATGAATGAAATAGTCGCGAAATGAAAAAAATATTAAATTGAGTACAAACTCTTATCAACGCCGCAGTTCCTGCATAGTTTGATGGAAAAGTCTAATGAGATTCCTAAAGATCGAATTATATGCAAATGCATATGCAAATGCATATGCAAAAAATTTCACAAAAAAATAATGTTTTCGATAAATTAGCATTTCGATAAATTAGGATCGCTGTTTTGAAACTAAGGGCCTTACCAATGACCCGTGACTAACTTAGTAACAGCTTTTGGTGTGTGCGAAACGGGCTATTTGCTTGCTAATTTCGGTTCAAATCCTAGTTATTATTGAAAAGTTTTAAATTCGCTGTGATAAATGTGTGAAAACTTACTAGAATTAGCAAGCAAATAGCCCGTTTCGCACACATCAAAAGCTGTTACTAAGTTAGTCACGGGTCATTGGTAAGGCCCTAAGAGATTAGAATTAAACTCTGAATTAACCATAATTTTAATCTCTTAGTTTCAAAACAGCGATCCAAATTTTTTATTTACCTTATATGAGTTTTCCCAAGAACAAACATTTTTCTTTTTATCCAATCTCTCACACGCAAATTCTAAAAATTCAGTTATATTGAATTTTTCGAAAAAAAAACTTTTTTTTAGGATTTTCTCAAAAATTAGAGGCAATCTGGCCAAACCATTTGTAGGTTCGAATTCAGAGACCTCAAATTATCTAAAAATGATTGTTTAATCTTTGGCAATAAAATGGCTGTTGGATAGTCTTATAGAAAAGGGGACAAGAACGGGGTAACTCCACTATCAGAAAAAGGAGGTAACTCTAAAATTTAAAAGATTTTCCCCCGTTCCGAATTGGTATTATTGTATGATTATGGTCAATACATCATAGCTGGGAATTTTTTTTTATGAAGCTTAAAAATTTAATTTTTAAAACGTTTTTTTTTTTAATTTCCGAAAAACACCAAAAACCCCGTTGTTGCTGCAAGCCCTTCAATTATAAAAACGCTCCTTGAATATTACATTCGAATTAGATAATCCAATATTTTAGCGAAGTCAATATTACATTCGATCTTTAATTTCTTTTTTACCTTTCAGGAATTGGATTTGGAGCAAAAAATCGACTTAGAGATAAAAATGCGCGAAGGATCTGCAAAGTTGCTGGCCGCTTGCAACAATCCGAAGAGCGCATCGTCAGGACTAAGTTCAAGTAGCAATGGAGGGCATTGTGCGCACAATACTCAAATGTTGGAGGCAGCAAAGAATCTTCTGACTTCAAACGAACGGATGACAGCTTATATGGCTGAACTGCAGAGACGCAAACAGGATCGGGACACAATAGCCAAAGCAAAACCGTATGGAAAGGTTTCCTTTAGTGAAATCCGAATGCCGCTTATGTGGCGCGATACAGATCACTTCAAGAACAAAGGCGACCATAGACGTTTCGCCGTTTTTTGTCTAGCAAAAATAGGCACTGAAATTTATGATACGTCACTACTTTGCCCGGTCGATAGAAATCTGACCGATGTCTGCTTCAATGATGCCATATTATTGTGAGTGAAAAAATTCCAATTTTGTTGTCTAAAAGTCTAAATGAATTTTCTCGTAACCCACAGTACAAAGGTTACACCTGATTTTAGTCTAAAATTAGAAGTGTACGCAGTTATGATGGAATCTGACCTGTCAATAGCGTCCACGCCACGGAAAATCAAAAATACCATCCACTCATCGATTAGCCGGACAGTAGGTAGAAGACTTGCTGCTAATCTAAAGGATGAACTTAACAATACTAAAATGTACGCTTGAACGATATTCATTTGACATTTCTTTTCATTAATACAATGTAATTGAATTTGTTGCTTTTTTCAGTGGTCCTAAATTCGAACTGATTGCGACTGCACATCTATCTCTGGATGATGCTTCGGAGTCAGCGCACACTCATGATTTATGCCTAACACCCAATAATGCAAAGACTGTCAATATAAACAATAAACTTCCTCTTTTTGGCCATTTCTGTTGCCGCTTGGCTGTTCAGCCAGATTTCTATGATCAGGCAATGGTTGTCGGGCCTTTAGATATGCTTTCAAAGGGACCTGCACGACATGTCGAAGGATATGCGAGGCTACAAGCATTTCGGGTTGATTTGTGGGATGATGAAAAATCATTTCAAGCCAACTATCAGCCGCGAAGAAGCATCGACGTCACTCGGGAGACAAAGTGTAAATTGAGGAACGAATGCGACATCGTTGTAGTTAATTTAGAGGAAGGAAACATTGAGGTTTGTTATTTCGAAGCTCTACAAAGAAGCATATTTGTAACACGGAAATTTGATGAGCAGTTACTCTTACTAATGTAGCTCGAATACATCTAGGTGTTGAGTGAATTTATAGAAAATAAAATCAACGTTTAGGGTAATGTTTTGGCGTAGTATTTTTCTTGTCAAAGTTTTTTTTCAAGAATTTTTAGATTTTTTTTTATAAATTATCACTTTTTTCTTATTAATTTTATTAAGTTTTTATATGTTAAAAAATCTTCTGCTTTGGTCAGGATTCAAGCATCTAATTTCACGTTTCCAAGGCGAGTATTTATCAAATTGCGCCATTCGGTCAAGGGAAGTCTGAAGCTTGTAAAAAACAAATACAATGTACGATCTGAATTTGGTACAATTTTTTTTCCTATTGTTCCTAATTATGAACTACACGATCCGATTTAGACCCAAGATGTTATTTCTTATAACACTACAATAATTTTTTTTTTGTTAAAAAAATCCTAATTAAAACTAAGAAGTTAAACTAATCAAGAAACAAATTATTTAGTCATTTTCGACCGCATCACTAAAATTTTGTTTACTGAATATATTAAATTATGCTTAGTTCAAACAAATCCAAATTTAGCAGCTCAATAATAACTGAAATTGAAAATTTATTCTAGATTCAAATTTGCTGATTTGAAGAAAAAACCATAAGTGAACTGTGTTTTCTTAACGTTTCAGACCAATTGATAAATTTAACACGAAATTATATAAAAAATAAAAGAAACGTATCAATGAACGTAATTCGGATCGAGCGACCCCCTTTTGGTACAAACTTAATTACAGTAATCCCTCCCACTGCGCAGTTTCGCAACTGCGCCGTTAAGTATTTAATACCAAAATTTCGAACTGCGCGGTGTTGCTGCTGCGCAGTTTTTTTTATAATATTCGTTTAAAAAAACATGTTTCTAACCCCAAAATTTCATACAAAGTAGGGTTCACAGTGCGCGGTTTCGGTTTGCGCGCTCTTTTAGTGGAACGTATCTACCGCGCAGTTGGAGGGATTACTGTATATCATGTCCATAATTCAGATTGCCTCTATGAAAACTTCATAAAAAATTAAAAATTCAATAACAATTTGGAAAAAATATATGGGTACCCCACGATTTTTGAAATCTAACATTGATATTTTAGATATATATTCTGCGATTAAAAAATCATCCACACAAAATTTTGATGCAATCGATTATTCGTTTGGAAACTACTGCGATGAAACACAATTCGTCACAGGCTACTCAAAAATATTTAGTTGAACTCGAAATTCGGCTTCCGCTGAGGTAAAGTCTTACCCAAAGAAACTTTGACGAACATCACTTTTGCCAATTATTTGTCAACCACAAAATGGCTAGTTTCCGATTAAACAGAATACCGAAAATTTACAATCTAATTAGTGATCGAAATTTAAAGCCTAACCAAAATTTAAAAGTATTTTTAGAGCACAATATTTTGGGTAACTGTCTGAAATATTTTTTACAACTTCATATATTAACCCTCCGTCTGGCACATGTCCGGAAAGTCATATTCGTACCACATGAGTCTGGCCAGACCCACTAACAATTTGTATGAAAAATGATGCAATTTCATGTATTTTTGGTGGTGTTTCATGCAAAACGCAGAAGTAGAAAGCACCTGAAGAAATGACGCTAGACGAAATTTCCTTTCGACGTTATCCAACACATTGGTTCTCCGAAATGTCGAAGAGCGAATAAACAACATTCAAAAGTAGATTATGTTTGCATTAGACCTGCCTTACACGGTCAATATTTTTGCTTCAATATATTGAACGTGTAAGGTGCCTATTAGTTGCGACAGTAAATAAAAAAATCAACTGCAAGGTATAAAAATGTGTTTGAACGAACACATGCCAAAAACGAAATATTTACATACAAATGTACTGAAATATAAGGGAGTCTGGCCAGACTCATGTGGTACGAATACGATGTGTACACCAAAACGTCCTTATAATTATCCTTGTACAGCATATTTCGTCCTGAGCTTTTTTTAGATAGATAGCTAAGAACATTTTAGGAAGGTACCTGGAATTTCAAGTCCATATCTCAATTAGAAATATCATTGAATTAGAAAATAAAATCGAAAAAGTCTGGCCAGACTCATGTGTCAGACGGAGGGTTAATACGTTTTCCCAAAATGACGATATAGAAAATGTACAATTTTTTTTCTTATTTTGTCCTTACGCAGGAATATATTTTTCATGCAAATTCTCCCAATGAAGCACAAAAATGGTATACCGCAATTAAAAAGGCGATCAAGGAACACTCGCAATGGGGTCACATAACTTTGGCCACTGAACCAATGCAAGTGGCCATACCAGGAAATTCCAAAACTTTCCTTACTCGCAACCCAAGACAAGGTTCACTATATGATCAAGTGCCAATATTAGGTAAGTTCTAAACAAAATTTCTAACTTTATAAAAAGATTATCCAAAAAATAAACGAGCTTTTACACTAACCGACTGTCGGAATCCTAAAAAATATATTTCTAGAAATGATATTCCTTATTTTTCTAAAAACGGTTTTTACAAGCTTTTTGTATTTAGTTAGGGTTAGAGATAATTAAACGTACTATTAAATTAATACACGAAGTTTTTTAAACAGCAATATAATTATATAAATAACAATTAAAATTTTCTTACCTGTAACTATATGAAGCGCAGCTTTCTAAATTCAAGTGCATTATCATTATAAATATTAGTGTCAACGCAATAACTTATTGGCAGGGATGCAAAACAGAAAGAAAATCGTAAGGTTACACATTTCATTAAGTAACAAAATTCAAATTTTGTTTCGTTGCGATATTTCGATATGTAACGAAAAAAATTTCCATTTCGTTACGTTTAACGTGATTATTTCGTTACACGGTACAGTGATACCTTCATCTGTGGTAGATACATTCTACAAAAACAACGCGCAAATCGAATTCGCGTACTGTGAGCCCTGTTTTGTATAAAATTTCAAGGTTAGGTACCAGATGCAAAAAATAGAGAAAATTCAACGACTTATATTTAAATTAATATAAACATAAATTGAACATAAACAAAAACAGTCTTAATTCGACTACTTAAAATTAATATAAAAACCATTAACAAAAACTAAAGCAGCCAGCAACAAAAAAAAATCGTACTTGAAATTTTTATCTAAATTGTAAAAAAAACGTCTAATGTGAACAACATATTACTTTCTTAAACAAAATCTACGTTCCTGCGCAATTTACACTATAAACAGACAAGTAAAATATTAGCTTATATAAAAATATGAATATCTCGATAACGGTAAAATATACCGATTTACGGTACAAGGTAAAAATGTAGAGGTATCTTTAATTCTTCTTTTAACTGGGCACCAATCATGTATTCCGACGCATCTCTGCCTTTCGACTTCGACGCAGCTTTTAACTCTTGACTTCGCAATATCTGCAGCTTGAAATTTCGCGGAATCGTCATTATGAATCGAAACGTGATTCTGACTGTCATTCCAAGAAATTTTAACCTGCTGATATGGCGAAGTCAAGAGTTAAAAGCTGCGTCGAAGTCGAAAGACAGAGACGCGTCGGAATACATGATTGGTGCTCTGTTTTTTCGTAAAACCGTCAGTTTGCAAGCAATTCGCAAAAATCTGTTTTTTATTTTTAATGAAAATATCTCAATAACGGTAAAAGATAATGGATAACAATTTTGTCTTATACCGTTATCCGATATTTTTACCGATGTTGGTATATTTTTATTAAAAGATAAAAAATAGATGTTTGCGAATTGCTTGTAAACTAACGGTTTCTCGTAAAAATAGCTAAAGAAAGAATTAAAAATATTGAAAAATATTAAAATTCTATATAAATTAGGTTCTCACTGTAAATCGCCATGTTTTACCGTTATCGAGATGTTTCAGATTTAGTAAAAAAATCATATTTTTGTATAAACTAACTTTTTTTTGCAGGAACATAGATTCTGTATAAGCTAGTCATGTGTTGTTCACATCAGATATTTTATTTTTAGCAGAACTTAAAAGTTTGTTTTTTGTTTAATTTTTTTTTTCAAATAAGTTTATAACTTTTAATTATTGACTACTAACGGTTGCTTTTCAATTTCAGAGTCAATCGAGAGCCGACAATCGTCACGACCAACAGTCCATGATATATTTCTTCCAATTCCACCATCCGGTGACACATCACCGACCGATTTCCGTAGCCGTTCATATTCATCTGGCAGAAGCAGCAGTCATAGTAGTAGTACACTTAGTGCCGGCAGTGTTGGATCAATTAATTCCCGTAAATCCCATTGGCCGTTTAGCAATAAATAAAATTAATCAATTTAAGGTTAACTTAAGCGTACTTTAAAAAGAGCAAAAACCTTTCCAAAAAATTCAAGTCAATATTTATTTTGGTCCAAAAACGCCCGAAATTTTTTTTCTAGTTAAGAAATTTAATAAATTTGAAACACAATTAAAATAAATAATCTAATTAATTAAAATGTCAATATTATATTTTATAATTTCGTCAAAACGATCAAATTTCTTTTATCAATAATTCCATATTAAAAAATGTTTAATTTTGAGCAAACAAAATAAATTCTTTATTGAAGTTATATTTCTTTCTAATTACCAATATGCTGGCCCATAGTTAAAATAATTTTTACTTTCTTATACGCAGAATAATAACTTGACTTGCGATATTCTTGCTGCGAGAAATATGAATTTTGCCAAAAAATTATAAATGCTAAAGTTTAATATTTTTATTAAAAACCATGATACCGTTATGAAAGTTTTTGTTGAGGAAATTCTCATTTTTATCTGGAGATTCTCGTAGTGTCAATAAATCAAAAATATCGTAAGTCGAGCTACAATAGTCTTGCATGGAGGCGTCGATCTAAAGTGATCATCACACTACACAAAATCTATGCTCCTGCGCAATTTAGACTACAACCCCACAAGTAAAGTATTAGCTTATATCAAAATATGATATTTTTTTTACAAAATCTGAAATATCTCGATAACGGTAAAAGATATTTTCCAACGATAAAAGGCAAAATGTAGATATCTTTAATTCTTCTTTTAAATATTTTTTTTCAAAAAATCGTTTATTTTTTTCATCATACTAATATATAAAAATGAGTTGGTGTCTGTCTGTCTGTCTGTCTGTTCCTCTTTCACGCAAAAACGGCTGAACCGATTGACTTGAAATTTGGCATGAGTGTCTGTGGTAGTTCTGGTTCCAACATAGGCATACGGAAAAGTAGCGCGAGGGGTGGGGGGAGTAAGGGGAAGGGTTAAAGTGATTTCGAAACTTACTTTTTGCGCTATGTTACTCTTTCGCGGGGAAACTACTGAACCGATTGGCCTGAAATTTGGCATAGATGTTCGTTGGGGGTCCAGCCCCAATTCAGACCCATTAAAAAGTAGCCCGAGAGGTGGGGAGAGTAAGGGGAGGGGGTAAAGTGATTTCGAAACTTAGTTTTTGCGCTACGTTACTCTTTCGCGGGGAAACTACTGAACCGATTGGCCTGAACTTTTGCATAGATGTTCGTCGGGGGTCCAGCGCCAACACAGACCCATTAAAAATTAGCCCGAGAAGTGGGGGGAGTAAGGGAAGGGGGTAAAAGTGATTTCGAAACTTGGTTTTTGCCCTATGTTGCTCTTTCGCGGGGAAACTACTGAACCGATTGGCCTGAAATTTGGCATAGATGTTCGTCGGGGATCCAGCCCCAACACAGACTCATTAAAAAGTATCCCGAGAGGTGGGGGAGTAAGGGGAGGGGGTAAAGTGATCTCGAAACTTAGCTCTTCCTCTATGTTACTCTTTCGCGGGGAAACTACTGAACCGATTGGCCTGAAATTTGACATAGATGTTTGTCGGGGCTTCAGCCCCAACATAGATCCATTAAAAAGTAGCCCGAGAGGTGGGGAGTAAGGGGAGGGAGTAGAGTATCTCGAAACTTAGTTTTTGCGCTATGTTACTCTTTCGCGGGGAAACTACTGAACCGATTGGCCTGAAATTTGGCATAGATGTTCGTCGGGGGTCCAGCCCCAATACAGACCCATTAAAAAGTAGCCCGAGGGGTGGGGAGAGTAAGGGGAGGGGGTAAAGTGATTTCGAAACTTAGTTTTTGCGCTACGTTACTCTTTCGCGGGGAAACTACTGAACCGATTGGCCTGAACTTTTGCATAGATGTTCGTCGGGGATCCAGCCCCAACATAGACCCATTAAAAAGTAGCCCGATAGGTGGGACAGTAAGCGGAGGGGGGTAAAGTAATACCGAATGCAAGTGCTGGAATTTTTTGTTAGTTTGTTAACCCGTTCGGTACATGTTTTTTTCTATGGGGGTTCAAAATACTCTATACAAATTAATGATGTTTACGCTATCAGTATTCATTTAAAAGAAAAAAAAAATTAAAGATTTTTATTTTTTACAAATACGTCCACTGCTTTTTACTCAAAAAATCAAAATTGGGTCACAAATGCACTGAAAGGTGCACTAAATGAGAATAGAGTGTTGAAAATAAATAAATAATAAGTCAATTCAAATTTTTAACTGCGTTGCCATATGGTATCAAAATACCGAATGGCTTAATCATTTTCCGAAGAGAAAAAACTAACGAACAGCATGCAGGCTACCTAATTTTTAACCAAATGAATTTAGTTTTCTTAAGTTTTTTTTCTGTTTTTTTTTCTGTTATAAAAATATCTCAATAACGGTAAAACATAGCGGCCAACAGTGTAAGACAAAATTGTGGCAATTATGATTTTCTTCAATTCATCTCATACAATGAACCGCAAAAAACTGATTTTTTTTTAATAACGGTATATCTCGATACCAGTTTGAGATATCGAGTTCTAGTAACCCGGCCCTTACACGCGACTATAAAGTCTGTCAGTAGCACAGACTTCAAATGTCAAATTACTGACAACGCATTAAAATACATTTAGCGAACTGGCAGTCAGTGCATTTACACGAGACTGTGTCAGCGACTGTGTCAGCTCTACAGACGCGTGTAAGGGCCGGGTAACAGACAAAAGTGTAGGAACCTTTGTCATACAGAAGTCTACTGAAAAACGCATAGATACTTTTTTTATGCAGCAAAAAACGAAATTGTGATGAAGCCACCGTTTTGGTTACTTTCGGTTAACGGATTTCCATGAAAAGTTGATAGGATCGTCCAATTCCAGAACCAAACATACCTGGAAACTTTCATAGTTCTAGTTCTAGTAGTTTTTGAGAATTTTTGGACACAGTCTCATAAACTGAAAATTTGGGGAGATGTTTTTTAGGCAAAATTATGAGGTCGAAATGTTTCATGAACACTACTTTATTATATTTTGTAGAAAGAAGTAATAATGCCCGTAAATCAAGTCAAAACATACACCTAGATTCCCATTGGCGCGTCACTCCGATTGTTGTGCCGATTGTCACATCACTTCACGTAGAGTTTGCTATTCTCATAGTCGCAAGAATCGACAATTTAAATCCATACCTGAATCACTGAATATTGAGGAGTAGAAATTTCCAAATATGTATTTAGTTTACGTATTCTCTTCATCGATTCTACTTAACTGGGCGGCAGGAGTATTCTCTCTACCAATTTTGCGGTGACCGAAATGCAAGGCCCAATTAACCATAGGGCTAATTGGGCTGCAGCCCAGGGGCGCCATACAGCCCAGGGGCGCCATCGATCCGAGGCGATGAAATTTTGATTGCTTTTTTTTTAATTTTCTTTTACGTAAATATATATTTAAGTTTTGAATTAACCCTGGACCCGTGTACTATAAAACTTCCATTTATCGTGTACTCGGCAGTGTTGGGCAAAATGTAATTGTCAGAGCAATTAACAATTAACGATTAATCAATTGTAATTGTAAATTTCTGCAATTGACAATTAATTAATTGTTAATTGTTTGATCAATCATTACTAGTACAATTAACAATTAAGTCTTGTGAACTTTAAAAAATCAAAATCCCGAATTTTTAACACCTTTTAATTAAGGGTTCTGAAAAAGCAAAATTAAAAAGGATTAATAATTTATAAGGCTCGTGCACCATATTTCGTTCCTATTAAAAATTTTGCGTCAGATAGCAAAAGAAACGTGATTTTAAAATTCGGGAAGTATCTATCCGATAAAAGTATTTACCCGAGGAATCTACTGCTGACACCTGTGTATGAAATGCCGAACAAAAGGAATCGCATTTCATCAATCAGCGTTTAAAACAAATAATCACAAAAAGTTTAAATCTAAATTGAAAATTGTTAGTTTTTTTTAAAAAAATTTTTTTAAATTTTACATTTAATGTACAATTTTTTTACAGGCCCTTGTTTTTTAATTTTTAATCAAAAATTTAATTCCAAAAAATTTAATTGATTGAAAATTTAATTGCAATTAATTTAATTGCAATTGAATTTAATTGCAATTAAATTAATCGTATTCTGCAATTAACATAAATTAATTGCAATTAATTTAATTGCAAATCTGCAATTAAATTTAATTGCAATTAAATTTTCAATCAATTGATTAGTCAATTGAAAATTTAATTGATTGATGCCCAACACTGGTACTCGGGCACTCAGTGCCCAGATGCAATTCCAATAGAAAATGTATGGCTGGTTTGTTTAAAAACCATAAAAATTGGTTTATTCGTTAAACAAGTAGAAATACAATGGGAAAATATAATTTGCAAAAATCGACTGAGAATATAGACCACCTTGTAAGCTCGCGAATCTGGTACTCGATTTCTCCAACAAATCATGTACTCCACGAAAGAAAATGCAATACATGACAACAATACAATATAAATATTATAATATAAATAATATAACAATACAATATAATATCTGCATACAAGAAAAATCATAAAAGGGGAAAAACCCAAAGCTGTAATCAAAATAAAAACAAAATTCATACAAAATGAACTGACTTGGGCACTGAGTGCCCAAGTACACGATATTACGCTTTTTTTTTGACAGCTTCCACAACCCCCCCGAATATATGCAATTTGGATTTTTTTTTTGTTTTTTTTACTCTAAATTTCGGTATCTTTCAGAAATATATTGCATTTCATCATATTCTTTATTAAAAATATGGTTAATTTCGGTTCGAAAATCGTTCTGGGCACTCAGTGCCCAGTACACGGGTCCAGGGTTAAAGAATATTTTAAAAATAAAATTGAATTTTTACAATAAAACTATGTAAGGGCGCAAAATTTTATTTAGCCCAGGGCGCTCAAACTTGTTAATGCGGCCCTGCCGAAATGTCGTTTCTTGTGGCGGTGACGAAATTGTCGACAAATTCGCCGATTGTCGCTTCGCTCGCCAATAAGAATACCAAAATCGCTGTGACGTGACAATTGTCGTGTAGTTCGCCATTCGGAATTAGGGTAATAAACACACATAGAAGAATATACTTGGTCTAAAAATATTTGCTGTGCTGAATTAACGTATGAAATTCACCGCGAATTTCTACCTACCTTTAAAAATTTCTGTATGAAATGTTTAGTTCTTGCAGTAAAAAAAATAAATACGTTTATGGATCTATAATATACTTAATATGCTTGTGTGTCTGTCGGCCTTTTCGCTTAAATCGCGAAACCCACTGAAATGATTTGAATGAAACTTTTAGGGAAGCTTAATGACGTTAAGGAGCGGGTTTTAGGTCATGAGTTTCTCGAGCCATTAAACTATTAACAACCACTAATAAAATGCGTTGAAATTACTAAATGAAACTTTCAAGGAATATTTACATTGATACCATTAATTAATCACAGACTCTTATTATGAATGACAACTAATAACGGTTGACAGTTGACAAAATTTATGACAAAAAACAGTTTAAAAGTAACTTTGACAACTCAACTTTGGTGTTTTGGAACGCAAGTCAAGTTTACTGCGCGTCAACCGTATGCATTTTGAAATGACTTTAATCGCGGTTAGTAATAGAATGCGGCCCAGATTATATAAAAACAAGTCAAGAATTTCGAAACAAGAATTTAATGGAGCTAAGTAAAACAATAAAAAATAACGTGGTGAAAACAATTATGGCATACAACAAATTCACTAATCTCATCTGTCAATTAAAATTGAAAAAATTAAATAAGCACCAATTTTTTTCAACTGTTACAAATATTATTGATATTGAACTAGTAATGAGCATTTTGATTTAAACTTTTGATGCAAATTGTATAACACCATATTGTCCAGTCGTCATCCAACTTGGATCTTTTTCGGTTAAACTTTCGCCAACCCCCGGCTCCAAACCACAAATCAAGTCAGCTTTTACAGTTCTTAGTGCACAAATATTGGTTGGACGAAAACCTGAAAATTATCATGCATACAAACAGAGTAAAATAAATGCTTAAGGATCACTGTTACCTCGCAAGCACGTTTCAAATCTTTCTGTAAAACTCCATGAGTAATCACCTAAAAGCTTTCGATAATTTAAGTCGCCTTTAAATATTCCTAAATGAGCTTCAGAAAGCTTCATATACAAATCATTTTGAATCTCTGGCATTCTATAAATCGAAAAATATATTTATAAAAATTCCCAACAATGGTTTTCAAGACAAAATATTCACCTGAAAAATTCGTAAGGACCAGTCCAAAAGTATTCAACCGGACATAATTCGAATTTACCATCTTTAACAAACTGCGACCACTTTTGTCCAATGTCTCTTAAAATTTCAGATTCATGATTACTTAAATATTCCAGCGTCCATCTAAAATCATGTGGTGTCACGTCGGATATGAACCAAGGAATTGCCTTCACAAAGAATCGAATTTTCTTTGCATTTGTATGCTCGATTAGAAATGCCGCTATTAGAAAATCGGTGAAAACCTCGTAACCGGCATTGTCGTTAATAAAATCTATGATGCCATCTTCCGGGCAGGCAGCAACGCAATCCCAAATTTCTTTGGTCTGATCAATAAGAATATACTCGTTTAATGAATTGATTGTACTAAATAGATCACCAATTTGCTTAATTTCTTTTCCTGCTGATATCGATAAATCACATCTATTGCCCCATAAATTTAACTAGAAATATAAATTTTATTTTATTATAAAATTTTGGCTACAATAAAATGGAAATTTTGTCAATAAAATTGGAACTTATATTCCCGTTAATCCTTTCAGAATTAATAGTAAGGTTAAAAAATAAATTCCTTAATTTTGTTTTGAAAAGATTAGAGTCATACAAAAGTTGAAACCAAGTAAAAGAGCAATTTTAAAGAATTACTCAATTTAATTTTAATTATTTTTAAAACTATATATGTAAACTAATTTCAATGTTATATTACATACCACTAGACAAGCCTTGTTAAGAATGAAATGAAACAAAAGAAATATTAAATAGAGCAACGGGAAAATATTTATGAATTGATATTAATAGTTTGTTATATATTAGAAACTATGTAAAATTTCTTTCACTTCTTTAAAAGCAGTAGAGCAACGCGCCTAGCATGTCTTTAGAAGTAACTACTATAACTGTGCAACACAGGAATTTTCATAGCGAATGCTATAAAAAGTGGTGATAAACGCTAATGTTTGAGTTTTGTCTAGCAAAGAATGCTACGGGTGGAAGTATGAAAGTAAAAATGAAAGTGTTTAATACCCAAACACAAAATAAAATGTAGAATTGTATATTTCCAAACGAATTAGATTTAAATTATCGTTCTTAAAAAATACTCAATTGCTACCGTCGAATTCATCGCACTTTTTTATACCCGTATGATGAAACCAAAGGGTATATTAAATTTGCCTTACCGTTTGTAACGCCAAGATCCCGTCATCACACACAAAAATGAATTACACCGTGTGTTTAGAATGATAAAAATAATTGAATTTTGCATGTCCGTCCGTCCGTCCGTCCGTCTGCCCGTCCATCTGTCCGTCCGTGGCGCGGATTGCGGGCGCACGGATTGAGCTAGAGACTTGAAATTTTACATATATTCATTTTTCTCAAAATGCAAGGCTAAGTTCGTTAATGGGCAAAAATGGACCCCCCCCAAACGAACGAAAACGTTTTTTGCGAATATCTCAAAACCGGTGCATCTTATCAAAAAAGTGCAAGAACAAAAGTTATTTGGGATATGATTCTACATAAAACTCCCATACATCAAAATTCGATTGGAATAAATTTTAAAAAATCTTATTGAAAAGTTTGACTTTAAAGTGGAATTTTAATACAACTGTTCGCCGTTCACTTAAAACTTCGAACAATGCCATATCACCATACGGGTTTTCAATAATTTCCAGATTGGCAATTATAGCTTTTGTCATGTTTTTATTTTTTGTTACGTTTAGGTTCACCGAAAGGGGAGAAAAAAAATACTTGGTCGGAATTATTTCCAAAGCGCTATTGTCTTATCGCACCTTTCTGAAATACTTTTCCCAGCTAAATATTAAGGGTATTCACATTTGGTATTAAAATAACTGTTACCGCCGTAAAACAGAAATATTTGTTAAAGTTTTGTAAACAATACAATACACGTCAATTTTTTTTTCCAAATTTAACAAATTTATTTATTAAGAATAACGCAGATATCTGGTGTTAGAAATTCAGAATACGGAACGGAAGGTCTTGAAGGCATACCCATTTTTTAAAAGTTTTTATTTAGCTTGTATCTGTATGTTTGTCTGTTTGTCTGGGCCAAATCTTGCACTCCAATTTTGATCCACTTCCACTAATCTGATTGACTTTGTTATTATGTCATCCCCGATCCCATTATGCTCTTATTTTTATCCCGCGATGCCAATATTTCTTCATGATTAAAAATACGCCAAAAAATTTACAATGTTTTGGGATACACTCCCCAATTACTGTTAATATTTAAACCTCGTCGATAAATAACATTTAACCTAATTTTTACAGACAAAATATTTTATAATTTGTGACTGATCGTCCACTTAAAAATGCGTGTCGCAACAAAAGAAATATTAAATAGAGCAACAATATACTTTAATTTCGATAAATGTACCTTAGAACCCATTTTAGGGCTTAAACACAGATTAAAGTTGTCTATGAATAACTTTAAACCCGATTTGGCATAAACAAGGTTTAAAAACCTTTATGAATAAGGTCCATAAATTCTAAATTACACTCAACTCAACAAATCTATAGATATCTAGGCTTTGCTAATACGAAAATATTTTAATTTCGATAAATGTACCTTCAGTAACCGCCGGAAATATCTTTCGAAATTGTCCTCCCCTTCTTTGTTTATGGTGACGCTTCTAACGACTGATTCAAGTGCTTCTGTGCAACATGTGAGGGCATTTTGCTTCTGCTTCAAAAAGTAGTCGAAATTCTGCAGTTTTTCGGACTTTTCAAAAAAGCTTCTCAGTCTCCTATACATATAACACTCGGCATAGAGCCAGCAGGTTGTGAAATAAGATTTATTCTCTGGTTGCAATGAGCTAAGAAATATCTTCCATAGCAATCGATCTGGCTCTAGAGTATATTTTTAAATAAAAATATTAGTCTTGATAATCTAGAGTATATTTTTAAATTAATATTAGTCTTAGGGAAAATGTAAATGTTTATCGATTTTTTTATTTACCATTGGTTTCAATATCGGTCATCTCTTTGTCCGTCTGCAATTCGTACTTAAGCTTTGATATGTTGCCCAAAATGTCCTTTAGCTCTTCTCGCACATCCTACTCGTCAGTAGGCATTGCGGTTTATTAACCAAGTAATTTATGGTTTAAGAATTTTTTTAAATCAAAATCAGAAAAATTTACCTCGCTGTATTCGTCTACCAAGTCATCTTTATCTTTTGATAAATTATCAAGAACCTGTGTTAATATAACTGGAAGACGATCGCGCAGAGTGTAGTAAGCGAAGCTTCTAAAAATAGTGAAATACATTTCTGTTGAGCCAACTGCCCTTAAAAAGGGATATTTCTAAATAGCGGGGAAATTTTCCACTAACCGCTTATAGTGCGCTGACATCAAAGTATTCGGAGGTGTAGCTTCATCCACGATATTGTACTTTTTGTCAAAGTCACCCATCTTTTCTTGATTTTTTCGACTCCACGACGAATTAATATACAAACCCTACTGGCTACCCTACGAAATCGCAAAATAAATGACAGTTGAAAAACAACGAGGTCAGACTGAATTGATTTAAGTGAGAATTAAGGCTAAATTTCAAAAACCGGCAGCAACAAAAACAGCAAAAATAAAAATTTAGCCGGTTGAACTACATTGGCTTCAGACAGAATTTCGTATATCGTCGGCTAAAAGTGAAATTGTGCTAAGTCCATTTGGTATAATTTTCCAGAAGAGCAATGAAAACCTTGTTAAATCGTTTTAATTCTCTTTCAATAACACTGAGTTTTCTTTAAATGAGCAAAATTGGGCTCAGTTTTCTTTAAATGAGACTCTGTTTTTTTTTTAAATGAAAATTAAAATGATTTAGCAAGGTTTTTTATTGCTCTTCTGTCAAATTTGGTATAATGTACTTAGCACAATTTCACTATTAGCCGACGATATTTTGTTTTCACTGAAATTAAATTTTGTTAATTTTTAAGTCATGATTTCATTAAAAATGTTCATTATTAATGATGTTTGTTGAAACTAAGAGTAAGTTCAGAGTAAATCACTAACTCTATATTATGAGTTTATAATTATAGATTATAAAATATAACAAATATAATAAATAAAACCCGAAACTACTCAAGAATATATATTGGAAATAATTTATGATGTCGTTTGTTGCATTTCTTCTTCCAAACACTGTAAAAGAGAGGTTATGTCTGACAAATATCAGCTCTCAAAAGTTTACTCCAGCTAAAAGCAAGAGTAAGTCCAGGACTGTCCTGGGCTTACACTTTTCTGTTCGATATGTGTTCGGAGTAAGTCCAAGACTTATATCGAACAGAAAAGAGTAAAAATTTTTACTCCGAGTAAGTCGAGGACTCATATCGAACAGACCTTAAGCCACATAAAGGCTCAACTAAAGTCCTTCCGATCCGTTCCCTTTCGGTAAGCTGTCAAAGTTGAACATACGACCAACAACGTTGCTACCCATAGTCTGCGAAACGGAGCGGAATGTAACGGAAGAGTGCTCAAAAATTCATCTCAAACGGATTGCATAACCTCAAACCCTAAACTATATATTCATATTTTTGAATTATTATATTTCAAATTACAAAATAGACCAGAACTGACTTTTTATTTCAATATTGCTTATTTAACAATTTTCAACTTCGATCAAAAGACACAATCAAAACAGCGGTCGAAATGTGAGATTCCGAACCGGAGCGGTCGTACTATAGGCAGGTCTCCGCTCGATACGTTTTTCTTAGAAGTTCTGTATAAGCAAAATGCCATCTCGCAGAAATTTTTGAAATTAACTACACCTTATCTACTCTTAGTGCGGTATTACACTTGGCTTATTTAAGCCGGCAACTTTTGGGCTTATACAAGCCAATGTGCATTCAGTTGGCTTAAATAAGCCAATCCTGTTTGCATATACTACACAAGTTTACATGTGTGTGTGTGGACTCAACATCAATCGTGCTTCAGTTGCTTGACAGTTAACATGGGAAAAACCATTGAAATTGCTGCTGCTTCATATACTGCCCAAGATCTTTACCTGCTGACGGTCAGAACGAAAATGATTTCTGCCTACTACTTTTTTCGAACCGGTTCACACGCTTTGCATGCATGCAGAAAGTTGTCGATAAGCCATAATTTCGAGTGGCAACTTTTCCCTTCCATCTCCGCAGTCGTTTCTCCCGAAAATTGGCTTAAGTAAGCCCGAAAGTTGCCATGTGTAATACCGCGCTTAGGGCCAGGCTGGAGTAAAGGAAGAACTCCAATTTAGCAGAAGCAGCAGCAGCGGCAGAAACACATTTAGCCATAATCTCTAAATTTGTGTTTTCAATTTAACCTCACAAATCGTTGTTGATATTTTTTGCATATATGGACGGAAGTAAATATCTGTAATACTCGAAATGGAGGAGAAATTCATTGAATACTTAAAAAACAACAAAATATTATACGACAAATCATGCCGCGGATATAAATACGTACAATGTTTTGACAGGTTTCTGCTATTGTCGTCAGAATTCAAATTTAATTGAGGGACAGAAAGCAGATTCTGCGTTTTTCGCGCTCGTTTTTCAGCCCGGCGGCCATTTTTACACATCCCATTATACACTCTCTAGATCAGTGGTTCCCAAAGTGGTCCGTACGGACCCCCAGGGGTCCCCGGGATCATTCAGGGGGTCCGTGGAAAATTAAAATTGATTTGGGGGTCCCTGAACAACGTCAGGGGGTCCGCGCAAGGTTTTAATATAAAATAAAAAAATTATGACACATTTTTATTACTATGGAAGTTAAAATAAATAATAGAAGCTGTTGATTGCTTTTCCGTCTTCCTATTTGGTAGAACGTAGATTCAGTGCCGTTATGAGCCTCATCACGAAAAAAAAGAAACCGACTAGAAATTAGTACTCGTGGGGATTTGCGGTTGCTACTCACAAACATTGAGCCGAACATAAATACACTCATAACATCCCATCAGGTTCATTCAAGTCATTAATTTTTTTTTGTTTTTTTAAACAAAAGTTATAATTTCAATAAATACTTCTTCAACAAAATGTTTAATTTATATTTTATTTTTACGTCACCATTTACCATTCAAGACATCAAAGTTAAATTTATAATTGTTCTATTATGCATTTGTGTAGTAAATGGGTGAAAACCCAGGGTCCGTGGGCAAGTTTTGACTATGAAAAGGGGTCCGTGGGCAAGTTTTGACTATGAAAAAGTGTCCGTGGGCATAGATTATACAATTACTATAGATGGGAATTAAACGCAAATTCTCGTTTACCTAATGCGAGTAAAACGAGAAGCGATAAAAATTTAAAAAAACACCATTTTGCGATGTGGGAAATCTCTTTCTTCCTCACAGGCATAAATGCAACGCAAGAAGAGCACACAAAAGCTGTTCACGACACTAACACCAATAACCTCCCGACAGCGGAATGTTTACATTTTTAATCTGTCTCCAATGCAATACGTCATATGCACCACAAATATCCTGATTTCACCTGTTAACAGTGATTATTTTTAATAACTTTTGCCACAAATGAACACTAAAATGTCCCCAAAAGAGTTTCTTCAATGCCTTGTTATGGAATGTTTAGCAGACAATAAGAAAAATCCCGGAAGAAAATTTTTTAGGGTTCCAGCACCGGCAGAAATGTATATTTTTATATTATTTGCGAGCAGAAAATCACCAGAACTTAAAGAAACCCGTATATATTACCGATATTCACATTTGAACTTCGCAAATTTTGAAATAAATTCACAAAACTATCTGTTTTCGTTGTTTTTTATTATTACCGAACTTTGTTTTGATGTTGATTTTAGACGCAGTATTGCCAATATGTAAAATGTATATGCTTATGTATTCAAATGACTTAGGTATTCAATAAAAACGTATTCAAATCCGAGATGTGGCACCACTGTATACGACACACACACAAAATCAATTCCTATCTTCACAAAGAAAATGAGGCGGGTAGAACAAAAGTTTCTCATACTCTTCTAACCGAAAATGTCTTCTTAGAATTTTCCCATCTATAGTTGTATTAATCTATGCCGTGGGCAAGTTTTGACTACGAAAAGGGGTCCGTGGGCAAGTTTTGACTACGAAAAGGGGTCCGTGGGCAAGTTTTGACTATGAAAAGGGGTCCGTGGGCCAAAATAGTTTGGGAACCACTGCTCTAGATTATATGCTCTCTACTCTAGATGCCGGGTCTTAAGATGACAGGTCCTCTACCTGTAACACGACTTTTTTAATATGAATTTTCCCAATTCAGATGTGGTAACCCTACTGACGTCATCTGATTTGACAGCAAAAAATTTTCGCCAAAAACAAAAACAAATGTTTTTTCTTTGTTGAGAATTTCTGTAATTCATTTAAATTTTGTTGAATCGTGAAATTGAATTTGTCTGTTTACAAAAAATATCGTAAAGAAGACTAAAAGATTGTTGATTTGCACTGCGTTGTTAAAAATCTTTGTGAAAAAATGGTGGGTCTTATTGACGACTGTGGTCAGAAATTTCCAATTAATTCAAGAATTAAGGTTTACGACGATTATGGAACAGTAAAATATGTTGGAGAGGTGAGCAACTACATTTAAAAACACTCTCGAATGCGAAAAAATAAAAATTAATACTCGATTATAAATCAGGTGAAAGGCTACCCTGGAAATTGGGTGGGAGTTGAGTGGGATAATCCGACGAGGGGAAAGCATGATGGCACCGTTAATGGTACTAGATACTTCACTTCCAAGCATCCCACAGCGGGCTCAATGATTCGTCCCGGAAAGATAGCTCCCTTTGAGAGTTTAGAGGAGGCCATTAGGGATCGCTACTTGACTAATTCAAATCCTTTGGACGAGAACCTTCGTCGGGAGGCCCAAGAATACTGTCATGCTGCGATTTTTGAGATAGTCGGAATCGAGAAATTGGCCAAGAAGCAAGCACGTATTGAAGATTTAACTGATATTTCGGTAGCCAATTCCAACACGAATCACGCTGGGTCTCTGGACAAACTAAAAAACTTGGCTACGCTCAATTTGACATCGACCTTGATGTGGAACTGGAGATCTTTGGCCGATGTCGCTCGTCAAATTCCAACATTGCAGTACCTAAATTTGAGGTATTTTATACGGTTTGTGGTTTTAAAAATTATTACTTATTGTTTGTCAATTAACTTTCCAGTTGTAATCGCCTTGCTGTCCCAGATGAAGCTGAAATTGTCGATTTAGAAGCAGATTTTCGTCATGTTCGACATATTAACTTGAGGAAGTGCGCACTCGAAAAATGGGATGTAGTTACGCGTATGGCAAGATTGTGGCCTTGTATTGAATCCCTGGCATTGCAGGAAAATGATATTGAAGAAATTGGGATAGCCGATTGCAAGGACGTTTTCAAATGTTTACAGTAAGTGATCGCATCCCTCGTAGAATAGGTTGTTAAGTTTTAGTGGGCAAAAGCATGATATTTTCAACAATTCTTGATATTTTCAACAGTTATTGGTCAATAACTAATCTATAGTGGGGCAAAAATTTAGGATTTTTTCTAAAAATTACATCGAAAAATTCTTTTAAGATTTCTGCTTCATTTTTGTATCTTAGGATAACTAATTTTTGTTTTGGACCGACACTTGACTGAGTCTTTTTAAACATTTTTTTTTCTTTTTCCTTTGTTTTAATTGAATTAATTTAGTTTATTGAAAAAACAACCAAAAGGCAATATGCCTTGTACGAAGGTTTTTAGGAACTATATACAAATCTGTACGTTTTTTTATTATTTATAAACTAGAGGATAAAAATAAAAGTAATATTGAAACCAGATAATCCACTAAACCACAGAAGTTGGAAAATAAATAACAGAAACGAAGCTAGTGATCACAATGACAATTAATCATGTACTACACAAATCGTAAATAATAAAACACGAGTATTAAAAAAATTTATTTATCCAGGCGGTCTCGCAAATTCAATGAATATTTTCTTTTTAAAAGAGTTCAGGTTTTCTTAGTCTTAATGAACATAGGTAGGGAATTCTAAAATGGAATAGATCTAGCAAAGAAGGATTTATCCATAATTAAAGAATAACGAATGCAGAAGACAAACCCGAAAATAACCCAATTCAACATATGAGAGTAAAGAGCACATATCATATTCATAGACAGAAAACACTAGAGTAAACAGCGCAGCCATATATGCTTGTAACCGAAAATTTGTAGAAAATTGAAACCTGTTGTGACCACCATTTCTTATAAACGAACAAAAACGCATCACTTTAGGTTGAAATTGGATACTGAATTTAAATTGTCAGGAAATAATTGAAAACTAATTCATATCAAATCTTTGGTCTGTCAAAATCATTTTACAAATGACGTGATGCTAATTTCAAAGCAACGTTTGACAAAAAAAATGCAGTACCAGTTTTGACTGAATTTCTAGTTTTCTGTATTCAAACGAACATGATGTACAACTTATTTTAGAACTGTATTTAATTTTTAAGAAAAAAAAATTATGGTAAATACAGCCTTGGCCAAAAGTATTGAGCACCCATGATATATGGCAAAGTAACCGTTATATTTAGATGGAGTCAAATAAAAATAGTTTTAGTAGAAGTTAATCGTTTATTGTATGATAAAAATTTAATATTTTGTGGGGCCACCCTTCGCCTTTATAACGGCAGCGACCCTCTTAGGCATGGATGCGACGAGTTTCTTACATTCATCGCTGCTTATCCCGCTCCACTCTTCTTGGAGGTGCCGTTTTAAATCTTCTTTTGGCGAAATTTGATGTGCCCGCACCTTACGCTTTAGTATAGCCCATAAATGTTCTATGGGGTTTAAATCCGGAGACTGCGAAGGCCACTCTAAAACATCGACGCAATTTTCTTCAAACCAATTCTTTGTTTCGGTGGATTTATGGCATGGTGCGTTGTCTTGCTGAATCTTTACGCCATCCATGTTTGTATCTCCAAAAATGCATGAAAACGACGCCATAACTGTAGTTTTGAGCACATTTATGTATTTTTTGGAGTTCATTTTGCCTTCACATACGAACATTTCAACAACTCCAGATCCAGCCATGCAGCCCCAAACCATTATACTGCCACCCCCGTATTTTACGGTTGGTACAACTCATTCGACATTATACTCTTCGCCTATTCGGCAGCGGACATACGATGCACCGGGTGTCCCGAAAACCTAAAAAATAATGAAAAAATATGATTTGTAAACCGTTGGATTTTACTACACTACACATATTTATCGGGTCGAAAATAATGTTTTTCTACAGAAAAAGGAATTATTTTACTCCCCTGAAAGTTTGATTCGTCCGACCATAGAATATTTGACCAATCTTGCTCGGTTAAACTTTTGTGTTTTAGAGCCCATTGGAAGCGAGCCTTTTTGTTTTTTTCGGAAAGCCACGGCTTCTTCCTGGCTTTGCAGCCTTTTAGACCAGCTTTCTGCAGTCTTCTTCGTGTCGTCCTGGCAGATATTGGCTTTTTAATTGTTACTGAAAAATCAGCAGCGAGCTCGAAAGACGTTTTTCTCCTATTTTCCAGTGAATCCCTTACTAATATTCTGTCTTCACGATCTATAGTAAGTCGTTTTCGTCCAGATCTGTGTGTATTTTTATGCGATCCAGTCTTCTCGAACCGTTCGATAACATATTGCACAGCTCGACGCGAACATTTAACGGTTTTGGAAATTTCCACTTGGGACTTGCCTTGCTGCTTCAAAAGTTGAATTTCTACCCGCTGTTGCAATGTCAGTTCCCTTTTTTTCGCCATATTTACATTAAAATATTTAATTTTTTGAAAAAAAAAATCACTTCAAGGCACTACCGAACTGTATGTCTTCACAGCGAGCTGAGAAAGCGAACTAATCGGATATCAAAAAACACCACAAAAGCAAATTTTTAAGGTTCTAGATGTTTTGTTACTAACCAGCCACTTGACTATTGTTTAAATTTTATTTTTTAGATGCCGACAAAACTTTAATAAACAATACGATTGATTTGGAGCATCAGATTTTGTATATTAGTAAAATTTACAGGGTGCTCAATACTTTTGGCCAAGGCTGTATATATAACTTCTTGTAAGTTCCTATGATCCATCAAATAAATAAAAAAATTCTGTAATAGAGAACAGGAGTTGACACTACTCACAGTACCCTAGATGATAACATAGCACTATAGTTGTACTGGACCTAATGCAGGCTTAACAGAAGAAAATTTCACGACTGATAAAGTCAAAGCTAAAACAAATGTTTAAAAAAAATACATTTCTCATCTAGCTCATCTGGTAGCACCGTTCCGTCTCTTATTTTGACACTATATTTCTTTCTCTGTTTCACATTTATTAGATTCCTTTGTGGTCATATTATTCATTCTTTATACCCCAAAAATTTTATTTAGAGAAATGAAACTGTCTTTAGGTCTCAAGGGGCGGAGGGTTTTCACTGTTCGAAGTTTCCGTGACCCCCCCCCCCCCCTTCCTGAATGAAAGTCTGATATCGCGACTGGTTTACTGCTCTAAGTTTCCATGGCCGTGACCTCCGCCCCTCCCTGAATGAAAGTCTGGATCCGCGCCTGCCTACATTTTTTAAGAGATTTTAACAATTGGTAATCTTTGCAGAGAACTTGACTTGCATTTGAATCATATTTCAAATTTTGATGAGGTCTTGAATTTGGGGAATATAAAAACGTTGAAATCTTTATATCTAATGGACAATGGAATTGAAGACATTAAGCTACCGGATTGCAGTTACGATGAAACACTATCAATTTTTCCAAATCTTCAAACGTTGAACTTGTATCATAACAATTTTATTGATGAGGTATAGTCTATTATCTTTTATTCTGATAATTTTCATATTACGGATTAATTTACAGGTCGCTGTGTTTAATGAATTAAGCAAACTTTCTTCGCTCAGGAGCCTTTCAGTAAGTACAAAGCGCAACGGAGGTTATGAAGAAATGTTTTCTATTGCTGTGGCACTTATACCGCAACTTAAGGTAATTTCGCAAATTATATTTTATTAGAAAAATGATATTTTCATTAAATTATTGTTTTGGCAGCATAAGCAAATTGTCTACTGTTTGATAAAAATGTATTCCTTCCTTAAAAAAATTATTATGAAAATTAATGCCAGCCTGGCAGCGGACTAAAAGCATTATCAAAGGTTTTTTTGGTAACATCTTTTTATGATGTTTTTTTTGTTAGAGGTGCATTCAAATAAAAACATTATTGGTCAACAAGCATTAACATTTTCAACAAGCGATTTTATTTAAAGAAATTAATCTAAATCGCAAAAAAAGTTTTTCTTTGTAAGGGTTTGCCACTCAACACCACCCACCCTCAATCACTCAAAACACAACCAGTCAATAAAAAAATTTAGTCTGAAAGCACTAATGTAGCCAGAATCGATAAATACCTTTTTTGTCAAAGATCGAAGCAACGGATATTGCTGTCTTTTGTCCAGAGCCTCGCGAAGTCAAAGCGGTGCCTGAGGCAAAATTGATATATGGCGCCCCTTTTTTCCAAAAAACGAATTATGAACTCGTGGATTTTGAAAGACCTATCAGAGAGAAGATTTGTCTGAATTTTTCTTTGTAATAAAATATATAAAAGCATTTAATTTCTTCAAAATCCTATAATAAAAATGTATAATGAAATGCGTTGCAGGCAAATTATTTTTAAATAAAAATGCACTGTATGCAGAAATTACGAAAAAACGGAGGCACAGGCAAACATTCTTAGATGCCAAGGTCAAAAACACTTTAATAGAAATCCTCACAGTTGTCAAAGAAGCGATACTCTATATTTTACCCATTCCGAGAACTCGTGATTTACGCAGTCCTGCCTTTCTCCAGCAAACAAAATAAATCATTATATATATCGCGACTACAGAATGCGAATTCGATTCGGTTTTCAACTTCGGAAACAGATTTTAGACTAGTTTGTTTTCACAAATATGTTTACTCCAAAAAAAAATGTTCCAAATCAAATTTGAATTCTAATTTTTATTCATGCAGATTTTCTCTCTCCTGGCTTCGTTTTGATGTCATTGATTCATTAATTTTCTCCTCGCACTAAGCCTATCGTATCACACCAAGTAGACAGTAAACCCCTAATGTTTTTTTTAAATTTTCTCGAAGACTGCCGACTTAAAAAGGTTGGCCGCCCCTGATCTGAGCGATTCTCATATAGGCTTAAAAAAAGTATAATACATATTTAACATAAAAAATATAAATAGTGTAAAATATTATACACACTTTTGGCAGTTATGGTTAATAAATTTTCTTGTGTTTTTCAGGTCTTTAATAAAACGGAAATTTCAAAAGAGCAACGCCGCGGCGCCGAGTATGATCTTTGGAAAAAATATGGAATGGAATGGCAACAAACTGACAATTCACCTGAGGCCAGAATTGCTTTTTATAAAAAGTACAGATCTTATGCGAAATTAGTTGAAAGTAAGAATATTTTATTTTATTGAATGTTTTTTGATTAAAATTTTTTTTTTTGTAGAATATGGTTCACCCGCCGATTTCATGGTACGTCCAGCGGTAAAAACATCAAATCTGGTAAAACTTCGAATATTAAATAAATTAACGGGAGAGTCGTTCGAAAAGAAAGTACCACGAAAAATATCTGTGCAGACCTTGCAAGGGATAATTATCAAGTATTTTAAAGCAGAAAGAACAATGCCGAAATTAAGCTACGCCGACGCAAAACATCCAGAACTAGTTGTCGACATGGATAACTCTTCGAAGAACTTAGATTACTATTCAATACAGGATGGTGATACGGTCAATGTTGAATGGTAACTGAGTTTAGACAGAAAGAGACAATGTATTCATATAAAAAAGAGAAGATACAATTATAACTAAAATACTTTATTTTTGGTTAACAATCTACTAAGAAATGTATTTAAACTTGATATTAAAGGAATTAATGATGTTTTTTTAAAACATAGACTTAAATCAATTTTTTCTATTCTAATATTCAGGTCTATTTCATACGCAGCAGAGAAGTTTTGCTATGCTGCTTGCATGTCAATCAAAAACAGTGGGTTCTGATGAAAAAAAAGTTGCCTTGCTATTCTTAAAATCAATAGTTTTTGAAATATTCTGAAACGACATAAGATACGTTTCTTACCCATAGTAATTAGTAATTTGCCCTACATTTCATACGCAGGGCAAATTGTCCGGTATCAGTCATCTCTAATGTCAGCATGGTAAAGAATAATTTGATTTTACAGCCCAAATATCTATTTTCACTGTCTTGCTACGTCCGGCACTAAAAGATTTTCTTTTAAATGTAAAACGAACCTTCTATGACAAGCATTTAGAATGAAAAAAAAAGTTTTACAGGATAAAAGTGATACAAATTACCATTTCGGATTTGGCTAAAGAGAAAACGAAAAAAATCAAATTTTTAATCACATTTAATGACATGTTTTTAAACGTTCAAAATTTTCCACATTGTGAATTTTCTTCCAACAGTAGAAAGGAAGTGAAGTGCGGCGAAAGAGAGTCCCGACTGGTTGTAGGAGTAAATAAGGTAGAGTATCGCTTCTCCCAATTCAAAAAATAAGGAATTCCAAAGACTAGGTCCGGTATTACACTTGGCTTATTTAAGCCGGCAACTTTTGGGCTTAATAAGCCAATGTGCTTACATTTGTGGCTTAAATAAGCCAATCCTGTTTGCATATGCTCCACAAGTTTACATGTGTGTGTGTGTGGACTCAAACCATTGAAATTGCTGCTGCTCATATACTTCACAAGATCTTTACCTGCTGACGGTCAGAACGAAAATGATTTCTGCCTACTACTTTTCCCAAACTGGTTCACACGCTTTGCATGTATGCAGATTGTCGATAAGCCATGATTTCGAGTGGCAACTTTTCCCTCCGCAGTCGTTTCTCCCGAAAATCGGCTTAAGTAAGCCCGAAAGTTGCCGTGTGTAATACCGCGCTAGGATGCATTCATCAAGGATGGCTAAGAATTAAGCTGAGCAAATTTTTAAGGGGCAGATAAAACAGTTGTTACAAAAAAGTCTTCATTTTGTGGTTGACAGATAATTGGCGAAAGTAATGTTCGTCAAAGTTTCTTTGGGTCAGACTTCACTATAGGGGAAGTGAATTTCGAGTTAAACAAAATGTTTTTGAGTAGCCTGCGACGAGTTATTAAATACATTAAAGTCATAACAGTACTGTTACAAAATAACAGCAACTCGAATTTAGGAAAAATCGCACTTTTCAAATCGCTGTATCTTCCATACAAATCATCCTATTTCAATAAAATTTTATGTGGATGATTTTTTTAGTAGCAGAAGACATTCGTAAAATATCAGTCTGCTAGAGTTAACAAATCGAGTAGTAACTAGTCATACTTATTTTTTGAGCGGGAAGTTGCAATACAACACATTTTGTTGCTATCGGATGATTCGTTTGAAAAATAAAGCGAAATTGCAATTTTGCCAGCTGTAAGTAGCCGCCGTTTTATAACGGTACATTTCCGACATAAACGGCTTTGGTGTATTTTAGTGATTGCAAACCCGGTTTTCGGTTAACCGAAAAAACCGAAAACCGCCTGTTTTTTCAGAACCGAAAATCCGGTTTTCAAACTGCCGGAGTTTCGGTTTTCTCACTTATCAAAATTCAAATATCGATATGTCATATTTCATATACATATCATATTATAGTCAGAAGACTCAAACACAAGCAACAAGAATTTCTAGCAGGGTATTTTTTTCCAACAGTTTTTAGCTTGCAGGGTATTTTTTTGACGTCCGCTGAGCACTGTGTTTGTTAGTAATCAGCTGTTATTATTCAAATTTTGTTGTTGAAAATTTAAATGAAATTGCTGAAAATTTAAACCGGAGCTATTTTTCGTAAGTAAATATAATATAAATAAGAATTTAAGACTTGATTTCATTTTTTTAATTGTTTTAGTTTTGTTTTGCCCATATACAACAACAACATGGAACAAAATTTCGAAAAACATAAAAAAAATGATGATAAAACTTCCGTGTGGTTTTATTTTTTGCATAAAAAAGATTTTGCAAAATGTAAACAATGTTCGAAGATTTTTAAAGTTGCTGGAGGAACTACAAGTGTTCTCCACGCACATTTAAGGGGTTCGCATGAAATTAATGTATTAAAGAGGAATGTTGATTTGGATTCAATAACCGATGTGGATGTGGTGCAAAACCAATCTGAGAAAATTTGTAAATCTGATGCAAAAATAACAAAATTTTTTATTAAGGATAAAGATTCCAATTCGATGAAAGTCGTTATATCCAGAATGACTGCAAGTGACGGTTTACCGTTTAATGTTTTTTGTTCGTCAAGTGAACTGCGAAAATCATTAATGGCTAGAGGAAGCGAATTCCAAAATTTACCAAAGTCTGCAAATACAATAAAAAATATCAGTTGTGATCAACACAAAACTTTCTTTGTTGTTTTTGTAAGTGGGCTTTTCGGTCCTGTTGTGTAAATAAAACCAGAGATCTCTTTTTGGTTTTTTTTTTTTTTATATTTTTTTTAATGTTGAATTTCTGTTTAATCATCCGACGTTTCGATCATGTATATGATCATCTTCAGGGTGATTACGTTTTTTGGATGAACTTAATAGATTACATTATATAACAAAATAAATAAAAGAAAAAACATTGAATGACGTCATGCATTATTATAAAAACAAGAAAATACGGATTGAATAAGTTAAACAAGACGTCACTGGAATGGTTATAAAAGCCCACTTACAAAAACAACAAACATGAACACAACGGTCAACCCACACACATTACAAAACTTTCTTCTACAAAATCTACGACCCTGTGCAATTTACGTTATAGCCCTGTCGTCCTGTCAACCCAATACAACCTCCCAATGAATTGTTGGTTCATCCAAAAATATCAAAAACGTACAAAATTTGAGATAACTTGAGAACTGTAAAAGATATCAATTTACGGTAAATGGAAAAAATGTAGAAAATGTTAACATCTTTAATTATTCTTTTAACTGATTTGTCGAAAAACCGTTAGTTTGCAAATTATTCGCAAAAATATGATTTTTTACATATTAATGAAAATATCTCAATAACGGTAAAAGATAACGGATAACGGTAAGAAACAAAATTGTGCAGAATGCCATTCTCATTAATTCACTTCATACATTCAGTCAGCAAAAACCCGTTAGTTTTCGAGATAATCGCAAAAAACTGTTTTTTTGGAAATAACGGTTTATCTCGATAACAGGTGGAGATATCGAGTTATAGCTAAAGACAAAAGTGTGGGAAATTTTATTTTCTCCAAGTTTTGTCATACTTAAGGCCACTAAAAAACGCGTAGTTTGGGAGTAAATCGAGAAAAACGAAATTGCGATTTTTGAAAAACCGCCATTTTGGATACTTCCGGTTAACGGATTTCCACCAAAAGTTGATAGGATCGTCCCATTTCAGGACCCAACATGCCTATAAAATTTCATGGCGCTAGCTCTATTAGTTTTTGAGAAATCTTGTACACAGACTGACAGACTGACAGACAGACTGACTGACAGACTGACAGACCGACAGACTGACAGACTGACAGACTGACAGACTGACAGACTGACAGACTGACAGACTGACAGACTGACAGACTGACAGACTGACAGACTGACAGACTGACAGACTGACAGACTGACAGACTGACAGACTGACAGACTGACAGACTGACAGACTGACAGACTGACAGACTGACAGACTGACAGACTGACAGACTGACAGACTGACAGACTGACAGACTGACAGACTGACAGACTGACAGACTGACAGACTGACAGACTGACAGACTGACAGACTGACAGACTGACAGACTGACAGACTGACAGACTGACAGACTGACAGACTGACAGACTGACAGACTGACAGACTGACAGACTGACAGACTGACAGACTGACAGACTGACAGACTGACAGACTGACAGACTGACAGACTGACAGACTGACAGACTGACAGACTGACAGACTGACAGACTGACAGACTGACAGACTGACAGACTGACAGACTGACAGACTGACAGACTGACAGACTGACAGACTGACAGACTGACAGACTGACAGACTGACAGACTGACAGACTGACAGACTGACAGACTGACAGACTGACAGACTGACAGACTGACAGACTGACAGACTGACAGACTGACAGACTGACAGACTGACAGACTGACAGACTGACAGACTGACAGACTGACAGACTGACAGACTGACAGACTGACAGACTGACAGACTGACAGACTGACAGACTGACAGACTGACAGACTGACAGACTGACAGACTGACAGACTGACAGACTGACAGACTGACAGATTGACAGACTGACAGACTGACAGACTGACAGACTGACAGACTGACAGACTGACAGACTGACAGACTGACAGACTGACAGACTGACAGACTGACAGACTGACAGACTGACAGACTGACAGACTGACAGACTGACAGACTGACAGACTGACAGACTGACAGACTGACAGACTGACAGACTGACAGACTGACAGACTGACAGACTGACAGACTGACAGACTGACAGACTGACAGACTGACAGACTGACAGACTGACAGACTGACAGACTGACAGACTGACAGACTGACAGACTGACAGACTGACAGACTGACAGACTGACAGACTGACAGACTGACAGACTGACAGACTGACAGACTGACAGACTGACAGACTGACAGACTGACAGACTGACAGACTGACAGACTGACAGACTGACAGACTGACAGACTGACAGACTGACAGACTGACAGACTGACAGACTGACAGACTGACAGACTGACAGACTGACAGACTGACAGACTGACAGACTGACAGACTGACAGACTGACAGACTGACAGACTGACAGACTGACAGACTGACAGACTGACAGACTGACAGACTGACAGACTGACAGACTGACAGACTGACAGACTGACAGACTGACAGACTGACAGACTGACAGACTGACAGACTGACAGACTGACAGACTGACAGACTGACAGACTGACAGACTGACAGACTGACAGACTGACAGACTGACAGACTGACAGACTGACAGACTGACAGACTGACAGACTGACAGACTGACAGACTGACAGACTGACAGACTGACAGACTGACAGACTGACAGACTGACAGACTGACAGACTGACAGACTGACAGACTGACAGACTGACAGACTGACAGACTGACAGACTGACAGACTGACAGACTGACAGACTGACAGACTGACAGACTGACAGACTGACAGACTGACAGACTGACAGACTGACAGACTGACAGACTGACAGACTGACAGACTGACAGACTGACAGACTGACAGACTGACAGACTGACAGACTGACAGACTGACAGACTGACAGACTGACAGACTGACAGACTGACAGACTGACAGACTGACAGACTGACAGACTGACAGACTGACAGACTGACAGACTGACAGACTGACAGACTGACAGACTGACAGACTGACAGACTGACAGACTGACAGACTGACAGACTGACAGACTGACAGAGTGACAGACTGACAGACTGACAGACTGACAGACTGACAGACTGACAGACTGACAGACTGACAGACTGACAGACTGACAGACAGACTGACAGACTGAAAGACATTTTTTAAATATGACTCCAATCGACTCAGGAGTGATCGGGAAATGTTTTTTAGGCAAAATTAAGAGGTCGAAATTTTTCATGAATACAATACTTTATTATACTCCGTAGAAGAAAGTAAAAATAGTTGTTGAATATAGCAAAGAGATCAGACAGTTAATTGTGAAACAAATATCAAATCTAAAAATAAAAGGCAATAGATTTAGTTTAACATTCGACGAGTGGACGTCTTTACGAAATAGAAGGTACATGAATATTAATGTGCATTCTGAAAATAAATTTTGGAATTTGGGACTAATTCGGGTTTACGGTTCAATGCCAGCCGATAAAGGTATTGAAATAATTGAAAAAAGACTTAATGACCACAACCTTTCACTAAATCAAGATATTGTGAGCATAACTACAGATGGGGCTGCGGTTATGAAAAAAATTGGAAGGTTAATTGGTCCAGATCAACAACTGTGTTTCGCTCACGGGATTCAGCTAGCTGTATTAAGCGTACTATATAGAAAAAATTCGGATGCAGAAGATCCAGATGTATATGACGATCCAGCTTTAGAAATATCAGGTTTTAATTATGATGATTTTGATGAGGACGACGAAGAATATAACACCGATAATGAAGTTTTTGCTGTAGTAAATAATGATGTAGATGTAGAGGGCCAAATCCATAATGTTTCACTGTCACTGTCACATAGTACCTTAAATTCTGTAATAGTTAAAGTAAGAAAAGCTGTAAAATTATTTAGATGTTCTCCAACCAAAAATGATGCACTTCTACAAAAATATGTGAAGGAACAATTTGGAAAAGAACTTATGTTGATACTAGATTCTAGAACTCGTTGGAACAGTTTGATCATAATGTTGCAACGATTCTATAAATTAAGAACGTGCATTCAAAAAGCATTGATTGATATAAAATCTGATTTAACATTTTCAGATATTGAAATTAATTTATTAGATACGACGATTTCTATTCTTTCACCTGTAATGCTGGGAGTTGAAGCACTATGCAGACGAGATGCAAATCTACTTACAGCGGATGCCTGTTTAAATTTTATGATAGAAAATATACAAAAGGTAAATTGTCCCTTAAGTTATGAATTTCAGGTTGCTTTAGAATTACGAATTAAGGAGCGTCGCACAATTTTTTCGGGTACACTTCAATATCTTCATAATGCTGAAAATTATATAGAAAATAAAAATGGCAACAGCAGACAAAATGCTAGCGAAACAGGATTAAATTTCAAAAATCCAAGCAAACTTGCTATTTCTAAAATATTGTCCCACATCTTGGAAAGACTTTCAATTGCAAACGAAAATAATGCTGCTGATGAAATTGAAAACTGTACAGAAATTACTGATGATGAAAACAGAGACTGTGAAATTATTAATGATAATTTAACGTTGAAAGAAAAGTTAAATTTATCTATTCATAATCAACTTAATGTAAAAACTAAAACTATCAGAAATGAAAATCTTCTTAATAAAATTAAGCGAGAAATGGCATTCTATGAAGCGGAAGGCATCAAAGGTAAACTGTTGAATAAGGTTTACAACGTTTTATTATCTATTCAACCAACAAGTGTTGAATCCGAGCGTGTATTTTCCACTGCCGGTAAAATATGCACTAAAGTCAGATCTCGACTCAATGACACCAGCATTGATGCACTTTGCTTCCTAAGGGCATATTTTAAAAATGAAACACCAAATTGATTTTTTGTATACCTTTTAAATGAGTTTTAAAAAAGTACAAATAATAACAATAAGTTCCTTTTTATATTTTTTTTAAGTTTCATATTTTTTTTTAAGTTATTGCTGAATGTAAAATAACTACAATGGATATTTTATTTACCTTTTTTTAATTTGTTTTAAATAAAAAAATTTTTTGTTAAGACATGTTTTTTTACTGTTTTTTTTACTTATGAAATTCTAGGAAAACCGGTTTTAAATCCGGTTTTCGGTTTTGAACGCTAAAAAAACTGTAAAACCGGTTTTACTATATTTTCGGGTTTTTGCAATCACTAGTGTATTTCATAATTGACTGTACACTACGCAGGAATATTTACTTAAATCGGAAATTAAGGTAAAGTGTAGCTTTTCTTTGTCACAAGGAAATTTTTAAATGGTTTATATGTTGAAATTTTGGGGAAAAAATTTAATCAAAGCTCGAAACTCCAAATTTTTTTCGTGAAAGACGATATTAACAAAAAAAGAAAGAGAAAAATACGCTCATGTCGATTTCCAAACTGTTTCAAAAACTCCCAATTTACGAGTTTCGGTCTCCCGAAAATCTCTAATTTTTTATATTCAGCTGCCCTGTGTAAGCAAATTTCATACGCAGGGTCAATTGCCCGACATTTCATATGCCAGGCAAAATCTTTTCTAATATCAGCATGGCAAAGAGTAATTTGATTTTTTAGCCCAATAGAGCTATTTTCATTGCTTTGTTATGCCCGGCACTGAGAGATTTTAACAAAACCTGAAGCAGAATTACTATAACGACCCTCATTTTTAAAAGGAAAATCTCAGTTGAAAAATTAATGACATGAAATTTTCTTAAATCTCAAAAATTTGAGATGTTTGTGAGGCTAAAATACGGAAATTAAGAGTTTTTGAAACAGCATGGCAGTGAAAACGAGCGTATTGCGCTATCAATTTTACATTTCCGTCGCCATTCTAGTGTTAGCAGATGATTCTATCCAGCTTAAGAAATGCAAAACAAATATGTATTGCCCTGCGTACGAACTGTAGGTTAAATAACTATTTGCCCTTCGTATGAAACGTGTCTCATGCCATTTTAAAACTATTTAGAAATTGCAGGGCAGCTAGTATTTTTTCATCAAACCCATCTGCTTTTGATTGGGCGCGTTTAGACCGAGCTAACTTGACACTGCCAATCTGGCGGTGCTAAACTAGGAGTGTATATTAAGTGGACTGCCAATTTTTCGCATTTATGTACAATTGTTGCAATCTACGGCATGAAAAGAGCGCAGAGGATTATAAAAGACTGAAATAAAATCCACAAAAGGTAAGGTTAAAGTTAAAATTTCACCTACAAACAAGTTGTAAAATTTTGCAGTTATACTTGTATGTCAGCACCAAGAGTTGGCAGTGCCGAAATACCAAAGCTAAGCTGGCAGGTAATGCTAAAGTAGAACGAATTTATACTGGTGCTACATTGAAAAAGCTGCCAACTTAGCAACGGTCTGAATGCGCCCATTGACATGCAAGCAGCATGACAAAACTTTCCTTGCATATGAAATAGACGACTAAGTTATAAGATTTTTTTTTTCATGGCCATAAATATTCTATTTAAAATGTTGACGCAAATGGTTTGTCAATCAATACAAGTAATCTGATAATTTTTTCTTGAAAACATTTTTTCCGAAAAGTTCCCACCTGCTCAATGGTTTATATTTAAAATTTTCAGTAGCAGAAATATTGGCTTATAAAAACTTTAACAAACTTCCAGAGATTTTCTGTTTTAACAGATTGTATGTTTTTCGTTCATATGGTTTTCAAGGTTGTAGTATTTATTGTTAAGTTTTCTTAAAAAACCATTTGTGGGTATGTTTGTTTTTTAGCTCTGATTGTTTACTGAAACAATTCTATAAAACAGTCTCAACAAAAAAATTTTCAACAGTAACTGTGATTGATCTAAAGAGTACTGTCTTAATTTCACTAAAACGAAACCCAGGGTAAGCAAATATTTTCTCTATAATATTTTCATTGATTTTTTTTTAATGTTTAAGATGTTGCATGTACTCCGGAAAATTGCGATTGCCGCTATGCTAATTGTTGCGATTACATTCACTAAGGAAGAGGCATTGGTAAAAATGGCGAAATTGTTTACTTATGCGAAATTGTTTACAAATATAAAATTTATTTTCATTTTGCAGGATATAATGCGAAGACAACTAATGATTAATTAGATCATATTGTGCTCAAAAAATAAATTCATTGAAAATAATTTTGTTTTAGTCTTTTTTTTGTTTGAGAATTATGTTTATTGTAGTTTAGCAAAACCGGAATAATTAAGAATATTCGAAATATTTGTGTAACTAAAAGTCAGTAGTTATGTAGCAAGATGACACATGCCGACACTGCACTCGATATTGAAATTATTTGTGGGTTATTTAGCATTGCTAGTTTTGAATGTGACATTATTTTGGCTGACTCTGTTCTAGTTTTGCTCTGCCTGAATCTACAGAGTGATCAATATATTTGTTGACACATTGAAAATTCGGCAATCCTTTTCTAAACGCTAGTCCTCTTTGAATTTTAACTAGTTTTTTTATACTTAAATAAATAATTGATATTCTTGACTTCTGTAAATATATTACAGAAACCATCGGTACCATTTCGTTACTTTTCGTGGAAGAACATATAAGTGACCCGTGAGTAGGGAATGCAAACGACTAATTTTTGAAGAAAGCAACTTGATACAAAACTTACCTTTAAATAAATAGCTTCAGTTAAATGTTTGTTGGAAAGAATAACACAAAAAAATGCCACTGAAAATTAAATCCTGGATATGGACACAAGCATTAGAGCGGCGCGAGGGGCGGAGGATCTCTTGGATCCTCCCCTGGGCACAGCGCTGAAAAGAGCACTTAAAGTTTACGTTTGTGATTATTTAAAAAAATAAATAGACGCAAAAATAAAATTTGGAAAGTTAAAGCTTGATCGAAGGTAATCTTCAAACTCCGCTTTTCACTTGAAAATTTACCAATCTACTAAATATTGAAGGCATGGGCGTAGATTTTTTCTCAATATTAATATTAGTAGATTTTTTCTCAATATTAATATTAGTTTCTCAAGTACGTTCCTGTAAATTTTCAGGTAAAAATTCGCAAAATTTCTAGAATTATAGAAGCGCAAGCATTCATGAAGGTTTATATGAGATTCATATAAATGTCAATATATGGAAAGCATTCTCCTCCCAACTTTTCTCAACAAAAACACGATTGTCGAAATAGCCACAACAATCGAAATACGGGTGAATACTATACACATAAAATAAATACGCATAAAAAACAAAATAGCGGTTGTCAGGCGCCATGTTGTATAAATTAATTCTGCCAAGTACCCATCGTATAGTCTTAAATCCGTGGTTCCCAAACTTTTTCAGTTGACGCCCCCCTTGAACACTTATCAAACAGCTGACGCTGTCAGCTCCCCCCTCCCTTTTTTTTGAAAACCTGTCAAACCTCCGTGGTTCTATTCTAATATTTTGAGTTAAAAATCCACACACACTTTTACTGTCCATTTCAATTATTTATTTCCCTAGTTTCTACAAAAAAAAACTGAAAAAATAGAAAATTAATGGGATGAGTGACACTGTTTTTTTTTTTTCAATAAAATCTGAATATTAGGTCTGATGTTTGACAGAGCTCACCGGAGATCGCTTTCCAGAGTAAGTCTGCAACGCTGCTTTATTTTTATTAGACAAGACGAGAACAATATCTTGAAATGTTAATTTCAAATTTCTTCACGACTACCGTCCGTAGCTCTACGCCTCCAAGGGGGGCGCGGCCCCTAGTTTGGGAACCACGGTCTTAAATGAAAGTGCTTGCAAAAATAATCATAAATTCGAACTTCAAAAATCTTGGACGCTGTGTATAAAAGCATAAAAAAAAAAATAAAATATTTATCTCGCTTTTATTTCGGATACACAAAGCCCAAAAAAAAAAGCTTTTTTAAAATTTTTAATTTAGACAATACCATGTTTTTAGAATTTTTCACATTTTTTTGTTTTGTTATTTCGTCGGCTAAAAGTGAAATTGTGCTAAGTCCATTTGGTATAATATTCCAGAAGAGCAATGAAAACCTTGTTAAATCGTTTTAATTCTCTTTCAATAATACTGAGTTTTCTTTAAATGAGAAAAATTGGGCTCAGTTTTCTTTAAATGAGACTCTGTTTTCTTTCAATGAAAATTAAAATGATTTAACAAGGGTTTTTATTGCTCTTCTGTCAAATTTGGTATAATGGACTTAGCACAATTTCACTTTTAGCCGACGATTTATAAGTGAATGAAATCTTTTTGGCCATTTCGTACTTATAAAAATTCGTTAAAAAATCGTAATCCCCCATTTCTATGTTATCCAAACTCTGTGAAACGCAATTCCTATAACATAATACTTTCTTTAGAACTTAACTTCCAAGGGAACAGGATAACAATAAAAAACATAACAAAAGCTATAATTGCCAATTTGGCAATCATTGGAGACCCGTATGGTGATATTCGTATCAAAATTCGAACAGTTGTACCAAAATTCCACTTTGAAGTCAAACTTTCCAATAAGATTTTCTAAAATTTATTCCAATCGGATTTTGATGTATGGGAGTTTTATGTAGAATCATCTCCTAAATAACTTTTGTTCTTGGACTTTTTTGATAAGATGCACCGTTTTCGAGATATTCACAAAAACCGTTTTCGTTCGTATGGGGGGTACCCCCGCTAATGGTCCGTTTTTGCCCATTAACAAACTTAGCCTCGCATTTTACGAAAAACGAATCTACGCAAAATTTCAAGTCTCTAGCTCAATCCGTGCGCCCGCAATCCGCGCCACAGACGGACAGACAGACAGACAGACGGACAGACAGACAGACGGACAGACAGACGGACGGACATGCAGAAATTAATTATTTTTAGCATTCTAAACACACTGGTGTAATTCATTTTTATGTGTGATGACGGGATCTTGGCGTTACAAACGGTAAGGCAAAGTTAATATACCCTTTGGTTTCACCATACGGGTATAAAAATGTTCTGACTGAACCAAATGCAATGGTCCAAGTTTCAAAAAATACCAAATATTTATATATATATATATATGTGTATATATATATATGTATTTATTATCTTTCGGAATATTGTAACATTCACATATATATTTAAATACAATTAACTTTTTAAATATTACTTCTAAATCATAATAATTGGTTTTTCTGCTTTAATACATATTAAATTCAATTTCACATAAAACTGTTTGCAACAACATTTTGACTAGTTATTTAAATAATACATAAGTTCTCTTTCATCAAATTCATTTTTCTCTTTAATTATTTTGAATATTTTTTACTTTCTAATGTTCATGTTTGTGTCAGAATATTGATAAATGGTCATTTAAATACTACTTTTATTTATTACTTATTTATGTGAATAATTGCAATATAATAAGTAATTTATATACCATCGAATAAAACAAAATTTCAAAGTAGAATCATTAGATTTTTAACTTTGTTAGAGTCTTCAGAGCAGTTTAGAAGTGAAACTTAAGATTGAGAGTAAATACTTAATGTTAGCGTAAACATATTTTCAACAGCCGTTTTATATTTTTAGTTTTTATATAATTTTCCTCATTCGTTTTTAAATGTCTATTAATAGCTTTCTTAAGTAATTCTTTGTGGAATGCATTGTCCCTAATTTATAATTAACACTAAAAAACTTTTTGTACGCAGCTCCATAACCAGTGCGAGTCAGCTTGCTGCTCGAGAAATCCAAATTCAGGTGAATTGCTTTTTGTAAACAATGTTTTTGCATCATTTATTTTAAATTGTCTAAAACATGTCTATTGAAAATGTTTTAATGAAGCACTGTTTTTCGTTGCAAAAAGACATATAATATTCCTATAATAATTTTGCTTATTAGTTCAGAAAAATGAGAAAAATATGAAAGAGTTTTTAGTAAATAATTTACCAATTTTTAATTATTATTTGGCCTGGTGGGGAGCGGAGGCGGTGCACCACTTCTATTCGGAATTGGTGGAGGCCCACCTCTTCTAGCCGGTAAGGGCGGAGGCATGTTAACAATTGGTTTGTTTACATCTTTATTCGTAGCTGTGGAGTTGTTAGCGAAATCTGAGGACTGTGGTGTGTCCGGACGAGCGGGAGGTGGTGGTGGCGGCGGATGTTTCGGTTCGGGATATTCTATGTCGTCTTGAATTTCCTCGTAGATTGCCGCCGATTCATTCTGTTGCACTTGCTTCTCTGGAGACGTGGGAAGAGCCATCGTATGGGTAGGTGTATTCGCAGAAGATGAATTTTGTGTGACGGGCGCACCTTCGGGGGAAAGAGATTTCGGCGTTTCGGCATTGTTTGAGTGGACTTGAGAATGGGTTGGCTGTTGGGACAGAATTGGTGGTGGCGGCTTGACTGGACGCATCATTTCCGGCACAATGCTTATTACTCCAACATGGGGAACGTGTTTGGGTGAAGCCTTTGGAGATTTAGGTAGCGGAGGACGGGCAGGAGGTCTTGCAGGAGGCATTTTCGGCCTCTGAGGTACTTCTGGAATCCCGATACGGTTATGATCTTTAAGATCATCTTCGCATAATGGAATTGTATTCGATGAGCACAGGGATATTTCACGTTCAACTTGTTCCACCCAATTCTCCGTTTTCAGAACGAAAGTCAGGTTGAGCCCACAAATCTGGGCGTGTTTTTTCTTTGCAGCATTGAGAGCCGATTGGCCATCACGAAAAGTTATCCACATTGTGTCTTCGACGTATCGTACTAGAGTAACTTCTCCAATCTGGGACAATTCTTGAATCAAAGTACTCATTACATTCTCGTCGTAAATTGTGGGACTGTCGTCGTCATTTACGGATGACTCTGCATTGACTTGAATCACAATTGTCGCATCCAAAGGACCTAAGTCGCCTATTACTTCACGAAAAACATATTGCCGTCTTTCTGTATCTATTTCCGTTATTTCAACATCGATTATCGCTATAACAGGCCTATGGTCACTCTGCTTTAACTCTGATCTGAAAAATGATTGTCAAGATGAGTGAACTAAGTTTATCTACTCTTTAGAATAATGTACAGGCAAAGCTTTGCGATTTACGCAATGTTCGATTTATGCAAACGCTCGAATCACGCAAAAGAAAAAATATTTGTTTTTATTTATAAATAAAAGTTGTAATATATAAAAAAAATTAATTTCATTAATGGGATTAACATGCTTTCTTAGCCTGTTATTTGGGACACTCCGTGTGAGTTTTTCCACCTTGTTTCAGATTGAAATCGCAATACCGCTGCTTTAATACCAACAGATAGGCACCAACAGATTTCGTAAACATCTAAGAAAACACCTTCTGACATCTCAGAAAACAGCTGCCCCCGCTGCCGATCAGCAACTAAACTTCTTTTAAATATTGGTGATTGCCAAATCTATGGTTCGCAATCCATGTACAATTCTAAACGCAGCATCATAGCTAAAATGGCTGAAAGACCACCAAAAAAGGGGAGGCCACAAAAGGAGACCTAGCTTTAAATATTTTTTACTTGTGTAAAAAGTTTAAAATATTGTTTTGCATTTTTAAAATATTTATTGCTTCGGCCCGTTGGGCAAACTGTTCTTAAAAAATAATGTTATGCTGTTCATGTTGTGCTGTTGTATTGTTCTTAAAAAATAAATGTGAGTACGTGTGAACAAATTATCATTTAGTACTATACGCGAATAACAACCATTTTAAGCAAGTAGAAAAAGTAAACATTTGTAATTTTTTGAATTTCAAATCACTTGAAAAATCGTCAATATCCCTTGAACAAGTCCCCATCGACTCAGTTCGATGAATCCACAACATGTCAGTGTGTGCCCGAATGCATATATGTACCGAGAATGGCTAAATAAAATACAAAATATTGGTCTAATCATTCAAAGGGCATAGGCCAGTAGGCATGTGTGAGCTTCCCCAGCACGGATTAGTCCCATATTTTCACCAGATGTAGGCAATAGTGTTAGAAACATTTTTGTGACAAATATCACCACCTATTGCCGATGGGAGAGGGGTTAAAAGCGAAATCTTTAATCTGGTTTTCTTTGAAAACGACTGGACCGATTTTTTTCGAAAAAAATTTATGGAACTAAACAAGAATTGTATGAAATACTTTATAGTTATGTTCATCCTGAAAAATACTTTTGGCGGGATTCACGAAACTATTAACGGCCATAGAATAAGTTAGCAGGCTCTTTTTGCTTGAAACTCTGTCGCTAAGTTTATTTAGAGGTCGCTAAAAATTCTGTGAAACCCGCCATTAATATATTTTTTTATATACTTACCGCCCATAATGAATTAAAGATCCTGGATTCCAGTCGCTTGTCATATCTGAGTCAGCCAGAGGCTTACGTCGCCGCCAAAGTACTCGATCTGTCCAAGCTGGTGCTCGCATTTTCTCGCTGGTATCATAATCATCACTAAACAAATCGTACTTGTATGTGGGAAAAAAATTAATTTCGCCCTCGAGAAAATCATTAAACACATTTCCAGCTTCTTGTTCCTTTCGCAATTGATCATGTTGTAAGACAGTCTCGAGTTGACTGTCTTTTAATAATTCCTTGAGCTCTTCCTTGTCCATATCGATACGATAGTTGAAGTCGCCACACCAGAATACATAGTCATGAGATTTCAAAGTTCGGCCCATAGGAAAAGCTATTTTCCGAGTTATCTCAGCATAGTCGGCATTTCTTTCGGCAACTTGTGACTGTCCAGCAGCGAAGTGGGAACAAACAAAACAAATTGAAGTTCCATGTAAAACAAATCTTATGGCGGAGGCGCCTTTATTGCCTGTGGCACCGCCGAGTCCCGTCTTTACGCAATCAATAGCAACATCTCGAATATATGGAGCATGCTCCGGCCGTATATAAATGTATAGACAAACTCCAACTAACTGTTGATATGTCAATAGGGCATATTCTGTATCTCGCGAAAGTGTTCGCTGCAACTCTTCCGCCCAAGCTTTTGCATTATCGCTGCTCGCTGCCACGATATTCGACGCATTTAAGTCAACGATTTCTTGGAAGCCAATAGCGAATATATCAACAGGTGGCGGTGTTCCGTCCTGTGGATGAGTAACATCTACTAACGACTTGGATCTGGCGAGGGCGTGACAATCCAAAAGCCAATCACCTAATGAATCCTTGTAGACAACACTCCGAAAGTGCTTGCCACCATTTACATTGTATGTTCCGATAGCAACCCGAATCGATTTCGGTTTGATAAATTCAATGTATCGTTTGCACATTTCCCGTAAGACTGTTGTCGGTGCATGTAACATGTTTGCTGGAAGGAGGATCCTTGCTCGGTCAGCCAACTCAGAACTCAGAGTTGATCCCACCAGAAGAACATCAATCGCTTCTTGTTTGGAATTATCGAGCAAATTATTTTGTATTGTTCGTGCAGCTGATCGAGCTCCGTCCATTAACTTTGAACCACCTTGGATGGCTCCAGTTCCAGCGTAGATTTTGCTAACTTCATTGCCATTGTTAACCCACATTTGTCGAAATATCTCTTCGAATCGAGAAACGGTCTGTTTTTTGTCGGCCAACCCCAGCAACAAAATTTGATCATTGAGAACGTCCAGACCGAGGAATGTCTGAACGCAGTTTGTACGATCTAAGCAATCAAGGCAATTCGTTCTTATCGTACCGCATTGTTCTCGCATAACATTCTCATTAATGGCGTGGAACAAGCCATAATTGACCCCGGACGTCTCGATCCTAGACTTTAACTTGCCCAGTGCAATTGTATTACCTCCACGACATTCCTGATGATAGTCGAAAATAATGTGAGGAACATCACGATGCCGTGACTCATTGTGATGCCTCTGGAATTCATTGCTGAGCATCGCTTCACCCTCTTTGCTGCCGATTAAACTGGTTCCTAGTAAATTGATGATTGCTTGTCGGCCGTACCGCGTCTTTATCATCGACATATGGCGATCGAATGCCGATGCCGACGTTTCAAATCCTCTGGATAACTTGACCTTATGGGAACCAACCTGGACACCAGGTTGCTCCCAAAACAGCGGCACTGAACCTCTAGTCTGTACATAGCTCGTGACTTCATTGTCAACGTAGATTACTTGTTCAGTTTCTACAAAATTCGCAACATGGCCTTCATCATTTGTTCCCCGCACATTGAATCTCGTTCCAGCTCGTTCGCAACTTAATCGAGAAATTATTGCTGCCCGTGCTTGTTTGCTGCCAATGTAAATAGTGCGAATTTCCACAGAGCCACACATCGCCTTCAAAAGCCAGAAACCACAATCGATTCCGAAACGTAGCATATGAATATGTAGCATTCGATTCCAGAAGAATCGATTATCCGTGTTACTTGTCTTTCGACGTCGTTGGGCACACAGTGTTAAATCGAACATTACCGCTGCATTGGCTACCGTACTGTGGGAGAAGTAAAATGTTCCGGAATTTAAAAATTTCCTCACTTCCGAGATTTTATCCTCGTTTGGCGTTTGATGTTGTAATGAAACAAACTGGGTTTGTGTAATGCGAAAGATTTCTATGTCGGCAATTTTTCCAACTGACACGCATCCTGTCACCAAAACCAAGAACAGAACAGTACTCTCACCTGCATTCAGCTGCAATACTCCAAGACAACCGTATGCGTCACATACTTTTGTGTATTGTTTACGAATTATTTCGGTTTCTTGAGCAGAAAGCGATGCGACCGCCTGCGATTCAAATAGGATACTATCGGATTTGTTACGATGCTCTAATAGCACGCTGTGGGGGCTTGGTGGGAGAGACTTTTCTAAAACTCTCAATCCTTTTGACATTGCCATTTTCTTAATTTAAAAAAAATAAATTAACTGCAGAGATTTAGTATTCAATACACCAAAAACCCCTTGTACTAAAACAAATATTTAAAATGGTTGAAATTTCTAATAAATATTTTACTTTTTTTTTTAATAAGATTCCAAATTTTGCAGTTTAATGTCTTCAAGTCATCTGAAATCAAAGTAAAATATGTAAAAATTAGTTTCTTTATATTGTAGTGATGTAATAAATATTTCTATGATTTATTTTTCTATCTTTCTAGTAAAAGTTGGATTCTTCGAAGAAAGAACTACCAATATTTTGAAGTATTCCGTCGATCAGCCCATTTTTGAAAGTCTTCGTAATTAAATGAGTATGCATCCGTGAATGCAAACTGTATATTGTTTCAAAAAAGTGATAATCGAGTGTGGCTGAATGTTCCTATTTGACATTCGAAATTCTCGAAACATGCGTCAGCTCAAAGTCATGCAAGATAATAACAAATTCATAGTTCAGTCGACGCAAATGTCATTAACCCTTTCGTGTAATATATTTGTGTAATACAGGTATCCCTCGATTTACGCGGTTAATTGGTTCCACGTAAGTCGAAACAGTGTAAGTGGACACTCAGGATTAGTGCAAAACAATACATACCTATTATCGTTTTGATATAAAAACATTCATCTATAATTACAAAATTTTCTTTTTAAATAAAAATTGGTCCAAAACCGTACCGCGTAACTCGAGCACTGCCGCAATTTTTTTCCGCGTAACTCGAAATTCGCGTAACTCAAGTACCGCGTAACTCGAGGGATACCTGTATATTACATAAAAATTTTCCATCAGTTTTTATGTACTTTTACATTTAAATTATTTTGTATTGTTGATATATACAATGTTCTTTAGCGAATTATTACACTAGTAGTGGCCTACAAACTTGAAATTAAAACATAACAAAAGCTATAATTGCCAATCTGGCAATTATTGAAAACCCGTATGGTGATTTAATTGAACGGCGTATCAAAATTCCACTTTGAAGTCAAACTTTCCAATAAGATTTTTTTAAAACTTGTTCCAATTGGATTTTGATGTATGGAACTTTAATGTAGAATCATGTCCTAAGCAACTTTTGTTCTTGCACTTTTTTGATAAGATGCACCGTTTTTGAGATATTCGCAAAAAACGTTTTCGTTCGTATGGGGGGTACCCCCCCTAATGGTCCATTTTTTCCCATTAACGAACTTAGTCTCGCATTTTACGAAAAACGGACCTGTGCCAAATTTCAAGTCTGTAGCTCAATCCGTGCGCCCGCAATCCGCGCCCCAGACGGACGGACAGACAGACAGACAGACGGACAGACAAACGGACAGACGGACAGACGGACGGACATGCTAAATTCAACTTTTTTCATCATTCTAAACACACTGGTGTAATTCATTTTTTTGTGCGATGACGGGATGTTGGCGTTACAAACGGTAAGGCAAAGTTAATATACCCTTTGGTTTCACCATACGGGTATAAAAACCGTGTATATAAACCGAAAAAAAACTTTAAAAAAAATGTCTTAGTTCAAAAGATCGCACGAAAAGGTTAATAGCGGTATAACTGTAACTTTGAGCATTTTAGTGAGTTTAAGTACTTAACTAATTTTTATACTCGTATGGTGAAACCAAAGGGTATATTAAATTTGCCTTACCGTTTGTAACGCCAAGATCCCGTCATCACACACAAAAATGAATTACACCAGTGTGTTTAGAATGATAAAAATAATTAATTTTTGCATGTCCGTCCGTCCGTCCGTCCGTCTGTGGCGCGGATTGCGGGCGCACGGATTGAGCTACAGACTTGAAATTTTGCGCAGATCCGTTTTTCGTGAAATGCGAGACTAAGTTCGTTCATGGGCAAAAATGGACTATTAGGGGGGGTACCCCCCATACGAACGAAAACGGTTTTTGCGAATATCTCAAAAACGGTACATCTTATCAAATAATTGCAAGAACAAAAGTTATTTAGGATATGATTCTACATAAAACTCCTATACATCAGAATCCGATTGGAATAAATTTTAAAAAATATTATTGGAAAGTTTGACTTCAAAGTGGAATTTTGGTACAACTGTTCGAATTTTGATACGAATATAACCATACGGGTTTTCAATAAATGCCAGATTGGCAATTATAGCTTTTGTTATGTTTAAACTTACACATAACTTTTTTCTTCTATTATCTTGTTCCTTATAGATAATAGTTCGAAACCGTTTCGGAACACACCCCAGAACAAGCGGAATTTTAGTGAAGAAGCAATGTCAAAATTGACCAAAATATCGTTTGGTTCTAACGATATCGTCGGCAATCTTTGCGAATTATAAACAGGACCCTGAATATGAGCCAAGACAAGACTTCAGACTGGCAAATTAAAAAGGATTGGTTTTATTTCCGTAAATTGGACTGCTAAGCCCGCCAAATTAACACCGGAACTACATTGGCTTTTATTTCTTGGTATACCAGCTGGTAAGCTTTTTAGTCGCAGTCTGTCAAATTTCTTCGGTGGGGAAATTCTAGCCAAACAGTTCAGTAGGACAAATGTCAGTGAACAGGAAACAACAAATTATGACTGCCAAAATATTGAATTTAAAACGCCTGGAAGAAGACGAATCTACCCGCTGCCCTCCCAAATCTACCCGAGGCCGTCTCAAATCTACCCGCTGCCCTCTCAAATCTACCCGTTGCCCTCTCAAATCTATCCTCTTGTAATATTTTAAATATGCATTCCATTGGTATTCCTGTTCGCATAGAATATACACAAGGTACCACGATACAATAAGTAATAATGGTAAGATATTGCGCAAATCTCAGTCTGTCCCGTTTCACAAATTTTACGTCACGTGCATCTCGTTTTATTATGTCAACAATACATTTTCTGTCAAATTTTTTGCAAAGACTCGTAGTTTATTGATTTTTAGAGTTAAAATAAAGAATATCTGATGTGAACAGCACATGACTTTCTTACACAAAACGTACGTTCCTACGTAATTTACGAGTACCTACACTATAACCCGAAGAATAAAATTTCAGTTTATATAAAAATGCAAATTCTTATTTTACAAAATCTAAAATATCTCGATAACGGTAAAAGATATCGATTTAGGGTAAAAGGTAGAAATGTAGAGAATTTTAATATCTTTAATTCTTCCTTCAACCGTTTTTACGAAATGCCGTTATTTTGCAAGCTATTTGCAAAAATCAATTTCTTTATCTTTTAATGAAAAAAATTCAATTGAACCACGAAATACTCGTTATTTTTCGAGATCTCCAAGTTTTGTAATACAAAAGACTACTGAAAAACGCGTAGTTCCATAACAAATCACAAAAAATGAAATTGCAAAGCAAGCATCGCAGTGCCGAGGCTTTCTGGGACGCTGCAAAAAATATTTCACACCAATCGGCGTGCTCAGCATCTAGAAGACCTACATTCGACCGAGATTTTAGTACAATTCGCACATTTGGTCTGGAGCCCCAAGAGCTGTCCTGCAACTGCTGCACCGAATTCAAAAACGTGCGATCTGACTGATTGGAGACAAATCTTTGACAGAGCATCGTCGCTCTGTTGGGGTACTCAGCATATTCTATAGATATTTCCATGGGAAATGTTCCACTGAAATTTCCCAACTTATTCCTGCACGGTATATTTTCCCTAGATCCTCTCGTGCAGCTGCCATCGCGCACAACTTCTTCCTTGAGCCTCCCCGTTTTTTTTTTTTTTTTTTTTTTAAATGCGATTTTTAAAAATCCGATTTTTTAAAAGCCGCTACTTCCGATTCACGGGAGCCTACCATTAGTATTTATTGTATCATGTGTGCTATGTATAATTTCTCAAAAACGCTGTATGCGAAAATGGTTACCAGCATTGTGTTACAAATAAAACTAGTAAACCAGATTGATCCACACTGGCTTTTTAATAGACAGTTTTGCTGATACACCAGAAATAAAAGTCAATGTAGTTTCTGTGTAATACAATACCGCTTTTTGCAATTGAATGATATGTTAAGCAAATCAAGTCAGTTTCTTATCAATTTCTATAATTAAGCAAAATGAATAGCATAAGCCAGCAAAATAATTTTTTTTTCGTTGTTATCAAAAATCGCGTCTTATGTAATCGCCAATGGAATTTTAGAGTATAGCAAATGTCACAGAAATTCGACTATATAATTTTCTTACAGATATCAAATTTAGAATTTTTTCTGAATTTTCATTTCATTTTCTATTTTCAAATAATAAATATTAGGAAAATATTAAGTATTCATGAGGGAAACCGATTAGAGAACGAAGACAGATAGAATCTTTCTGATCAGTACGAAATCCATTTGAGTTAAAATTTTGAGCTAGCGACTTCAACTTATTTTTTGCAGAGAAAAGTTTTGTGTTGATCCCAAATGATATTTTATAAAGGAACATACAAAATTTCATATAAATTTGATACTTCTTTCGGTTAATGATCTTACACAAAAATGGTAGAAGAAAATTGAAAACAAAAATGTATTGTAGTCTTTTTTCACTTATTTTAATTTTCGGTATGATCTAACCAATAGTATCTACAGTTGAATTTTTAAGGTCGAAGAATCTTTGCTTTGGGCTTTGAAATAATACGGGAAGTGTATTGATAAAAATACTGAAAATGACTCTGATTTGCTAGTACTTTTCAAATTATATTTTGGAAATACGAAAAAAGTTAAGCAATACATTGTTGCGCTATAAGGCAGAAAATTGCAACATATTTCTTCATATTTGTGCATACGTAAATATTAATTCCAATAAAAAATATCAGATTTGATCGCTATTTTGATTGGGGAAGAATTTGCCACATTCCAAAAGGTTAATTATAGTAAAATTGATTTTGTACATGCTCATCTCCTAATGTTCGAAGGCGGAAAATCAATAAACACAAAAGTTTTCCAGCAATTGTTCAACCGTATGTTGTAAATATTTTTTGGGACATGAAATTGGATAAGAATAATCACTTACCAATGGTAAAGTTTTATTGCGTTAAAAACTAGTGGTCCGCCCCTTAGTTATGAAAACCCTCCTTAGAATTTTATTGCACATTTTTTACCAACAAGTTGAAACCAAAATAGGATTTTTGTATTAGCCTAGTTTCTTAAAAATGAACTTATACATACTTTAGATATAACGACGGCTGATTTTCTGAAAAGCACTGTCGATGAAAACAAAAAGTTGATTTTTTTACAATTTTTCATTTATCTACAGAGGTATTAAAAAGTCAAACGTCAGAAATGAATTTAGCACAGCAATGCCAGACGAAATGTTTAGATATTCTAAATAGCAAATATCCTGTATTCCGAATTACAACAGCTAAATGATATTTACACTAGAGTGACTTCATAACCAGAGTGTGGCCTATAGTCACTCTACTTCGAATATGGACCATTTTTTAAGCCGTCCATACATTATGAGACTTGTTCTAAAACCATGTTGTACAACTTGTCTTGGCGAAGGCAAAATTAAGCTAGAACCTGAATCGTACGTCGATGCGTCCATCATGCGTGCGTCCGGTTGACAGTTCGATGCGGTGACAGTTGGGTATGGCAACGAATCTGGAGTTAATTCATTGTTTTGCACTTCTTCTATTAGTTTATCGTCGAAACAATTACAGTAGAACGCGCTTAAATGCAACACGCGTAAATGCAAAACTCGTGTAATTGCACGCAAAATTTGTGCATGGAGGATTTTTAAGCATTTTTCATATAAATATACACGGATAAATGAAACATGCTTAATTGCAATACTTGCTTAAATGCAACCATTTTCACATCCGCAAACGTATAAATTATATGAAATTTTACACGCTTAAATGCACGTGTGCAAAAATGAAATGTAATTACACAAAAAAAAGTGATTATTGTTATTTTTATTTGATAAAATTAATTCTTAATTAAGTTCTTTGTTTTTGTGTAGCCTTGTTGAATTTAAATGTTTATTACGGGAATATTAAAGTTGCATGTTTATCTTTTACTCGCATAATTGCACATTAATGTGCATTTATCCGTGCTACGTATAAATGCAAAACACGGATAAATGCACATAAAATTCTGCGAAATTCGATGTGCATTTAAGCGTGTTCTACTGTACTTTCAATTTGTTCCATACTTAAATTGCTAAAATCGTAAACAAACTTTTTTGCGAAATGACATTTCCGTGCGTTGCCGCATGTAAAAGTAGAAATTCGACCTACTCTATGCGGCTGCCCCATTGGAAAACGTATTATTAGGGGAGTACTCATAGCAGCCCGTTGCTTCTACTCAAACTGTCAACGTGACGGACGCATGACGGACGCATCGACGTACGATTCAGGTTCTAGCTTACTACTAATCCACACCTGCCATGAATGCCGTCACTGTCGCTGTTACGTCTGATGTTATGTCTAGTGAAGATTGAAAAGTCAGCTGTTACGACAGAAAAGTCTGACAGTTTTTGCTGACATCTTTGCTAACAGAAATGGTAACAGAAATGGAATTTAAGATGGCGGATTCTAATTTTTCACGTGCAGAGACGCTCCGTCCTATAAACGAATACTGTTTAAAAGTAATTTTTACAAAGAAATGATTTGAAAAATGCATCGTGGGGGCAGCAGGAGGCCGAATTTCATTTTAGTGCGGAGATTTTAAAGAAAAAAGTGAAATCACAGATCGTCATATTTACTACTCTGAGTTGTTTATTGCTCAACGCATTTCTGGAACTGAAATGTCATGCCAGAATCAGCAGCCCACCTACGTCACAACAGACTTTTCTAATGACATTTCTGCTAACATTTATGTCAGAGTTTCCGGCAGGTCTGGATGGCGTGTTAAGTCGCTCTATTGGCAGCAAGTAAAGTGAATCGAGTAATTTGCTTCGCTTACACGTTTTCAGTAAATTGTTTCGAGTAGAATGATCGTTAAAATTTTGAAAAATGTAGTTATCAAGTTTTGACAAAATTAAGGAAAATTTACACCAAAAATGCAAATTTTTCTGAAAAAATGGAGAGATGGACAGATTATTTAAAGCTAACCGATTTTGCTTTCATTTATTTTAGAGTGACTATATAATACTAGAGTGTGGCCATCGGGAAACCGTTGAGAGTTCGAAAATTTTCGAATCGTCTTATTCCGATAATTTTGTTGAAAAAATCATCTTTGTTTTCGGGTTCTTTAAGAATTACCAATAAATGACAACTGCCCAGAACCATATTTTCCAGGTTATGTTTTATTTCAGGAGTATACTTCAACGTAAATGGAACACACTGATTAGGAAATCTTTGATTTGTTACTAACACCGTGTCTTCATTTGGGATTTTTCATCGCAGAGATTTTTGATTGACCAATCAGAGCTCGAGTTGACGGCGATAAAAAATCCCAGAGATAAATTTCACGAAATCTTGCAATTGTAAAATTTCTTGGAATTTCCCAATTCAAGATGGCGGAATCTAAATTCTCCCGACAAGTAGTTGCGAAAATAACTAATTTTTACAAACAATACGATACAAAAAGCTTTGGAAGAGAATATATAACATTAAGGGGTTTTTCTTTTCGTCTGTTCTTCTGTTTCAGCCTTTTCAATTTCACGTATTGCATTAATTGCGAGAGCGGCGATTAGGTGTTTTTTTTTCATCGCCATTTTGAGTACTAAAATTTCACGAGATTTTCGGCCCAGCTGTCAAAAAAATCTCATTGCGGTGAGATATTTCTTGGGATGAAAAATTGTTAATCAAGACGCGGTGTAATAAGAGTCTCACTGGGTGGTTGTCCCATCATCTGTTCGCAGAACCTCACTATTCTTTGAAAACGTGTTGTATTGTTATCACGTCTTCGTATATTTTCGAATTAAATATTTTGTAACAAGATGCCAAAAGTGAGAAGTGCAGCGGGGCCTCCCCGAAAACAAGGCTTCAATCGCTCGAACCACTCGATGAATCCAGAAAGGCCCAAAGAAGGTCTTAAAGGAGTAGCGAAGCCTCGGACTCAAGCCACAATTAAGAGGTTGCAAATGTACAGGAACTTCAAAGCTAAACGGGACCGACGCGGAAAAATCATTACCCCAGCACCATTTCAGGTATGCTTTCACGCTTACTGTTATATGCTACTAAGTCGACACACGTAATTTTAGGGAAGACTATCTTCAGGAACAATGGCCAGAGTGGAGCCAACTCCAAAGTGGTTCAGCAATTCCCGAGTAATATCTCAAAGTGCCCTTCAAAAGTTTCAGGATGAAATTGGCAAAGCAATCAAGGATCCATATCAAGTTATAATGAAGCCATCGCAGCTACCCATCACTCTTTTAAATGAGTCTGCGAAATATCAACGTGTCCATCTCCTCGACACAGAGGCTTTTGACAGTGTATTCGGTCCCAAAAAGCAAAGAAAACGACCAAATCTCAAAATGAGAGATTTGGAAGATATGTGTAAGCACGCGGATGCTTCCGCGGAAACATACGATCAGACAAAAGACGTGGATCTAGTTCGGGAAGACACTGGAGTTAAGGATGCACAGCGCGACTGGATATTTGCTGCGGGTCAAAGCAAACGCATCTGGAACGAACTTCACAAGGTCGTAGACTCGTCAGATGTGCTTCTACAAGTATTGGACGCTCGTGATCCCATGGGAACTAGATCGAATTACATTGAAGAGTTTTTGCGAAAAGAGAAGCCACACAAGCATCTTTTCTTCATTCTAAACAAAGTAGACCTGGTGCCTACTTGGGTAACACAACGCTGGGTTGCAATTTTAAGTTCGCAGTATCCAACTATTGCATTCCACGCATCCTTGACACATCCTTTTGGTAAAGGAGCATTGATAAATTTCCTTCGTCAAATTGGAAAACTACATTTGGACAAGAAACAGATTAGTGTAGGATTTATTGGTTATCCCAACGTCGGCAAATCATCCGTAATAAATTCACTGCGAAGTAAAAAAGTTTGCAATGTAGCCCCTATCGCTGGAGAAACAAAAGTTTGGCAATACATCACCTTAATGAAACGAATATTTTTGATAGATTGTCCCGGTGTCGTGTATCCCTCAGCGGAAACAGATACAGAAAAAGTTCTGAAGGGCGTTGTTCGTGTAGAATTAGTTACAAGCCCAGAGGATTACGTTGAAACTGTACTTGAGCGTGTCCGAAAGGAATACATACAGAAAACTTATAAAGTTGAACACTGGGACACAACTGTTGACTTTTTGGAGCAATTGGCTAAGAAAACAGGTAAACTTCTAAAGGGAGGAGAGCCAGACATAACAGTGGTTGCTAAAATGGTTTTAAATGATTGGCAGAGGGGGAAGCTACCCTTTTATGTAGCACCAGAAGGATTTGAAGTACCTTTAAATGCAAACGAAAATAACAGAGATGGTTCCATGAGTGATGTTATAGCACAGCCAGAAACTATCAAGAAAGCGAAGGAGTACAAGCAGGTGCAAGATTTTAGCAAAATCAAAGTTGGAATTGAATTCGAGCCTGATGAGATAAAGGAATTAGATAAAATAGACTTGGAACTGCTCGACGCACAAAAGGCGGAAAGGTTGGAGTCGAAGAGGAAAAGAATGAAACAGATGGCCGACGCGGAATCTTCTGATGGAGTGAGTGATTTTTACTCTGAGGATGAATATGATGAGTCGCTTAATAAAGTCGTTCATAAAAAATCGAAATCTACAAAACAGAAAGAAAATACAGCAAGTGGAAACTTTACTGTAGAAGATGTAAATGCGACGGCGACTAAGAAAAAGAAGAAATGTACTGCGAAAGAACGGCGCGCACTGGAGCGAAGTCAAAAGAGAAAGAAGATTGGTAGCAATTTTTATGAGGTTTCAAATGTTAAAAATCGTAATAGGAATAAAGCACAACCAGTTACGAAATAAATTGTTGAAAATCAAATGGTGAATAAATGTTTTGGATTAGATTTTTAAAATAATATTCATACCCGGATAAATAATTCGAAATTAAAGTTTGACTTACTAAAATTTGTTGGTGTTTTCCTACCAACAAAAACATGTAAAACTATTCTTACCAAAAACGACAACACAATCGCAAAACAAGTGTAAATTATTGACAAAAATCTTCAGAAACTAATTTGCTTTTATTGATACAAAACGTGAAATTTTTTTTGAATATATTTCAATAACGAGTTGTCCATAAAATACGTCACGATCATTTTAGCCACTCTAAAGACTTGGCGTATTTTATAAACAAGCCATAAAAGCTCATGTTTAAAATGTATTCATTAATTCATGCTTTTTAGTCATACATCCGTTTCCAAATCCATGTACTTATTTTGAAATTGCAGTATTCCGTTTCACTCATTTACTCCACACTCGCAACCGTAACTATGGCGACTATCTTAAAATGCTTGGCCCAATTTAAACCTTTGGCAAACACATTTTCTTCTATAAATATCTTCATGGGAAATGATCCACTAAAATCTCCCAACTTACTGCTCAACGGTATTTTCTCCCTAGAGCTTCTCGTGAGCTACGCGTTCACCATTTTTTCCTCAAACCTCCTTGTGGCAGCACAATCAAGTTAGGAAATATTTATTAAAAGCATTTATTTAGCTTACTTTTTTGGCAGAGTCAAATCTTTTAATCTAAGTTTGACCCACTTTTGAAATTTTGCACACACATGTAACTCCCATGACAATGCAATATGTGTGTCTGTAACATATCCCTCTTCTTGCCTGCCCAGCTATCTCCTGAACCGTTGAAGTAATTTTGACGTGATTTGCGCCATTGGCTAAATTATCCTCCATGGAAAGTTTTTACACACTAAAACCCACCCCTCACCTTGCCTGTTATCTCCTCTCATGCTACCTTATGAACCGTTGGAGAAATTTGGACGCGGTTTTTTAGTCTTAATAATCAAATACGAATTGGCTAAAAAGGATAGCTCGCGTTTGGTGATTGACAAAAGGCAGATTTGATAAATGTTTTTTTCAAAACAAATAAATCACATAAAAGCAATCCGGTCTCGGACAATCCTTTTGCATGCGATGTTTTCGCCATTTTTAATGATATCAGTTGCGTTGCGGATCGAATCGATCGCGTTACGTTTGGCCTTTTAACGCATGTATCTCAGAATACACATGGATCACTGACAAGAGTTAAACAATAGATAGATAAATTAGGGTTTCGATTAGTCCATAATTAAGTACTTGGCCCACCATATGGGTTCATTGTATTTAAAATTGAGTTAAGTGACATCAATATAGGTTAGGTTAGATTAGAGTGGCGGTCCTTCGACCCACTTAGACCAATGATGTCTATTGTGATACCAAATATGTATATATTTCCTCCCTACTCGAACCAACGTGAGCTTTTTAGAAAGCCTAGGAGATTATTGATGTTTACATCTTCCAATTCATTAGTATTCCCGGAGGAAAATGATCCTAATTGGGTTTTCCTTCTGCGATCCAGTGCTGGGCAAGTGCAGAGCAGATGACCTACAGTCTCTTCCTCCTCTTCATCTTTGCAACTTCTGCAGAGGTCATTAAAGGGGACACCAAGTCTACTCGCATGTCTCCCTATGAGGCAGTGTCCTGTGATCACACCTACAATCATGGTAATATATTTTCGGTGCAGCAAAATCAGCTTGCATGTACGCTTTTTATCCAGCTTCGGCCAAATAAGTTTGGTCGCGTAACACGAGATGCCTGAGGACCACCTTTGATTTGCGAGCCTGGCTGCTTCTTCCCGAATCAATAATTTGCTAATGGTGCACCCAGATACTCCTTTTCCGGCATGGTTTGGAGTGTAGTGCCGTATCTAGCGAGTTCGTCTGCTTTACAGTTACCCAGAATGTCTCTGTGACCAGGTACCCCGGTTAATCTGATATTAAAGAACTCTGCTAACTCGTTTAGAGTTGACAAGCATTCGATAGTCACACGAGATGTTAGAGATGATGAGTCAAGTGACTTAATTGCGGCTTGACTGTCCGTGAAGATGCTGATATCCTTAACGGATATCACATTTTTCTTCAGCCAGCTTAGGGCTTCCTTGATCACAATAACCTCGGCTTGAAAGACGCTGCAGTGATCCGGTAGGCGAAAGAAGGCAATATTTAAGTTTAGTTGTTCAGAAAAAATCCCTCCACCGACTCTACCCCCCAACTTTGACCCATCTGTATAGACATGGATCGTCTTTTTATCCAAAATTCTCCCCCCCCCCCCCCCTTCCCAATTTTCCCTGGAAGGAACAGAAGTTTGGAACCCTCTGTCTAACGATAGCAGTGGTAGGGTATAGTCGATATTTTCCGGGAGTGTTCTCTGAGACAACAGTATTGAGGCATGTCCATTTTGCGAACTATGCTATTGTGATGTTGGATGGCTGTGCTGGCTGCCATCTGTTTTCCTGTGATGTCTAGAGGTAATAGGTGTAGCATCATCTCCAGTGCGTGCGTCGGGGTTGATCTTAGTGCACCACTAATATAGAGAGATACCGTCCTCTGGACCTTGCTTAAGAGTTTGCAATTCCTCTTAGTTTCAAGAGCTGTCCACCACACCACTACACCATATAAAAGTATGGGTCTCACAACAGCTGTATAGAGCCAGTGCACAATCCGTGGTTTCAACCCCCAGGTTTTGCCAATGGAGTTTTTACACGAGTAGAGTGCAACAGTGGCCTTCTTTATCCGTTCAGTGATGTTTTGTTTCCAACTTAGTTTCATATCCAGAATATGGCCCAATATTAAAGCAAATAAAAACTTCAACAAATATTTAATAATATAGAATCTTTATTTCATTTATTGATTTTTTTTTTTCATTTTCAATTCAAACTCCTTAATTAATGTCGCTTTGAATTTCTTCAATTAAATTGTGCATTTAACATGTTAATTCACAACTTGCCTATTTGAATATATTTATTTAGGTATCTTAATGCAATGAAAAATAAATCGTTAAACACAGTGAGTAGTGCCGCTTTAAATAAAATCGTAACCATTTTTTAAAAATAAAAACGTAAAAACCTTTTATCCAATGGAAAACTAGGTCTGATTACTTTAGACTTATTCTTCGATAAGACAATATTATAATAACCTATTGTATTTTTTCGTAAATCATATTTAACAAAACGACTAAAATTTCGAAAAATTCTAAATATGTATATACACATGCAAACAAGTTTTTCCATAATTTTATTTTCGTTATTTATTCAGTTCTAAATTCTATTGCGCTTATATTTATTATAAAAAATAATTTATTATGGTTAATCAGTTACTGTTGGTCAAAGAATATTTTTGTATCTAAGTATGTGAATAATATTGAAATGAAATTTACACTTGATCGGTTATTTGTTAAAAAAAACTAAACTATTTATTGGCGTTAAATATAAAAACCACAGATGTTTTTAGTAGTGGATAAAAAATCGTTCGTTTGGTTCTTTCTATAGAAATAACTTTGTTGAACAGATTAAAATATTAATGAACAAAAACCTTCAGAAACGTAATACTTTCTTTAATTGGGATTGGAAAGTTTCTTCGATTTTAAATATTTTGAGAATGAAAATTTTTTTATTGTTTCAAATTATTTTATCAACCCAATTAAATGTATAATGTATATGTAATAATTTTAGAATTTTATGTACTGAAAGTTTTTTTTTGATACGCATAAAAGTCATTGTTCTGCGCACATCAAACCGTATATACTTACTATTGTTAAACGGTAAATCATTTTTACGTATAAATAATTTAGACAATGTAAAATGCTTTATATGACTAAAATAAATGTTTGTCTCTACTGTGGTTATTATATTATTTGTAATGAATTTTCTTGGGGTCCTGTGTTTTCAATTAATGATCGTCGCAAATAAAAATCATTTATTAAAAATTTCTCTAATAGAATATGAAAATATTTAAACGAGTATATATATTTTTTACAAAATTTTCCTTAACTACCGCTTAAATTGATTCTATAATCTCAATGCCAATAGAAAAAAATTCAATCACCAGCCAAATATTAACATAGGTGAGTATTCGTGCCAAAGAAATTAAATCATATGATATTGTAAACAATTGAATTGATTTACATAACTTTGATATGTTTCTCTTTAGGATTCAAAATTTTGATATAAAAAATCAGTACAAAAATTTTTACATTTTGCTCTTAAAACACAATTATATTGTCTTTAACACATTTCAAAATTGATATATTAAAAAAATGTTTTCTAATTGGGTTTCCTTATTTTACAAGAATTTTAAGCGGTCTCTTTTGTGTAATCAATATTCGTTCAATATAATATTACAGTAATAATTGGTTTTTTTGTATTGATATTGATATAAGGTACACCCACTTAATGGATTTTAACTATTTTTCGATACATTGTAAACCGGGCGCGGTTCTGCATTTTCATTTAGGTTTGGTCACGGTCACGGAAAGTTCACGCCAAAATAAATAGAATGCGAGACGCAGTATTTTTTTGGATTCGATCAATAGACTCTGGAAGTCGGAAGCTAGCAATTTGACGACCCCCTTTTTACCAACGATTTAGCTATCAAAAATGACTTCTGAAAAAATGTTTAACGCCTGTCCCGAGACGTCTAGAAAATCCTCCCCAAAACTAAAATCTCCATTTTCAGAGTCACGCCTGGCGATGTTCAGTCAAGTTTTTTGCACAATACAATACTGAAATCACAACTGATCCTGAAATGCTGAACCTTATGAGAAACGTCAGTGCAATGAACATTTTCGTCACCCCAGAGCAAGTTGTTTGAGACAGCCATTTTAAAGTTGGAATTCTTGTTTGTTAAAAATCTGTTATATATATCGTTGAGTGGTAAAATACAGCTTCACGCAACGATTTCAATACAAGAAAAACAAATTTATTTACATATGCCTTGGTTTTTGAAGAAATAATAGTTGCACACGTAATAATTTTGCGGGGAAAAAAAATTGCCGCTAGTTGGAAAGAGGATTATTCAGTTTTAAAATTAGTTTTGAATCATTAATTAAAGCAGCAGAATGGCGATGTCAACATCCCCGCATAGAGCGTGTGACAGGCAATGCAGATAATAAATAAAGAGTTTTGGCAGATTTGGACTTAGGGTAGTCCTGCTCTGGAATAAGGATTTGACTTTATTATTGTATTCTATTTGGTGTCATGTTGACATTCCGAAGTATTACCAGAAATCAATAGAATTTTGTACCAGACAATTTTATGATTTTCGACTAGACTGATATTTTTGTAAATATTTTTATCTTCAGGTAATTTTTTTAGATATTTTTTTTTTCTCCTTACGGTATGGAAAAAAAAGTATATATAAACTGACTCATTCATGCCAAGCTCAAATTCCCGGAGTTAAAATTTGAATGATCCCTGTTTTGTTGTGCTATGAAATAATATGAAAATGCAGTAATTGAATGAATAAATTATTTCATTTTAGTTACGATTGCATTTCTCATAATCTTAATGTAACCTAATTTTAACGAAATAAATTTCCTACATTTTTTTGGTTTGATTTTTACAATTCTTGAGATATTTGAAAATATATTTTTTTTTCCATATTTTTCCGAAAATAAATATTCACATCAGATATTTTTGTTAAATACATATTAAAATGTTTATCAAAAGTGTAGTAGTTTTGATAAAGTTTTGTGGCAGAAGTTATTAGAAATTCTAAAAGTTTTTTTTCCAAAATGGCCGCTATTTGCTTTAACGCAATTCTTCTCACGATCGAACCAAAAGTGCTACAAAACACAGACATCTATTGGAAAATTTTCCAATACTGTGGCTAGGCTCATTCTTCAAGAATTCAATATTGGCACATTTTTTTTGGCAGATCATTCTCTCTAAAAAAAAGACCGTAGTTATAGTCCCATGAGTTGCCGCTCTTCGAGTCTGTTGAAAACTTGATTTTCAAGCCATTTATGTGATCCTCGTTGAATCCTTGCAGAACCATTCCACCCAAAACATTGGCCAACTTTCCACAACAAAAAATAAACGGGCCTTCGTTTGACTGAAATATACAAATATTAAAGGAAATTTTCAATAAAAACTTCACCTTTTTTTCTGGAAAATATTGAACAGCACCGTGGGCGTGGGTGTACCAATTAATTAACGAAAAAACATGAATTTTTTATGACATATCGTCGGCTGAGAATTTAAGTGTCGTATGTAGCCTTTTATGTTTTTGAGTCAATCGATTTTACAGTTTGAGTTTTTATTTGTTTTTTACAGAAGACCGATTTTTTTTCAAATTTAAACAGTATATAGAATTAACATTTATCTGCTTAGTTTTAGATGTTTGAGTTCATACGTTATTACGGTAGAAATATATTGTAATCTAATTTTGGCCCACTTCCACTTCTCCCATTTGCTTGAAATTTTGCACATAGGTAACTCCGATGACAATACCATATTAGGAAAAAAAATCTCATCTGGATGTTTTTGGGTCGCTGAATCCGATTCTGACGTTAAGGAGTCTGCAAGGATAACGAAAGGTTTTATTTACCATTTTTTCAAATTTTCCACCAACGTTATCCTTTTCCTAAAATTTTCCGAAGAAATCTCATCTGGGGATTTTTGGATCGCTGAATCCGATTATGGAGTTGAAAAGTCCGTAAGAATATCTCAAAGGCAAGGATGTATATTTCAAGACCGGAACTCGGTATAGTGAACTCCTAAAATAGTGAACACACAAATTTTTATGATTCTGTGCCAGATATTCCCATAGACAGAATTGTATAAGCCTACAATCTTTCAATTACATGGGCAGGTGTATTAAGCAAAATTAGGGAGAAAGCAACAATGAGAGAAGGCAACAATTGTCCAAAAGGAGCTTACTCAATATGTTCGTCCAAAATAAAGAATCAATAAATCAAAAACTGCTTTTTGCCATTTTAACTATATTTCAGTGCATCGATACTAGACCTTGAAATTGTGACCGTACGTAATATAGTGAACGTCCTGGTTTTCTGTGGGTGCACTATACGGAATTCCTACTATATAAGCGTGGCGAAAAATAGACGTCGGTTTGAATTTTTAGTCATACTAATCAAATACAATATGACTAAAAAGGATAAAAAAAAAGCTTTTATTTAGAAAAAATGTACTAAAAAGGAAAAAATAAGTTTTTGGGTGTTGTGTATCAGAAATAAAAGCATAAAAAATAAAATCAATATTTATCTCGCTTTTATTTCTGATATATAGTGTGATTTTTTTTCCTTTTTAGAAATTTTTTAAAAATAATTTAAAAAAAAAACTATTTTTTTGTACTTTAATTTCCTGCATACGACATTTAAAAACTAAATATTTGGAAAAGGCATATTTCGCAAAGGCGTACAGAAATAACACTATTCTATAACACTATTCTTATACAGTCGGATTGCGATAAATCAAATTCGTGTTATGGAACATTTTTTTAAATTCCAGACAGAGCTTAGGGGCAGACCCTTTAATGCCGAAGCACAGATCAAGATGGTCGGAAAAACGAAAGGAGATGTCAGTTTATGTTCTCCTTGAACTTCTGCACGTCGTAGTCCGGGGGGAACACATCGGATGGTAAATCATTCCAAAGTCTTGTTGTTGTTTGTCTTCTTCTTTCTTGTTGCTTATTTTGGGATATCATTTTGAGTTATCGAGGTCGATGATGAATTACGATGCTAAAAAAAAGTCTTAGAGCAACATTTTTGCACTGAAAATAAAGAGATCTTTTGACAAACAATATATCAATACAAGAAAAAAAAGTTGCATCTTGTGGAATGTTCGAAAGTCGGATTCAACTTATGTAGATTTAGACGAGTTTATTGGATTTTTACAGAGGATTGCACCAAATGAAAGAGCAGGCTCGAAAATCTTAGGAATCGATTCTAAGGCACTTGGCACATCAACTGCGAATTAGCACCACATAGCAAAAAAGTTGAAATTCATCAAGCAATCTTATATCGTAGAGACCGCAATTTTGCGGAGATCGCATTGTTACGTAATACAAAATTAGAGCTCATGGAGAGGACATATGATATAAGATCGCGTGGTAAACTTGAACGTTTTCGCAATGCTGTGCGAATTCGCATTCGGTATTCGCAAGTACCTAACTCAAAACCCCAAAAATCCTACATACGACAGTTAAATTCTCAGCAAACGATATATGAAGTAAGTTAAGTCTCATTGTTTTTTTTTTTCAAAAGATACTATTTTAAATTTCGTATATATTTTTTTAAAATAAAATGCTCATATATATTGTATATTTTTTTGTCATTTTTTAAACATTCTTCATATTATATGAAAAGTTTTTAACTATTTTATTTAAATTCAATCTATTTTTTGTTATAATGAATATTAATATTGTTTTATTTCGTATTTTTTTATATAATAAATTTTGATTGATTCTTCATTGTTATATTACGAAATTTTTTGACTTAAATTTCTTAACATTATTCTTTTTTGTTTTTTTTTTTGTTTTTGCTCTTTCAATAAATTTTGTGTGTTTTTTATAAATGTATATGTGTATGTATATCATCTTTTCATATATAAAATTGTAAATATAATTTTCCCTAATATCACCTATACATGTATATTATATTTTATATATATATATGTATATATACATATAGATATATATATATATCTGTATATATGTATATATAAATATATATAATTTGTTTGCTTCTCATATATTTATTATCATTTTCATTATTTTATTTTTCAAAAAACAAAATTTATTCTTCACAATTTAGAAATTCAACATTTAAACGAAATGAAAATAATTTGAGTAGTACAGTCCATCATATCTTTTCAAATATGCGTGAATGTTACTTTAAGAAAAATTCCTTGACAAAAGAACGTTTCTTATCTTCTTATTTGAGAAATTTAAAAAAAATGCAAAATATTATTACCTTCGTGAAATTTTTTTTTGTAGCTGGACTACTCAGTCCTAATCAATTGATAAAAATTTTAAATAGAGAGTTGGAACACCGTTTTGTGCAAACCTTGCACATATTTTGTACTGAACCACATGTGCAAGCAAAAAATTAATTGTCTAACAAATTTTATCTCTTAAAAAATTCTTTTATCTCACAAACGAATTGCATATATAAATAATATAATTATTGTAATATCTAAAATATTTACGAAAACACAGTGTTTTTGTTGTTGAAAAGATTGTAGTGAGAATAGCGATAAAAAACAATAAATAAAGCAATTTTTTTTTATTCCACGGCAAAGCCACATGTTTCTTCGACCGCTTGCGTCAGTTTGTCATAAAGCAGTTGGTAAGTGTCGTATGGAGGTAAATCGATCCGATTGAAGCACGTATGAGCTTTTGGTAAATTCTGTGTTGGAACATCAACAGTCAAATGAATTGTAAATAAACGTGGGCCGACGGCACCCGTTGAACCCTGCAAAGCACGGAATCCTTGGAGTGGGACGCGAGATGAGCCAGTAACAAATTGAAGAAGTCGGGCGCGCATTTCAGATGAATATGACTCGACAATCTTTAATTATAATCCATATGTGATTAGTGAATTGAATAAATTTTAAAAATTGTAAATTGTGTAAATTTTAAAAATTGTAAATTGCATAAATTTTAAACCATAAATTTACCTGCCAAAACCATACAACTTGTTGTGTTTCTTGAGTACAATGTTTTAGACGTGTATGCGTTCGCCAGTCATTTACATCAATGCTACTAATCCCCCCAATGACTAATTCTAGTTCTCGTTCATCAAACGGCCGTAGCAGTTGACTTGGTATCAATTCGCAAAATCCTAAAAACGAAAATAGTGAAAAACTTCAGCAAATTAATCGATAAGGACAATAATTTTTTATAAAAAACACAGATAACACTATGTGTATAATCTGTGGCAAAACATCTAACGTTGACCTTCAGGCAAACCCAAAGTGATCTGTATTTATATTTACAAACTAGAGATGGGTAACTCATTAGTGAGTGACTCGTAAAAAGTGATTCACTACAGTAAATCAAGTGACGCGATTCTCCAGTTTAAAAAAAATCACTCTTAATCCTCAATACCTCCAGCGAATCAAGAAAAAAAACTCATAACAGAACAGAGAAAAGTTCGTCGTCCGCTGACGCTCATTATGATGTGAGGCACAACAATTGCTTGGATTTGCATTATGCAAATAACTTTGGGTTAACGGATTTCGACCAAAAGTATCCAGAACTGTCTAATTCCGAAACATAAAAAGCATACCAAATTTCATTTTACACATATTGGCTGATAGCAAAGATGAGGTAAAAAAAAATAAAAAAAAAATTTAAAAAAAAAGCGTTTATTAAAAAAGAATGCACTAAAAAGAAAAAAATAATTTTCTGGACGCTGTGTATCACAAATATAAAAGCTTTTTAAAAGCGAGATAAATTTTTATTTTAATGTTTTTTGCTTTATCTCGCTTTTTAAAAGCTTTTATATTTGTGATACACAGCGTCCAGAAAATTATTTTTTTCTTTTTAGTGCATTCTTTTTTAATAAACGCTTTTTTAAAAAAATTTTTTTTTTTTTATTTTGTTCTTTTTAGTTTTCGAATATACAGCATTGGCCAAAAGTATTGAGCACCCATGATATATGGCAAAATAACCGTTATATTTAGATGGAGTCAAATAAAAATAGTTTTAGTAGAAGTTAATCGTTTATTGTATGATAAAAATTTAATATTTTGTGGGGCCACCCTTCGCCTTTATAACGGCAGCGCCCCTCTTAGGCATGGATGCGACGAGTTTCTTACATTCATCGCTGCTTATCGCGCTCCACTCTTCTTGGAGGTGCCTTTTTAAATCTTCTTTTGACGAAATTTGATGTGCCCGCACCTTACGCTTTAGTATAGCCCATAAATGTTCTATGGGGTTTAAATCTGGAGACTGCGAAGGCCACTCTAAAACATCGACGCAATTTTTTTCAAACCAATTCTTTGTTTCGGTCGATTTATGGCATGGTGCGTTGTCTTGCTGAAACTTTACGCCATCCATGTTTGTATCTCCAAAAATGCATGAAAACGACGCCATAAGTGTAGTTTTGGGCACATCTATGTATTTTTTGGAGTTCATTTTGCCTTCACATAGGAACATTTAACCAACTCCAGATCCAGCCATGCAGCCCCAAACCATTATACTGCCACCCCCGTATTTTACGGTTGGTGCAATACATTCGACATTATACTCTTCGCCTATTCGGCGGCGGACATACGATGCATCGGGTGTCCCGAAAACCTAAAAAATAATTAAAAAATATGATTTCTAAACCGTTGGATTTTACTACACTACACATATTTTTCGGGTCGAAAATAATGTTTTTCTACAGAAAAAGGAATTATTTTACTCCCCTGAAAGTTTGATTCGTCCGACCATAGAATATTTGACCAATCTTGCTCGGTTAAACTTTTGTGTTTTAGAGCCCATTGGAAGCGAGCCTTTTTGTTTTTTTCGGAAAGCCACGGCTTCTTCCTGGCTTTGCAGCCTTTTAGACCAGCTTTCTGCAGTCTTCTTCGTGTCGTCCTGGCAGATATTGGCTTTTTAATTGTTACTGAAAAATCAGCAGCGAGCTCGAAAGAAGTTTTTCTCCTGTTTTTCAGTGAATCCCTTACTAATATTCTGTCTTCACAATCTATAGTAAGTCGTTTTCGTCCAGATCTGTGTCTATTTTTATGCGATCCAGTCTTCTCGAACCGTTCGATAACATATTGCACAGCTCGACGCGAACATTCAACGGTTTTAGAAATTTCCACTTGGGACTTGTCTTGCTGCTTCAAAAGTTGAATTTCTACCCGCTGTTGCAATGTCAGTTCTCTTTTTTTTCGCCATATTTACATTAAAATATTTAATTTATTGAAAAAAAATCACTTCAAGGCACTACACAACTGTATGTCTTCACAGCGAGCTGAGAAAGCGAACTAATCGGATATCAAAAAACACCACAAAAGCAAATTTTTAAGGTTCTAGATGTTTTGTTACTAACCAGCCACCTGACTATTGTTTAAATTTTATTTTTTAGATGCCGACAAAACTTTAATAAACAATACGATTGATTTGGAGCATCAGATTTTGTATATTAGTAAAATTTACAGGGTGCTCAATACTTTTGGCCAAGGCTGTATATCCTTACATTTGAGATGTCCTTACAGGCGTTTTAACTTGAGAATCGTATTCAGCGACCCCAAAAACCCCCAGAATAGATTTTTTTTCGGAAAATTTGGAGAAAGGGATAATCACGTTATCCTTACAGGACCTTCCGTTATCCTTACAAGGACGAAGTAGTGAAAATATTGTATTGTCATCGGACTTATATAAGTGTGCAAAATTTCAAGTCAATTGGACAAGTGGAAGTGGGTCAAAATTGGGTTGTAAGATTTGATCTGACAGACAGACATGCAGACAGCCAAACAGACACGAAGGCAAGCTAAATAAAAGCTTTTAAAAAATATAAGAAACGTAGAACAAATTCTGGGGCCCAAGAAAATCCACCAGTGAAAATGGAATGTTAAGCATGCCTTGCAAAATGGTTATTTTTCATTATATTTTGACGCTTAACTGTCAAAAAATGAATAAAAATATTTAAATATTTAAAAATTGTATGCGTTAATAAATATTTAAATTTCATACTATATTAAGATTCATGAATCTACAGTATTTTTCATACATTTGAAAAGTTCTATGAACACTACTGTTGTTTCTTATCTTTAATTATCTAATCTTTGCTGACAGACTAACCGTTCGGAGCTACGACTCCTAAGCTATGAGTTATAGGCCTATTATGGGAGTCTTGCGGACTTGAAAGTCGCTAGTCGGCTTTGCAGTACAATCGGTATTATGAGAGTCCGCTTACTTTCAGCGACTGCGGACGATGCAATGGCATGCGATGCTACGCGATGAGCTGTCAAACCGGACTTTTTGCTAACCTTGTTTGTTAATTTTTCGGGATCAAAATCTTGACGAGATTTGAGTTTTTCCTTCGGAATAATGAAAAGCGAACAAGATGAGAAGAACTCTCTTGTGGATATTTCAAATCCGTTGGGGAAGAATGTACGATTTAAGTACATTCAATGCAGTTAAGAAAGATTTAAAAATGAACAAATTTAGATTTCTCAGTTCATATCCTCCAAACAAATAATTATAAATATGTAAAAAAAGAAAATCTCGTTTAAGTCCATGGCCTGTCGTTCTCATAACCTCGAAATGTGTCGCTGGAAAAGATGAGTCCGCACCCAAAAAGATGCGGATTTGAAACTGCTTGAAACGCTAGTCTTGCGGACTAAAATAATACCAAAACAGTCCGCAGTGGCAGATTTTCCGCAGTGCGACGAGTCGCGCGACTTTCATAATAGGGGTATTAGTTGCAATTTAGTTAAAAAAAACTTACTATTTAAACCGATTTGGTTATTTTAAAAACAAATCATTGCAAGGACCTAGAATTAGTTTGGAAATACATCAACAAGCTTGCGATAAATGTTAAATGGGAGACAAATGTTGTATAAATATATGACCCGCTAGCTTAACGACCAATAACTATCCGCGCGACGAGCGTAAGCCCAGATCAGCAGGCCGATAAGACTCATGCTGAAACCTTTGTTGTCCATCTAACGCTAACGCGGCATTTTGCAATGATTGAGTTAAATCTCCACACATGAGGCCTCAGGTGCAAGACTTCGTGCATGGGATTTTTAGTTAGTTCATTTTTTTGTTATTTTGTCTTTTTTTTTTTAATTTGTATTTAGAGAGAAAACTACCGCAACAAGGAAAATTTCGAAACATATCCCCATGGAACAAAATGTTATCCAAATAAATTATGATGAGTACCTTTTTGTAAAGCTAAAAATTGTTGTTCTATTCCACGCATAAATCTATAGTTAACATAAAGTTTAACGTATTCCTTTTTATTTTCTTCGGTTACAGGAATACCGCTTCCTCCTGGTTTCAGCTCGTGGACTTTCAGGGCGCCAAAACTATTATTTTCAACACTAAATGTTGAATCAATAATTCCATTTATAATATTTTCACTGCAAAAAAAAATCATTTAGGTTACAAAGCCATATTAAATTTTTTTTTCGTAAATCCTACAGCATCCACGTTAAGCTTCTATGCAGCTCTGGATCAACGCCTTCAATGTCATTGAGTGTGATTGGCTTATTTAGTAATTGTTTATAAAATGGTGTTGTGAAGCCACCATCCATACAATGCCCATGAAAAACAGCAATTCCCAGAATACGTCCGACAAAATGAAAGTAAGATAAATGATCGGGATTTACACCTACAAAATAAAAAGCCACAAAAAATATCATTAAAATATACTGGAATATCTTAAATTACGAATCAGAAAATTTAATATGAAACGAAATTCACCTGAATCTGGATTTATTTGTAATGTATAATGATCATCTCGACTATATTGAAATAGGCCATATTGAGGATTGAGCATTTCACGTGATAACAGATGAAGCCATTCCCTGGCCACACCGCCATAATCTAGGCCCTCTTCACCTCTAAATTTCACCATAAGGCGCTTCCGCATATCTTTCGGTCTCATTTTCATAATCAGTCTGTAACTCTCTTCAAAGATTTCTGCGCGGGACACTTCCAGTCGACAATGGCCAGATTGAGGCTGAAGTGATTGCAGTTCGGTGCGAAGAGCACGCAATTTTCCAACTAAGTCACGTCGATATTTTGGCAATAGCTCGGCACCTTCTAGTAAACCCTGAGGCAGATCAGGAACTACAGATGTTGTCTGCCGGACGGTATCCCCCGTTGCCGGACGATTGCCATTTATTATTGCAGGTGAATTATTGATTATAGGTGGTGGCACAGCTGAGCTGCCGCTAATTGGTGTTGTGGCAGTGACGGCAGGAGGCGTTGCTGCGGGACACGCACTTGGTGGAGCGGCAACAGTGCTTGGCGACGATGCGACTGGATTCGTTGACGCTCGGCGTATCATCTGCAATATGTGGCCATTCAAACGTGGATCTGTAAATTGCGTCGTTCGATTATTATGATCAACGAAATAGACACGTCCTGAAGCAGTTTTTCGTTGTTCCCAACCAGATGGTAAAGGGCCTAATGCATCCAAAGAGAAACTCTGGGCGTCGAAATCACGAGGAATTCGTGGATCATGCCAAGTTGACACACCTGTTGGTATGTGATAGAAATAGACTTGGCCCTGTTGGGTGGTGCGCATCTCATATCCAGGTGGCAGATCCATACACGGCCTCGTTCCTATTCCAGGCGGTCGATTTGTCGCCGCTGGTCTAGCGCCACGAGAAGATCTTCTACGAAGGGCTTCTTCGAGGCTACGGGATGACCGACGGACGCGTTGAGATCCATTTTCTCTTCCATTCGTTGAACCCGCACTGGTATTACTTGGCGCATTATTAGTTGTTGTGGACGCTGCAGCGTTTGAAGTATTCCCATTAACAATATTTTGCGGAGTCATTTCTGAGCTTTGTTGGCTTGAGTTTGAACCCTGTGGCTGCTGATTTGAAATGGGGCTTGCTAGTAAGCTATCCTCCCTGCTATGATGTCCATTAGGCGTTGCTGGGGTCACTGCGCTGGCATTTCCATTCACTATGTTCTGGATATTTTGTGGACTACCAACGGTGCCGGATGTATTGCTTGATCTTATTGGTGACTCCAGAGCCAGTAAATTGATTGAGGGAGCTAAATTGGAAAACGCTTGCGTAGTTTTTTGTGCTTTACTTGTGCTATTCCCGTTTGGTGGTGTGACTGCCTCAGTAATGTTTGTTGCAATATTTGTGGTATTCACCAATGTTGGTGTTGCTGCTCCAGCGCTTAAGATCTGAGAGTTTCTAGGTGATGGAATATCATTTACAGTTCGAGGTGACAACGGATTATTAGAGGTCGATGGACTTGAGACACTCGGTTCGTTTCGGGTTGGACTTGTTGAATCAATTGACTGTTGGCGACCGGATTTTTTTGAATTATCTTCACGTGCGGGACTGCAATTTTCTTTTCCTAGGCTCGCTAGAATTTCGCTAGAATGCCGTCGCACTGGTTGTTCTACAAGACTCTGACCACCATTTAACAAATTGGTGCAGGTGGAGGATCTAGATGGACCAGATATCATTGCCACAACATCTTCAGATATTGCATGGTTCCCATTAGTTTTCATCGATGATGGCATTGGTCTATCCCACTGTGAGGATTTTGTGGTGTGATTCACGTAGTATGGGCGACCATTCTCAGCTCGCCGTTCCTCCCATCCTTCGGGTAGACCATCTTCCGGTGATTCTTCTTCCGATGGACCCCGTATATCACCGCTCGGTCCGACTACAGCCAACGGATTTCCACCACTTGGTCCATCGCGTGACATTAGTGCGATTATTATTTGCCCACGAACTAATTCAGGATCATCGGGTGAATATTTGCATAGTTCCAATCGTTGATCTAAAACAAAAAGATTTTTATTAGGTTTTAAATTTATCAAATACTTGTTGTTGGAAATATTTACATCCAGCATCCTTTAGACGCTGTATTGTCCCCGGTGGTATTCGGACACAACCCAAAAATCCACCGCCTTGCTTCTTGTGGATCTTGCGTTGATTCCATACTGATATTGTGATTCCATCTCCTCGCCCTAAATACAAATCGTGATGAATATTCCATTTTGGGTCAATCGATGCTTTGCAGGTTGGCGTGATGTGCACTTGACCAGTACCGTCTACTGTTACTTTTGCAAATGGGTCCGGCAAACCTAAAGATTGATTTGTTAATATTTTTTACACAGTATAGTTTTACATTTGTTTTAATGCAAATTTCTTAACAACTACACAAAGGTCCTGACTTCGTCACAAAGGTCTTTACTTCACACATAATGAGTAGCGGTGAAATACAAAGATTCTGATAGATTAGATTTTGATAATATTTCGAACGCGACTCCAACGGTCAGCGCATTTTCTATAGTAAATACGAATGACGACAACTGAATCAACCGAATACTAAATGGATGTTTGTCATTCGGTTTTTGTGATATTTTTTGCGCCCATTAAGATCGTTATGGGCATACAATAACCCGACTCTTTCAAGACTCGTAAATAACTTTCTGTACTAAAATAAAATTTGAGTACTAAAATTTTTAATACCGGATTTTCTTAAATATGCAGTAAATAACCTTTAAAACAACAATTCCTTTAAAATAACAAGTTTACCATAAATAAAAATATATCGCTTCATATGTAAAAAGAAGACAACAAAAAATATTTTAAAAATTCCTATTTTAATACCGATATTTTTCGGAGAAATCTCATTTTACGCTTATATACTAATAGATAAATGGAAATGAATTATATGTTAGTGTAAACCACCAATTTTTACTTCAAACCTGGCACCGAAAAATACAATAAGGGGATTCACAAAAGGTAGTAAAGTAGTTCTTATCGCCGTAAAATATTATTTGTTAAAGTTTTGTAAACAACAACAAAATATACGGTAGTATTTTTCCAATTTCAACACCATTTTTTTCTATTAACCGCTTAGTATTGCATTTGGGTAAATGTTTATATGTTTAGTGCATAGTGTTAAAATGATTAAGTGTTCATTAATACCAAAAACTGTGATTTTCAGCAAGAGTGGAAAAATTGAGTGAAAATGTGAGTATATTTGCAATTTTAATACGACCGCGAAAATTTGTGTTCACAGTTTGAAGTGTATCAATTAGTATTATTTTACAACGATAACAGCAAAGTTAATCCTTCCTTAATAAGATCGAGCTTATGTCAAATGTAGAAAAATATACTTCCGTATATTTCGTGTGGCAAAATATACACTATCTAGTAAAAAAATCAATAACAATACATCGTGATTACGCGTATACTTCATACGTTTGGTATAATAGTTATGGGCCACAGTAAATTTCCAATATTACCACTATATTTTTTTTTATGTTGTTATCTCCCATTCTTTCTTGAGCCCCCAAAGTGTTTTTTTTTTACTTCAATTTGATCTAGGGATGCATTATCGTTCATAAAACCTCGATATATCGAAAATCCTTGTTTTTTTTTAAGGCGACATGGATGTCAAAAAACATCGTCCTGAAAACATCGATACCTCGATGTTTTCCCGATGTTTTGAAAAAGTTAAATTTTATAAGCGAAATTAGCCACCTGGCGGATGCTCTACTGCACCCAGGTAGAATTAACACGATTTTAATTCTTCTTATACGTTGAACCACCAAAAATCGGTTAGTTTTCGAGATATTCGCAAAAAACTAATTTTTTTGAAATATCGGCATATCTTCATAACAGCTCGAGATACGGAGTTCTAGTAAAAGACATAAATGTAGCAAATTTTATTGTCTCCAAGTTTTGTAATAAATAAGACTAATGGAAAATGGTTAGTTTCGGAATAAATCGCAAAAAACGAAATCGTAGTTTTTAACACGTTGACGGACAGTTGCGGCTATAGCCGTCAAGTTCAAGTTCACTATGTGACATGACGGCAATAGCCGTCCAATACGAAACGGTCGTTTTTAGACACTGCGGCTGTAGCAGCACAAATGTGCATTTACCAGCGTACAAGTAGAAGCCTAGTGTCATGTTTTCGAAAAAAAATTTAGTGTATTTAAGCAGAAAGAGTAAAACTATACTTCTAATATTCTAAAAATTACAAAAACATATAGTGTCAATTTTCGAATTTCACTTGTTTCTACTGTCCGTCAACGTGTTAAAAAGCCGCCGTTTTGGTTACTTCCGGTTAACGGATTTCCACATCAGGACCAAATTTCTCTGTAAAATTTCATGGCTAGCTCTGGTATTTTTTGCGAAATCTTGTAGAAAGACTGACAGACAGAAAGACGTTTTTTTGTGATAATGCTCCAATCGAATCAGGAGTGGTCGGAAAGTGTTTTTCAGGCAGAATTAAGATGGAAATTTTTCATAGATTACTACAACTTTATATAAGCAAGACTTTACTTCATGAATTATTACAACTTTTTATAAGTAAAATAATTTTTTTTGAAAAATTTCGGGCTACAGATCATATTGAAGTATTATTTATTTCTATCGAAATTATTTCTATTCAAGTACCAGATTTCTCATGACAACAAGTGAATACAACGAAATTAATTTTTAAATGAAACAATGGGGAATAGGAAAAATTTTATAGGGAACATCAAGTTTCGATCCCAAGAATTCGAAGTGGATCATTCAACAGGCAAACGCTTCGAATCTCTCTTTGTGACTTGACCGCGGAGGATGCGGACAGGGAGGAAAGTTCAAATTTCCTCTATATAAGCTGATTGCATCTACTTTTTAGTATTTGTGAATCATATGAGTAGAGTGGCTACACTCTCGAAAAAATCCGGGGACGAATTAACTCCGCCTGAAAACATAGCTAAAAGTTTAACACCGTAGCGCGGAGTTATTTTTACATTTTTATTTTACGGAGCTAAATATTCAATTTAACACCGTTTTGACCTAAATTTTAAATTAACTCCGAAAAGGAGTCAAAAATTCACTACAACTCCTTTTAGGAGTTATTTTCATTGTAAAGGGTGTTCACGTTTAGAAGAGGCTTGCCAATTGGCTTCAACAGCCTATTGGGAAGGCAAATGGTTTACGATTCGAGAGGCCCCGTGTTCTCGAGTCCCGGCAGAGAAATGCAAGAAAAGTTTTTAACAAGTCAATATTAACTTTGAAAACACGAAAAAAAACTCAAAACATCTCAAATGCTTGCAAAAAAAAGAGAATTTGCGAGGTTTTTTTCTTGGTAATAAGTTGGTTTAACACCGAAAAATTGTTAAAAATTAACACCCATAAGGAATTGTTGTGAACTCCCTAGCCCGGAGCTCGATTTTCTCCGATAGGTGAAACTCCCTTTCGGTGCGTAATCGACTCCATTTTTTCGAGAGTGTATATTAAATCTATCTAAAAACTAGTCCCTCTAGTTCTAAAATTAGTTTCTCTACTAATTTTATGAAGAGTAATGTTCTAACATCGTGGGTAACAACATCGATACCTCGATATATCGGCTTGTTCAACATCGAGGTTAAAACTCGATATTTTTGAAGCATCCCTAATTTGATCTGAGCCATTGAAATGAGAGGGTTAATGAACAATGAATGCCAAGTACAGAAAACAATTTCAGATAGATTTGAAATGAATATCGATTAAATTGGGCTCTGGAATTTTTGGCGGAAAACGAAGTTTTGAGAAATTTTGTTCGACTTGACTTGAAAATTGTGTTCTGACAAGTACAAATTTTGGCGGGAAACGAATTTCGGTGAAAGTGGGGCTTGGAATTTTCTCAAAAATGGGCTGCAGCAGTAAATTTTAAAAAATTTGTGTGCCTGTTTTTGTAAATTTTGTTGTGTGCTATTTTTGTGTTCCAGCGTAATAGAGCTGATGCTCTTCCTAAGCGACGAAAAAGCCGGATATCGACCAAAAAAGAGGGTTCTGCGGTTAAGCGATTGTTCCAGACTAAACCGACTTTATGCCTTCCATAAGCAAGGGCGAAATTCACGGACAAGAATATTAAGCTATTCATATTCACTATCTGGCAACGGCTTTTTGAACGACTTAATTAAACATACAAATATTTTGTGTAGTGTATATTTTACTGTACTTGTGTAAAGAGAATATATATATATATAAACGCCACACCTCAATTCGGCTATGGGGCCCCAATTCGGCTGTCGCTATCCAGCTGTTGGGGACTACATCCGGTAAAATTCTATACATTTTTGCCTTTTACCGTGAATTGATAACTTTAACCGTTATCGAGATATTTTAGATTTCGTAAAAAAATCATGTTTTATGTAATCTAACTAATCATGTTATAAATTGCGCAGGAAAGTAGATTTTGTATAAGAAAGTGATGTGCTGTTCACATCAGGTATTTTTGCTTTGGACCTATAATATTTTAAGCTTGTTAGTTTCTTAAAACGTTCACTACCAACGTATACTGGTAGTTGGCAGTGAACGTGCACTCATGTAAAATTTCAGGTAAAAATTCGCAAAATTTCCCGACTTTCGATCGAGCAGTCATTCATGAGGGATTTTGGAAAATTTTTATCGGGCAGAGAGAAAAAGTGCGAGAGGTCTAGTCAATTTGAATCAAAATCAAGTCGTGTGAAAAGATATTTAGAAAAAAAGGAATCCTTAAAAAATTCTAGTTGATCTAGCGAACAATAAATTCGCAAGCTTAAAATAAATTTTGCGAAAGTTTTTTCTACTCTAATTTTTACCAATAATTTCCTGCAGCTATTTACTAATGATCAAAATGATTAAATTTGCAATTTCAATGGCAGAAAACTATTGAAAATTAATGTTGTTTCACAAATTTCACTTTTTATCGCGCTTTAGAAAAACTTTATTTCTAATACAATCAGTTCTAGTGAGAGAAAAAAATTGAAAATATCATAAAAGATTAAACTGAAAAAAATCCAATGATAGCTACATAGCCATGCTTGAACAAGTTTGAATTGATAAACAAACGGCAGTAGACTTACTTGGCTATTTCTCTCTTAAATGAAACATTATCTAATTGAAAGCGAAAGCACTCAACCAATCATCGCCATATCTTCACAGCCAGTGGAACAGACAACTATCCGATGGTAAAATCGAAACAGGCGGAAAAAAAATCTAAACTAGAGTCAGTTGCACAATATTTTCTGTATTTGGTCATAATTGTCGTCATCAGCCTATTAACGTTGCCTACTTGTGACTTTAGATCAAAAAATATCAAATGTTTTGATTCGTTCATTACCCGGTTGTAATATAGTCGCGAAATGCAATTTGCTTACACAGTTAAAAATGATGCCTCAATTACAATAATCAAAGTTGTAAATTTTCACATTTTTGCTGTGAAATTACTTTTGGTATGTAAATTTTAAGAATAAAACTTTAATCGCAAAAATTACAAGTTATTTTCTGTAATTTTTAGCAATTACAGAAAATTAATGTAAAAATTAATTTTTGTTATGAAATACAAAACTTGTGTGTGATATTCAGTGCTCCATAATAATTTTACAACCGTTGAAGTAGAAGGGATCCGAAGTGACGTCAATCAGTGAACTCGAACAAGTTGGACACGAGTATAGAAATTTATTTAAATAAAGGGTGGTTAAATTTCAAGGGCCGATGTTGAATGTGAACCACACCTAAACGTAAAGTTTTTTTCTGCATTTCATTTGACATTTCTCAATTTCAGACTAACTCAATTTGAACCATGCAAAGATACACAATCGAGCAACACGTTAAAGTTATTCAGGCTTATTATGAAAATGTGCCTCATCACTGAAGATGATTTTCTTCGAAAATTGATCATCCACTGTTGCCATTTCTTGCCACCATTCTGACCATTGACGACGCTTGAAATGGTCAAGAGGCTTTAGTTCTTGAGTCAATTGCACCTTGTAAGCGTGTAAATGCAAGTCTTTATGCATAATGTTCATCAACGACGAGCGTGGGAGGTGCAATTGTTGGGCACGACGAAGTGCACGATATGCATTTTGATTTGAACGCCCATTTTCATAATAAGCCTGAATAACTTTAACGCGTTGCTCGATTGTGTATCTTTGCATGGTTCAAATTGAGTTAGTCTGAAATTGAGAAATGTCAAATGAAATGCAGAAAAAAACTTGACGTTTAGGTGTGGTTCACATTCAACATCGGCCCTTGAAATTTAACCACCCTTTAAATGTTTTTACAATTAATTGTTTCGTTTTTTTCTAAGTTTTAGAAAATAATAAAGTACGGTTTCATTGCGGTTAGTTTTCCTGTTTGGAAATATATGTATAGAGTGACATTTTGCGGACACCTCCCACAGGGCAAAAATCCTGGAGTATTTTTCAATCCAAAAATTATATTGACGAAATCTTAATACAATTTTGGATTGGAATTTAAAACATGCGAGTTATTGAAATACTTTAGTCTTTTTTGCCTCTATATTTTAATCATTTTTTATTTATATTGAACTTAAATACTTTTAATATTAATGTCTACAGATTAATCAAAATTGTAGGTTTTAATACTAAATTGAACCATAAATAAATTTTTAAAAAAAAATATAATCCATCCTATTGGATTAGAATTTTGCATTGGATTACATATAGGTCCAGTGGAATTCAATTTTGATTGGAATTTACTCCAAGATTTTTTACCGTGCATATATGAACCATTCCGTTAAACTGATACATCTCCTACGACCAGGGTTCCCACCCCAAAAGTGAAAAGCGGAGTGTTACTGATCGAAAAATAGTAGTGTCAGAGGGATTTCAGTAGTGTCAACTTTTTAACAGTCATTTAGAGTTTTATTGAGACAACACATTTTGTGTGTTACCGTCTAATGTTTTATTGCATATCATATCAGTACATTTTTATACCCGTATGGTGAAACCAAAGGGTATATTAGATTTGACTTACCGTTTGTAACGCCGACATCCTGTTATCACACACAAAAATTAATTACACCAGTGTGTTTAGAATGATAAAAAAAATTGAATTTTGCATGTCCGTCCGACCGTCTGTGGCGCGGATTGCGGGCGCACAGATTGAGCTACAGACTTGAAATTTTGCGCAGATCCGTTTTTCATAAAATGCGAGGCTAAGTTCGTTAATGGGCAAAAATGGACTATTAGGGGGCGTACCCCACCCACCATACGAACGAAAACGTATTTTCTAAATATCTCAAAAACGGTGCATCTTATCAAAAAAGTGCAAGAACTAAAGTTATTTAGGATATGATTCTACATAAAACCCCCACACATCAAAATCCGATTGGAATAAATTAAAAAAATCTTATTGGAAAGTTTAACTTCTTACTTTAATTTTGATAAAACTGTTCGCCGTTCACTTAAACTTCGAACAATGCCATATCACCCTACGGGTTTTCAATAATTGCCAGATTGGCAATTATAGCTTTGGTTATGTTTGTTAACTAAGTATTATATCGTCGGCTAAAAGTGAAATTGTGCTAAGTCCATTATACCAAATTTGACAGAAATCCAATTAAAAATCTTGTTAAAGCATTTTAATTTTCATTTAAAGAAAACAGAGTCTCATTTAAAGAAAACTGAGCCCAATTTTTCTCATTTAAAGAAAACTCGGTGTTATTGAAAGAGAATTAAAACGATTTAACAAGGTTTTCATTGTTCTTCTGGAAAATTATACCAAATGGACTTAGCACAATTTCACTTTTAGCCGACGATATGTCCCTTTTGTTCAAGAATTGAGTGCGTTTAGTCAGTCACTTTTTCATAGGGAATGCCTAAAGTACTTAAATATTTTAGATAAAGAGTCTGAATGATTACATATTACATATTTTTTAATTTTCCCCATATAAATGAAATTTTCAAATCTAGAAATTAACTTTCTTTGTAGCACGTTTTTTATATGGCGAAAAAGGTAGTGTTTTGGGTTTTTCAGTAGTGTAAGTAGTGTTAGGTCAAATTATGTCGAAATAGTAGTGTAAAACTACGATAGTAGTGTAAACGGGATCCCTGCCTACGACTTAATTGATAATTGCAATAATAAAAGTGTTATGATAACTGGAGAAGGACAGTGTTCTGATAAATGCTTGGCGTGTGAAAAGAAATTTCTAAAGTAGGGCACACATCTATAAGATTTCCATCAGTTTTTGGGAAACTGATTGGTGTGAACGTAAAATTAGACGACTGATAGGCAACCACGAAAAAATTCGTGGGCAAATCAGTTTTTTTAAACTTATGGCCAAATGATTGGTGTGAACGTATTGCTGTCAGCCGCCCAAAATGTTTTATGAAAACCACCACATTCGGCGCCACATTCTATGCAGATTTTTTGACGTTTTGATTTCGTAAGATGCCAACAACGGAGGAAAAATTAATCGAGTTCGTGAAAGGAAATCCAATGCTCTACGATTTGGCCCATCCTGAATATAAAAGGACAGACATCAAGGAAAATAAATGGAGCGAAGTAGCGGACGAATTATATAAAGAAAATCAAACCAAATGCTTCACAGGAGGACGTAAAAAAAATTAACACTTTTTCGAAAGTTTGTATCCGTTTTTCTAATAATAGACGTCACTAAAACCAATAAAATTTCATAGTTTTCGTTGTTCATTCTGAAATAGTTTTTGAAACAAGTTCTCTCTTTATTACTCATTCTCAGTGTTTGAACTCTACAACCAAAAAAAACTGTCAGTCGCAACTGATAGATGTAAACGCTTAACTAGATGTAAAAAACTGATGAAAAACTGGCAACTACCGTAACAGTCGCGACTGATCGAAAAATGATAGATGTGTGACCTACTTTACAGACTAACAAACTGGCAAACTGACAGACAAACAGGCACCAACTAATTTTAATATATTAGTATGATATAATAAACCCTAAGTTTCGAGATATACATACATGGTGGCGCTGAATAAGTGTCCGATAGTTTCAAACTCATCAACACTTTAGCCTCTTTTGGTTAATTAAATTCTATTCATCAATTTTAAGTTCACCCTTATTAAGTAGAGAAGTGTTCTGTTTCCTTTTTGTTAATCAAAAGATAATGTCTCCAAATAGTACTTTTAATTTAATTAGATATGAAATCATTTCACTTCATAAGAAAGATTTAACACATGATGAAATTAAAAAGAAGTTGGATCATCTTAAAATTAATGATAAATTTATTTATCGTGCAATTTTGCGTTTTAGGAAGACAGGTGATGAAAAACCAAAGAAGCCAAGTGGAAGGAATCGAACAAAAAGGACTCCAGAAATCATAAAAAAGATTCGGGAAAGAATCCGACGAAATCCAGCCCGTTCGGATCGTCAATCACCACAAAGCCGTTAAAACCATTATGAAGAATGACCTTGGCTTTAAACCATACACAAAAACAATTAATTGCTGGTTTAACAGACAAAAATAAAACCGAAAGAGTCAAACGCTGCAAAATGCTGGTGAAACGGCACGGTGGTTAAAGCATAATTTATTCAGATAAAAAGTTTTCACGTTGGAACATTTCCTGAATCGCCAGAGTGATAGCATATATGGAGCAAGTCTATCCGAGATCCCTAGATGTGTCCGGAGTGTTTGCCGTTATCAAAACGTATCTGCCGTTATGGTATTGGGAGCGTTTTCAAAAGAAGGGAAATTGCCACTCAAATTCATAAACAGAGTGGTAAAAATTAATAAGAGCATCTATTTTGATGACGTGATCAGAGGACACGTGCTTCCTGAAGCCAAAAAAAATGTTTGGTGACCGACCGTACACATTTCAGTAGGATTCGGCAACTGCTCATAAATCGAACGTTGTCCAGGCTTGGTGATAGGAACATTTTCCGCATTTCATAACTACTGAAGAATGTTTACTGCTCAACGCATTTCTGGAACTGAAACGTCATGCCAGAATCAGCAGCCCACCTACGTCACAACAGAATTTTCTAATGACATTTCTGTTAACAGTCCTGTCAACGTTTCCGGCAGGTCTGGATGGCGTGTAAATTTAAGGAAGTTCACACAAAAAATTGGGATGAAATGCCGCTGGACATGGTGCGTGCCAGTTGTCAGAGTTTTTTTAAAAGATGCCATAAATGTATTCGCGCCAGAGGCGAAAGATGTGAATTGAAATAACTTTTTGTTAAATTTCATATGTAATTTAATGGTTTATAATAAATATTTGGTTTGTTAACTTTTTTTTATGTCTTTTAAGTTAATTTGACACTTATTCGGCGCCACCCTGTATATACTGGGTGTAACAGACATAGAAGCTAATTCAGAAACGGGATATTCTATGGACAATTTCGTGAAAAAAAATGTATGAAAGTTCCTGGTCTATCTTGCACCAACACAGAATCACAGGGTGTCTAAGAAAAAGGATGCCAAAGAAATGTTCATTTGGATATTAAATCGAAACTTTTAAACTAATGAACCAGTTTGCTTCCAGTTATACTTATTTTGAAGGTAAGGTAAAGGGCTATATTATTGACCTAGGCGGCAATATTGACATATTTTCATTTTTTAGCTTTAATAAGGCCAACTATGTGTGTATCAATATTTTAAAACACTGAAATTCCACAACCCACTCTTGATAGTGAATTCCCAATTTTTTATTGCGATACGATATAATCCTCTCACGAAAAATTAGTTTGCCATGACAGCTGGCAAGAAAAGACGATAAAGCGAGAAATTTCTTAACAAGTAAGCCTAAATAATAGAAAAACTAAAAGTTGCTGGATTTTCGTATATTTTACTTTTTTTCCTAATTTTCTTTTTGTGAGTTGTTCTTTAATTATTAAATTTCAATTTTGTTGTTATAAAATTGTGAGTTTTAATGTGGAATAATATAAAAAATATATAAAATGTGTGGTCAATAATAGATACAATGAATATTTGTGATGTTTCTTTTATTGACTTATAGGTCAATATTGCATTTTTTACGTATTTAAAGCTAAGTTAGTTTTTGGCTGTAACAAAAAGTCTAAAAGTTTTCCTCTGTCATTTAACATTAAATCTCCTTCCCATCTATATAGTAGTCGAATTCTGACCTATCAATTTTTTAATAATTTAATCTTAAATAATATTTCAAGTTTGGGGTCAATAAAGGATACATGAGTAGGTCAATAATAAATAAACCTCTAGGTCAATAAAATAAACATGCACATGAAACATTTCATACTATTTTTTATAATATTTTGTTTCCACTTCAACTAAAATAAATTAATTTCTAGTAAATTTAAATGATTATTGAAACAGAACATAATTCTGACTTGATATTTTACAATTAAAATCGACTAGTTTTTTTCTTTCAAATTATAAGTCAATATAATACCCACTTCGGTCAAAAAAAGAAACATTTAATTTTTTTTACAACACCAGAATGACCAAACGACTTCTATATACCAACGATGAGCTGGAGGCCGCTTTTTAAAGCCGTAGAAGAAGGCATGTTAATTTATAGGGCGACAAAGGTCATCAAAATAGGGATGTCAAAAAAAACCGGTTACCCGGTGTTTTTGCTTCGGTTAACCGGTTTTTTTTCGGCACGATTATACCCGGTGTTTTTTTTTAAAGCCAAAAACCGTTCAAAAAAACCGATCATTTTTTTTTTGTACGGAAAAATAATTTTAAGCCAATTTTCGTGCAACTGATTTGTTATAAACACTTCTTTTTAGGCACTCTAGACCAAATACAATATCATATTGTGCCATTTATGGCCTCTTAATGGATTATGGCACTTCACGTCTTTTGTTTGTATTATAGTGTATTTGTTGCGTCTAAGACCTAACATACCCAATTTGAACAAACGATTTTTCGGTTTTTTGGACCCGGTTAAACCGGCTCGGTTTAAACCGAAGTTTTAAAAACCGGTTTGACCGAAAACCGGTGTTTTTGAAAAATTTGACATCCCTACTTCAAAATACCAAAAACATCGTTACTATATAAACACAAGGGTAAATTTCCAGTACATTCTGACATAGGCCATCCTACGATCCTTAAACCTGAGGAAGAGCAAAAAATTGTGGACTGGGCCAAATACGTGCACGGTAAAAAATCTTGGAGTAAATTCCAATCAAAACTGGATTACGCTGGACCTATATGTAATCCAATGGAAAATTCTAATCCAATAATATGGATTGGAAATTCTTATAAATTTATTTTTGGTTTATTTCAGTATTAAAGTCTAAAATTTTGATTAAATTGTAGACATTAATGTTAAAAGTATTTAAGTTCAATACATAATAAAAAACTGTTCAAATATGACTGCAAAAAAGGCTAACATATTTTCAAAAATTCGCATGTATTAAATTCCAATCCAAAATATGTATTAAGATTTCGTCAATATAATTTTTGGATTGAAAAATACTCCAGGATTTTTTGCCTTGTGGGGTCCAAATACGTTGGGTCAATAATAGAAGCGCTGACAGTCAATATTAGGACGAATTTTTTCTTGTTAGGTCAATAATAAATACATTCGAGACTATTATTTAAAAATTAACTAAACTAAAGTTAAAAAGTAATTTTTGAAACAATCAAATTATCTTTCCTATATTTAATTGTCCAATGTTCACACTATAACCATTGTTGAAAACTTTCACATGAAACTTAGTATCAATTTTTAACGTCAAACTCAAAATTGTGATTGATAGGTCAATATAATAGCCCTTTACCTTAATTGTATGACGAAAACCATTAAAAAACTTCCTTCTTAATTTTTTTCTTCGAAACAATCAGTCTCAAGAGGTCTTTTATACACGAATTCGTGATTTGTACAACGATTATTTTTTATATGCAAAATAGTTAATTTGATTGGCCAAATAGTCAATTTGATGTGTAAAACGTATTTAGAGTACAAATCTGCATATGATTCTCATAATATAGTATTAAAGGTCAAAAAGAAAGTGCGTTCCGAATTTGGAATCCTACTGTTTCTCATTTTGAGCTTCACGATCCGATTTAGAGCCATAAAGCCATATTTTTAAAATTCCCACTTGCGGCACCAAAATAAATTGTCACAATTTTTTTCTACATTAAAGCTAAACATTTAAACTAATCACAGAGAAAATTTGGATCTAGTAATTTTCTACTGCATCACTAAGATTTTATTTACTGAATATAATAAAGTTTTTGTTTAAAAAAATCCTAACTTAAGTAGGGCACACATCTATCAGTTTTCGATCAGTCGCGACTGTTACGGCACTTGTCAGTTTTCCATAAGTTTTTTACATCTAGTTATGCGTTCACATCTATCAGTTGCAAGTGACAGTTTTTGTGAAAAGTATCCATTCATTTTGATGGCAGAATTCAAACAGTGAGGATGAATAATGAAGAGAGAGCGTGTTTATGCATTATTATTGCATTAAGTTCAAAAAATTAAATTTGGTTCTGTTCTGATGCGATACGACTGACGCGACTGATGCGAACGTTCACACCAATCAGTTTCCCAAAAACTGATGGAAAACTGATAGTAACTAAAATTAAACATAACAAAACCTATAATTGCCAATCTGTCAATTACTGAAAACCCGTATAGTGATTTAAGTGAACGGCGAACAGTTCTATCAAAATTCCACTTTGAAGTCAAACTTTCCAATAAGATTTTTTTTTAATTTATTCCAATCGGATTTTGATGTATGGGAGTTTTATGTAGAATCATATCCTAAATAACTTTTGTTCTTGCACTTTTTTGAAAAGATGCACCGTTTTTGAGATATTCGCAAAAAACGATTTCGTTCTTACGGGGGGTACCCCCCCTAATGGTCCATTTTTGCCCATGAACGAACTTGGCCTCGCATTTTACGAAAAACGGACCTGCGCAAAATTTCAAGTCTGTAGCTCAATCCGTGCGCCCGCAATCCGCGCCACAGACGGACGGACGGACGGACAGACGGACGGACAGACGGACGGACAGACGGACGGACATGCAAAATTCAACTTTTCTTATCATTCTAAACACACTGGTGTAATTCATTTTTGTGTGTGATGACAGGATCTTGGCGTTACAAACGGTAAGGCAAATCTAATATACCCTTTGGTTTCACCATACGGGTATCAAAATGTACCCTAAATCCAAATTGGCCTGTCAACTATAATTAGTAACAATAGAAAAAAAAATTCCTTATCACTATTAGAAATCCCAAATGAGTATTCAACTTGCCTTAATAATACCCGTATGGTGAATTTTGCATGTCCATCCGTCCGTCCGTCTGTGGCGCGGATTGCAAGCGCACGGATTGAGCTAGAGACTTTAAATTTTGCGCAGATTAGTTTTCCGTAAAATGCAAGGCTAAGTTCGTTAATGGGCAAAAATGGACCATTAGGGGGGGTACCATACGAACGAAAACGATTTTTGCAAATATCTCAAAAACGGTGCATCTTTTCAAAAAAGTCCAAGAACAAAACTTATTTAGGATATGATTCTACATAAAACTCCCATACATCAAAATCCGATTGGAATAAATTTTAAAAAATCTTATTGGAAAGTTTGACTTCAAAGTGGAATTTTGATAGAACTGTTCGCCGTTCACTTAAAACTTCGAACAATGCCATATCACCATACGGGTTGTCAATAATTGCCAGATTGGCAATTATAGCTTTTGTTATGTTTCTACAGTAAATACTAACGAAAAAGTTGCGGAAAGGAGTGGGGAATGCATGAATATTTTTTATTCTTTGATCCAGTAATTTTTTTTTTAATAAATTCTTTATTTGTTTATATCTCTGTTACAATGCCTATATATTGACAAATCCAAAATTTCAAGAATTATTTCCAAGGGTAAGCTAAGGCAGTTGGGAAACTGGTATAATAGCTAGTAGGAAAAGACCGTAACATTATTCTCGTGTCATATTACAAATTAGTATTTATGGTGATTTATTGAAAAATATTATTGAGTTCTTTTTAAATTCGTTAAAGTTATTTAAGTTTTTTATATCATTAGGTAGTAGGTTGTACGTTCTAATTGCTGTGTTTAGGATGCTGTTGTGTTGTTTGTTTGTCCTCGAGGCACTTCCTCTAAGGTCATCTCTTCGTCGGGTATTATGGCAGTGAAAGTGTCGATTAGTATTTAATTTGAAATTTGTTTTAATTAAGTTGTTTGTTATTTTGCTAATAAGTTTAACTCTTTCAATTTTGATAATTATATCCAGAGGCATCAGGTTAGTTCTTCTGTAAACTTCGGTAGTAGGTGTGAGCCACGGTAGTTTAAATATCACTTTAATCCCTTTCGTCATAAGTCTTGCCACTGTGAGTTGATGAAATTTGGAGCACTGACTCCAAATTGTTACCAAGTATTTTATTGACGACATAATATAGGCATTTAATATCTGTATTTTTACAGTTTTTCCACAGTTGTGTAGTCTTTTTAAGATACCAATCACAGGTGCAACCTTCTTCCTTATTTTTTCGATGTGTTGGGACCATGTAAGTTTGTCGTCGATGATTAGTCCAAGGTATTTCGCACTGGTTACTCTTTGCAGATCACTGTTGTCAATTTTCACGCTCAGACTCAGATTGGCCTTATTTTTTTGCTTAAAAAGCATAAAGTCGATTTTTTTTTGTTTATGGATAATTGATTACCCTTAAGCCATGCCGAGAATTTTGTTAGTCCTTCGGTTGTTCTTCTCTCAAGTTCTTCCTTACATCTACCACGAAAGATAAGGACAGTATCGTCTGCAAAGATCGCATATTTGCAGTTCAGCTGAACTTGTTGCAGATTATTAATGTAGATCAGATAGAGGAGTGGTCCAATAATAGATCCTTGAGGAACTCCGATTGTTATTTCACGCACTCCGCTGCTGCATACTCCATGTGTCACGACTGAAGATCTATTACTTAAATAGTTTTTAAAGATTTTTAGTGGAATCCCTCGTACTACCAAGTTGTTCAAGAAAGGAGAGTAAAATTTTTTGATCAACTGTGTCAAACGCTTTTTGAAGATCAACAAATACAGCTATGGCATAATCCCCTTGATCAATAATCTCGTTAATAGTCTCCATAACATAAAGTGTAGCTGATTGTGTTCCACTGTGTTCTTGAAACCCGTACTGGTGTTCATCGAATCCTATGGAGCATTTTAGTTTTCTTATTTCAAAAAAGAGGCGATCAACATTTGAGACAACGATCCAAATTTGGTACATTTACCTTAACAACCTTAATACTGATGTCTTAAGGTAGAAATACACGATGAGAGACTTTGGTCTCTTAGACCAAAAATTTCGCCTCTGCATACAAAGAGACCTGTGTATACACTTCGGAGACCGAAGATTTGGCTCCAAGTATCAAGTCTCTAGGGTCTCTGGGAGACTTAAGTTTCTTGCCGTGTAGCTACTAATGAGAGAGTCTCTTTAATGCGTCTCCGGTCTTCAAAACGTTTTGATATCTATCTCTTGGTCTCCGGAGACGACTTTTGACATTTCAGGAAATTGTTTTGTGGGAACGAGAATTTGTTTCGTTGTTTTGAGATTAAAGGTCAGTTTTTATAAAGAAAAAAAGTGTTTTTACTTATTTTATATTTTAGATTAGTGATATTGTTGTTATGCTTGGAGACGAGATACCTGCGTCGTGTATGCACTCCAGAGACTTTGCTTTTAGAGACTTTTTAGTAAACGCCTCCGGCGATCTATTTTTTGATCTCCAGACTTAAATGTCTGTGATCGTGTATACACTTTGGAGATTTTTGCCTTTTGTACCCTGGAGACCAGAGACCAAAGTCTCTTGTCGTGTATTTCTACCTTTATGTTTTTCTAGAAATTGAGTTTTTTTACATTTGGTTTTTCTAAAAGTCAAGACTTTCGATTAAAACTGTAATTGGCATTATTCATAAATATTCATCAAATTTTGTTTCTTAATCCTCAAAGTATAAAATTACAAATGTGAATTTTTTAAAACAATCTTTATTTTTCAAACTGAAAAAACTATTTAATGAAGACTGATGAAGATTTATATTTAAAGATTTTTTTTTTCAGAAAAAAGCTAAACCGAAACGAAAATATAAGATGATTTTTTTACGTAAATTAAATGGCAATTTAAGTTAATAAAACTTGTCTAGGCTCCTTAATTCGAGACTGGTGCTAGTTTCACTTGATTGCCAATTTATTTTCTTGCGTATATGTTGCAAGTTAACAACCAACCAGTAGTGTGTAACATCCGACGCCGCAGAATAACACAAATTTTAATTGGGAAGCCAGTTGTACCTTAGGCCAACATGATATCCAACGATGTATCGCAAATATATATGAAAATCTTTTTTTTCTTATGAATTCACTAATTTTGGGCACGTAAAGATAAACTAATTTCTAGTATGTCAACCACTTCATTATACAACCACACAAACAAGGACCTAGCAAGTACTTGACTGAGGTTGAAAATAATTTCTCTTTGCAGTCCGAACCACAATGTTGATCACAATCAGTCAATATAAATCTGAATTGGTGACTAATCTCAATTTTGCTTATTCTATGACCCGTCATAATCCGTTACAACAGGTTGTGTGTAAATTCTGTAACGCCTGACACGATCTAGTCTATTTAAAAGGTCAATACTCACGAAATAGATCCTTTCGAACAAGATTCCTGGCGCACAAAACTGTAACGAGAAACAGATAGTTTTAATTATATTACGCATCTCAAGTATTGAAAATAATTATAATATCCAAATATGTAACGATTGGCTGGAAATATATAAAGTGGCCACAAAATGTGATGGGAAATGGGAGCCTCTCCCTTTTTTTTGGTATACTCACTTGTTATTCGAATTTTTTGTGCACCATTTCGCCGTGGATATTCCAACTTGTTCATAATTCAGATGAAAACTTATCCAGCTACTCTGTCGAAAAATCATTTATTCCGAAATGATGATTGCTATTGCTTGAAAATGTTAAATAACTATAAATTCACAGTCTCTGTGCGATCAATTCGTAATTCAGTGGTTTCTATTTTCCTTTCATGCTAAACATGAAAAAATCACTTTCAGTCCAGTATTCGCCGCCGAGAAATAATACACAAGCCAACAAAAACAAAACCAAAATCATCGTCATTCAATATACGATTTTAATGGGCAAACTGAAAAAAGTAATCATAATACGAATGCAGAATCCACCCGACTGGCAGCCCCAATACCGTTTTGTTCTTCTCGTTTTTTGACTCACACGCAAATTGCATTTAACGAAGCCCCTTTAAAATGCACTTTAATGTGTATGTGCTGCATTTCGTTGAACCGAAGAATTTTCTGTGGGGTTTTTCTATGGCATCCGACCACAAGAAAAATCGCGTTCAGCGCAATTTCCGAACCACATGACAAAATAATTGTTAACTAAACACTTTTAGAAGCTATCTAAATGCTCCTTAACACCAGAAACCGAGCTAAATCGCGAATTCTAATCCTTTCTTGTAGAACTCCAATTCTCGGTAAAATGGCGTCGTACGCAACACACTCAAAAGTCCAACTAAACACACATAAAACGAAATTTCGAATGGTACAAAAAAGAGAGTCACACTGCGTTCAATTAGAGTACATATAGCTAAAGTGCCTCTATGAACTAGACAAAGTTTTCTAGCCTTTCTTGAAAAGTGTGGCTTCCCAGTGAAAAAGCTGTCTTTAAAGACATGATAGCGAAAACGCAATGACCCGTCAACGAGTTCGTAAGCTTCACAGAAATGCTCTTGAGTGAGCACAGTGATCGCATTTAACGCAACCATCGACGCAAAAGTTGCAAAACGTTGCCGCAGCAATTCTGCGTTGACAGTTCTGTACAGTGCCAATCAAAATGTCGTTCTAGGAGAAATTAATTGAAGAAGTGCGGAAAAACACGATTTTATATACGAAATGTAGCTTCGCATACAAAAATGTATGTTTAAGTTTAACAAATTATAAACGTTAGGAGTCATTCTTGTGTGCTTAAAAAAGTCTTCCGGGTGGGAAGTTTTTATTTTATTAAAGTAAACTTCAAAATATCCATCAATTTCCCGTGTTAAATTCACTGGCGACATCCAATATTCGGCCCTATTCCAGAATCCGTCGTAGCTACGATTTTCGGAGAATTCGTGAAAATGGTATTCCACGATCCGTAGGAATTAAATTAATTTCGAAAACATTACGAATCGGAATATCTGGTATCATAGAATCCGACGGAATCGATCTTTTGACAGCTATACCTACGAAAAATTTTCGCTTCGTAAATCGAGTAGCAACTTCATTTTCTTATTATTTTAGCTCAATTTATCGCCTGAATTGTACAACAAAAAGCAATTTTAACATTTTTATTTGTTTATTTAGTATAAGTGTAACTTTTAACAAATTAAGAGGAATTATTTTAGAAAAAAGAGCAATGTGAGTATTCCTAAGTATCTGTTATTTGTTGTCGTTTTCGTTTCACTATTAAAGTCCTTCGCTTCGATAATTCTTCTTCCAGACACAAAATTGCAAACGCTGCAGAATCCATTATTAATAACAATTTTTAGTTTTAAGTCAAGAAAGTGACGTTTCTCACGAAACTATTCCATGTCAGAAATCTATTCCTTATGAGTTTTGCATAGGGACCTTTTTACAAAGACATTCATTTTTCGAAATTAGATTTTAATCAGGCACCACTAAGTTCAATTCCGTTCGGATCGTAGTTAGGTCTTCGTAATAAAGCTACGACGGATTCTGAAATCTGGCAGATTGTCTTTTTTTCTTTCTATTTATTCGCATCACATGCAAATAGCATGTATACAAACAAATAAAACAAATTATCGCTTAAAAATCTCCCGTTTTTTATATAATTTTCTACTTTAGTTCACTTTTATTTTTTCTGTGTTTGTCTCACAACGCAACAGACGACGCTTCTATTGTGCTCAACCGCTCCTGAACTGCGTTGCGTGACAGTTCGAAGGGTCCTTAGTTGCGGCTTGGTTGCGTTCATTGTGCTCCAAGGGTAAGGTCGTTCATGTCGACAGACTGTATCGATGTGATGGCGATGCTAGGGACTAGCAATTTTTTCAGAAACCTCCCGACTGAACGGCAACCCGAGCTATCAGGTGAGCCAACAACGCACGAATATTTGAGAGAAATGGCGAGACACAAACAAATGGCGAAGATTCTAGACCACAAGTATCTTCTGAAAGGATCGGGAAACTTACACAATTTTCTAAAACAGCTCGTATAAATACTGCCACTTTCCCAACAAGCAGACACTCTGATTTTTGAATCCAATGCGATCGGCAATCGAATCGACTAGAATACCTCTAGTATAGTAGCAGCGATTTTGTATTGTAAAGACTGTTTAAATTGGGACTCACTTTGAGGCGGCACGTCTTTCCACATTTTTCTGCCGTGTGCACACGGTTCGCTTCATCTGGATTCACTAAACTGGTTTCATCAACAAAACTAGACACAGGTCTCAACGACCAGACTCAAAAACCGGTTTGCGACCAATAATTTTAAGTGAATCTAAACTTCGTTCGCTCTTTTTGGTTTCCCTCCCCACTGCGTCTCTCACCATCACTTGGCCGGAGCGAATGACATGCCGCCTCAAAATGAGTCCTAATGTAAACGCAATCAAGTGAATCTAACACCGCGTCTTGATTTGGGATTTTTCATCGCAGAGATTTTTGATTGACCAATCAGAGCTCGAGTTGACGGCGATAAAAAATCCCAGAGATAAATTTCACGAAATCTTGCAATTGCAAAATTTCTTGGAATTCCCCAATTCAAGATGGTGGAATCTAAATTCTCCCGACAAGTAGTTGCGAAAGTAACTAATTTTTACACACAATACGATACAAAAAGCTTTGGAAGAGAATATATAATATTAAGAGGTTTTTCTTTTCGTCCGTTCTTCTGTTTCAACCTTTTCAATTTCACGTATTGCATTAATTGCGAGAGCGGCGACTAGGTGTTTCCTTTTCATCGCCATTTTGGGTACTAAAATTTCAAGAGATTTTCGGCCCATCTCATTGCGGTGAGATATTTCTTGTGATGAAAAATTGTTAATCAAGACGCGGTGTAAACTTCGTTCGCTCTTTTTGGTTTCCCTCCCCACTGCGTCCCTCACCCACACTTGGCCGGAGCATTCGCAATTAAGATCTGACATTTAATTATTGGAATAGAGTACTTAGAGTATAAATTGTGGTAGTTTAAGAAGTTGAAATAAAGGCATTTGTTTGTAAATTCTCTTGTGTTATACTCTGCAAATATCCAAATTACCGCGTGCGAGTCCGTTACAATATACAGGGTGCGCCATCTATTCCTCCGGTATGAGAATGTTGAATAACTTTTGAAAGAAACAATAGATTGCAAAAAATGGTGTTTTTTTATTTAGTTCAATCCTTTACAATTTATGTGGACTACTTTTTGAAAACAACATCGATCAAATGACCACCTTTATTGGCCACCGCAAACTGTGCTCTTTTTCGGGCATTTTCCATCACTTCTTCGAGCATCTCCGTCGGTATGGCAGCTATTTCGGCACGAATATTGGTCTTGAGCTCGTCAATGGTCTTCGGGTTGCTGGCGTAAACTTTACTCTTCAAATAACCCCACAAAAAGAAGTCTGGGGGGGTTAAATCAGGGGATCTTGGTGGCCAGTCAATATCGCCTTTTTTCGATATCACACGTCTAGGGAATTTTTGTTGCAAAAACCGTATTGTTTGGTCCGCTGTGTGGCATGGCGCCCCGTCTTGCTGAAACCAGAAGTCAGTCAGACCTTTTTCACGCATTTTCGGACACACAAAATGTGCCAACATCCACCGATATCGATTACCATTAACTGTTTCACCTTCATTGAAGAAAAATGGCCCAATGATGGTTTTTGCGCACACGCCGGCGCAAACAGTCACTTTTCGATCATGCAATGGTATTTCATGAATCTCGTGAGGATTTTCTGTCGCCCAAATGCGGCAATTTTGTTTATTAACACCGCCAGAGAGAGTGAAATGTGCCTCGTCGGTCATTAAAACTTGCATCCAAAAGTCCGGCATGGTTTCCAACATTCAGCCGACTAATTTGCCGTATTCTATACGACGCGACTTGTCTGTTGCCAATATTCTTTGAGTTAGTTGTATTTTGTAAGGAAACAAATGGAGATCGTCCTTTAAAATGCGCCGCAACGTGGTTCCACTCATTTTCAACCGCTGAGTTCGGTGGCGATACGAGACATTTGGGTCCTCGGCAACACTCTCTCTCACGGCTTCAATAATTTCATTGGAACGTCTTGGGCGTGGATGATTATAGGTTAGATTGCCTACTGTTCCGTGCTCAAAGAAATTTTTACCCAGCGCCCGAATTGTTTTGTCGGTAGGCGCTTTTTTGCCATGATATTTTGCACGATATGCACGTTGAGTTAGCACAATTGAACGACTATTTTCAATGTACATCGTCACTATTTCGGCGCGTTCTTTCGGTGTGAAGCGGTTCATGGTTAAAATTGTACTGGTTTGACGTTTCCAAAACGTGTCTAGGAAAGCAAATCGGTTGACAAATGGCGAAGTTATTGAATGTTTACATACCGGAGAAATAGATGGCGCACCCTGTAGTAGTGATGGTCTAATCTTATGCTTCCCTTTTACCCTGCCTGCGAACATAGATACCTAAGCAATGAGAGAGTTGCACTTGGCCACAATATCACGTGAAGAACTAACCGCGCCTTGATTTTATTCAAAAAATCGCCAGATGAGCTTGCAATTATCAAGTCATCTACGTAGATTGCGATTATGTTGAACTCTCCTTCAGTGTGGTGAATTTACATACACGAATCCTCGTTGCATCTGAAGAACTTTATCTTCACAAGAACCTGGTCCGACTTCCGGTTCCATTCAAGGCCAGAATTTTCACTTTTTCAATTTGCACACTTTCTTCCTTAAGTCAAAAAAGAATTACTCATTATAACTCATTTAGCTTAAACAACTCTAGTACTTTCAAAAAAGAAGGGGTCTTATTCAGTTTGGCAAAATATCGCATGAGAAGGTTTTTCGTGAGTGCTTATCACATTCATATCATACCTCTCTGTAAATTTTCAATACTAATAAAAGTAATGTATTTTATTGGGCCTCTTGAATGCTCTCCATAATGCTACTGTATGAGAGAAAAAGTGCTTATACTCATGTTGTTATATAAAAACAATTGGACACAGCAAACCAATTCAGTTAAACGAAACACGCATACAGGAAGTGAATTTCACACTTTGATATTAGTGATTCAGTTGAACGACGCTTTTTGAACGATTCATTAAAATGAACGAATCGAAATTTAATCATTCATCAAACTGAGTGACTTTGCCCATCTCTAGAGTCGAGCAATGATCAACTAATTCGTCAAATGGTCATGCGTCTTCGCGTTTACACCGTCGATGTCCATTTGGATTCGTTCAAATGTGTAAACGGCCACTAAGATCTAGCGATCATCCAAAAGTGCGTTTACAGCCGGCCATACATTATGAGACTTGTTGTACAACTTGATTCGGTTGTAGGCAATGTTGGATCGTGTATGGGCCGGTTGTAGTACCAAATTTTAGGTTCGACAAACGGTTGGATAAAATCAAAACCCTGTTGATTTTTTGAGGGCGTGGTTTCCTGTTGTACAAACTTTTGCCTGTGTATGGACATATGGTGCATCCTGAGTTTAAACTTTAATTGATATCGTTGCACGCCCGCCTGCTTTACTCGCCTTTGCAAAACTAATGTTTGTCGAACCAGTTGTATGAAATGTCTCTACGTGTATGGCCTCCGCAAAGACAAGTTTTACAACATGGTTTTAGAACAAGTCTCATAAAGCTAGAACCTGAATCGTACGTCGATGCGTCCGTCATGCGTCCGTCACGTTGACAGTTCGAGTAGAATCAACGGGCTGCTATGAGTACTCCCCTAATAATACGTTTTCCGATGCGGCAACCGCATAGAGTAGGTCGAATTTCTACTTTTACATGCGGCAATGCACGGAAATGTCATTTCCCAAAAAAGTTTGTTTACGATTTAAGCAATTTAAGTATGGAACAAATTGAAAGTAATTGTTTCGACGATAAACTAATAGAAGAAGTGCAAAACAATGAATTAACTCCAGATTCGTTGCCGTACCCAACTGTCACCGCATCGAACTGTCAACCGGACGCACGCATGACGGACGCAACGACATACGATTCAGGTCCTAGCTTAATGTAGGCCGGCTTACGGCGAAAATTGCTGCGGAGTACACGGATCGAAAACGCAGCTATTAATGGAGCCTATACTCTAAACAAAAAAAAGCTCTCTAATTTAACTATATGGTTTGACATTTAGAATTTTCATTTTGGCGGAAAATTTGATCAAAATGGCTATAAATTTAGAAATAAGTGAAATTTTTTTGGATTCTGCAAAAGACGTTAATACGAAGTTACATTACATACCAGCATCATTAGATGGAGATGGCAATGCGAAAGTCGCGCAAAATTTCACACCGTACACAACTGAAGAAAATGGAATTTTGACAAATGCAATTCGAGGATATCCTCTTCAAGGATGTCGATTGGATGTTCCTTTAAATTTCACCGGACTGATATTCCAAGAATCTAAGAAACCCCTCGACGAAAGTACGGATAGAACTTTTAAAGCAGCAGCCTCTTTTCACAACTTTACATATTGGAATTACGATAAAATCCCGTCGAAATCTGACCATATTCGTCAAGCTTTGCAATTTGTTGAAATAGCTAAACAAGTAAAACATCTTCAATATACTAGTAACTGATTTTTTTAAAACTGTTGGATTACAGGTATCAAGGCCTGTGTCTGTGGCAGAATTTGAACTGGAATCAAAGAATTACAACGGATTCTGAAACATTTATTTTTAGTACTAAGTGCCGTGCTGCAACAACAAAACTTAGCGACTTATGTCTAACTGAAAAAATTAAGTCCCAGCATTTTTATTATACATACTACAATTTAATAAACAATAGCTTGGCCGAACAGTGGCGTTTTAGTGCAAAACTAGCCTCTACTACGCCTATCCTAAAGTTATGACGTCAAACGCTTGCTTGCGTAAAAAAAGTAGATGCACCAAAGCCGTAAAAGGGAAAATTTGTCAAAAATTTGTTCGGCTGAGTTTTTTCTATATATTCCTTATTCTAGGACGAAACGTTTATGTTTCGGAATTATATTCACCTCATTCCGAAATGTACGTAGAATAGAATAATGGACATGGCAGTTTAATATAACGAACGACTTTATTGAACCACGTGTGCTTCAGAGGCGCATCTTGTTTTCACACACGATATTTTTATGTTTCTATTCTATAATTTTAGATTTGTTTGAAGAACCGCAAAACAATTTTTTCGTCTTTTTCCATATTCAGAAACCTGTTCCAATTTTTTTTATTACGTAAAAGCACGTGTGCCTCTCAGGCACACCAACTTTTTTTTGAAAACGGCTCGACCGATGATGATGAAATTTATAATCTTAAGCTTTTCGGGGACGCAGAAGGGATGAAATTGATTGTCAACATTCTGTTTGGATCTGTAAGGATAATGCGAATATCCTTTTTATTTTTTCGGGAGAAGTTACATTAGGGGTTTTGGAGGCCGCTGACCACGATTCTGATGTTCAAATTTCGATATTTGATTCGAAGGACCTGTAAGGATAACACGAATATCTTTCTATCGATATCGCCTACAAATTAAACATTCGATTTCAAGAAATATTTATTTGCAATCAAGTACATTCACAGTAAAAACTTATGAATAAAAACTTCAATTTCTTCCGTCTCTCTACTTAAAACAAAATATACTAAAAGTTTATCCGTATTTTTAATAACTGACCTTACATTTAAGTGTTTTAGGAAGTATTTTTTGGTGGTGGTCTAAATATTCCAACAACGACCGCATGGTCTCTTTCATATGGTTCAAGTGTGATCTGTTCCTGTGGCTTCAATTTATCAGCTTGAAGCTTCTTAACCTCTGCGGCAAATACAGCTTCGGGCGAGGCTGTAGAGTCGATACACGATGCTTTAATGGATATTACGAAATGCCCCCCATTCTTTAAAAAGTGTTGCGCATTAAGTGATACAATACGAGCCTGATCTGGCTGAGCTACATCAGCGAAAATTGTGTCTACCATACCAACAAGCATTCGATATTTGTGGGGATGACGAGCATCTTCTATTATAGGAATAATGTTTGTACGTTTCTTGGCTACGTTTATTAAATCACGACCAGATCGATGAGAGAACTCGACAGCATAAACCAATCCCTCAGGTCCAACAATATCAGAAACATGTGAGACTGTGGTACCTGAGGCTGCACCCAAGTAAAGAACTTTGGTGCCAGGTGGCATATGGATTTGATCAACGCCTCCAAGAATGGCTGCAGCTAATTTCGATCGGAAAGGATTCCAAACTCTGTATTCAACCTTTTCTCCATCAGTCTGAAAAAAAAAAATCTTTTAATTACGCATTTAGTTTAATATATTCATATAGAAAAAGCATGATCAATATTATTTCTCAGACGTGCTGTTTCAAGATCAAGGCCAACGACGGATAGACCTCGAGCCCTTCCAGCCACGGACCATGATCTCATGGCCACATTCCGCCAGGTTCTGTACCCCTGCACAAATCATCATTGAGAATAATTTAATCCACTTCATCTTTTTGGGAATCTTACCTCAACAGATATCCTTTTCTCACCGTAGACTTCAGATCCTGGAACAAAATTTTTGGTGACTAACGCATCTTCCTTTCCTCTTGCAATAAAAACTCCTTCATGACGATGTGGTTCAATGACAACAGTTTTGCCTCCTTTAAATCCGCCTCCTCCACCCCCTCGACCTCCACCACCACCACCTCGACCCCTCCCACCCCCACCTCTTCCTCCAAAACCGCCTCTTCCACCAAAACCGCCTCTTCCACCACCTCCGCCTCTTCCACCGACCCCGCCGCCGAATTTCCCACCGCCTCTGCCACCAAAACCACCACCACGATCACCACCCCCGCTAAACCTACCACCACCACCCCGACCACCACCACCACCCCCCTCAAATTTCCCACCGCCTCTTCCTCCACCCCCACCCCGACCACCCCCTCCTTCAAACCTACCGCCGCCACGACCCGCGCCGCGTGGAGAAAAGCCTGCAAAAAAGTTAGGTTATAGACCCGTATTTTGATTTTTTTTTTTCAAAAGTATAGGCGATTACATATCAAGCAACGTACTTAAATCGAAAATATCACTTATGTTCTTCAAACAAAACTCGAATCTTTTAATGAAATATTGTAAATTTCAATTTCAAATAAGTAATCACCAAAGTAAACTAGAGCTTGAAAAGTAACTTACCTGGTCGCCCCATTAAACCACAATATTATTGAATCTGCAAACTTTAATTTCCTTAAATAAAATTGATTGCTAGCAACAATTCACCAAAAATATAAAATGCTAACACTCCACCGTAAATTTAGCCAGTAGAAATCGGTCGCACGTGTACCAAACAGTACAAAATGCTGCCAAACGCTTTCCCAGTTGCAAACTTAATAATACCACCCACTTTGATATTATTCCTGATACCTAAACCCGCGAAATAAAACAAACAATTACTCGGCAATAGAGAGCTTGTAATCTAGAGAGTGGACAATGGGACGTGCAAAAATAGCGAAAAAAAAATTTTATTCATTGCTACAAACAATAGCCAAAATTACTGAAATCGATTAATATTAGTAAAAAAAAAATTTGAAATGCGTAGTTGTTTTTATAAATTGAAAAATTGTTACAGACTGTTCTAATATGGAGAAAATCTGACTTAACTGGTGAAGCATTTTTTTAGTAAAGCTGTTCAGTGTAGCGGCGGAAAAATTATACCATAAAATGAGGGCACTACCAAAAACTAAGTTGAATACTTAAAAAAAATTGAAACAAAATTTCTGATTCGCACGTTCTCCACTTCCTAATCCAATCCCGTATACGATCTAGATTTCTAGATTCACAAAAATTGCATCTCCCTTACAAGAAATAAAACGGTTACCTTGTATTGTTGTTGTATCGTGGCGATGAAAAATAAACTTCTTTCTATTTACGTGTCTAAAATAAATTAACTTCACTTTGACTTCAGTTTTACTCGCCATCCACACCTGCCGGAAACATTGACACAACTATTAACAGCAAATGTCATGAGAAAATTTTGTTGTGACGTATATGGGTTGATTCTGGCATGACATTTCATTTTCAAAAATGGCGTTGAACAGTAAAACAACTGACACCGCGTCTTGATTAACAATTTTTCATCCCAAGAAATATCTCACCGCAATGAGATTTTTTTGACAGCTGGGCCGAAAATCTCTTGAAATTTAGTACTCAAAATGCCGATGAAAAGAAAACACATAGTCGCCGCTCCCGCAATTAATGCAATACGTGAAATTGAAAAGGCTGAAACAGAAGAACAGACGAAAAGAAAAACCTCTTAATGTTATATATTCTCTTCCAAAGCTTTTTGTATCGTATTTTGTAAAAATTAGTTATTTTCGCAATTACTTGTCGGGAGAATTTGGATTCCGCCATCTTGAATTGTGAAATTCCAAGAAATTTTGCTATTGCAAGATTTCTTGAAATTTATCTCTGGGATTTTTTTATCGCCGTCAACTCGAGCTCTGATTGGTCAATTAAAAATCTCTGCGATGAAAAATCCCAAATCAAGACGCGGTGTGAGAGTAGTAAATATTTTAAAGTGCTTACAAGAACTAAAATTTCTGCACTTAAATGAAATTCGGCCTCCAGCTGCTCCCACGAAGGCTTTTTCAAATAATTTTTTTTGTAAAGATTACTTTTGGTATTCCAGAGGCACTTTTTAAACGGTATTCGTTTATAAAATGTAGCGTCTGTATTCGTGATAAATTACAATCCGCCGTCTTAATCCGGCCATACATTATGAGATTTGTTCTAAAACCATGTTGTACAACTTGTCTTGACGGAGGCAAAATCAACAGGGTTTTGATTTTGGTCGAACCTAAAATTTGGTACTGGAACCGGTCCATACGCAATCTAACATTGCCTACAACCGAACCAAGTTGTACAACAAGTCTCATAATGTATAGCCGGCTTTAAATTCGCGGAGGTCAAATTTCCGTCACCATTTCTGTTAGCAAAGATGTCAACAAAAACTGTCTGATTTTTCTGTCGTATCAGCTGACATTTCAATCTTCACTAGACGTACATCAAGCTCGATCCAGACTACACGATGTACGGGGTACGAGATACGAGGTTTTTGGTTTCCTCGTACATGGAACTGCATCCACACTGCACAGGGTTTTGCTCATTCGTGTACGCGGTTACCACGTACGAGGATAATCAAACAGCTTCTGATTTTACTCACTAGGTGAAACCATGTGCAAATTTCCCATCCAAACACTCGATGTTCGGGGTACGTGCCAACCTCGTACCCCGTACATCGTGTAGTCTGGATCGAGCTTCAGATGTAACAGCGACAGCGACGGCATTCATGGCAGGTGTGGATTGCTAGTAAAGCAAGCGAAGCTTCTATTGGGCCATCACATTTAAGTAGAGCACACATCTATCAGTTTTCAATCAATTTTTGGGAATCTATCAGTTTTCCATCAGTTTTGGGAAACTGATTGATGTGAACGTAAAATCAGACGACTGATGGGCAACCACGAAAAAATTCGTGATTGGCCAACTGATTGGTGTGGACGTTCGCGTCAGTCGCGTCAGTCTTATCGCATTAGAATAGAACCAAATATTATTTTTTGAACTTAATGCAATAATAATGCATACACACACTCTTTATTATCCACCGATATTTTTTTAACTCTGACATCAAAATGAATAGAAACTTCAGTCGCAACTGATAGCTGTGAACGCTTAATTAGATGTAAAAAACTGATGGAAAACTGACGAGTACTGTAACAATTGCGACTGATGGAAAACTAATAGATGTGGCTCCTACTTTACTTATTTGATTGCAGTGATGATGCAAAACAAATTGATTTGACTAGAATGTTTTTAATGGATTTGAGTAAAATAAATAGTGAACGGTTTGATTTGGATATTTTGTATTACGCATCTTGAATGGCAAAGTATGGTTTATGCACCCTCAATGACAAATGAAATGCAGCAAAATGCATTAGCTCCAGATTACATTTGACTTAAGTAAGCCGGCAACTTTTGGGCTTAATAAGCCAATGTGCTTACATTTGTGGCTTAAATAAGCCAATCCTGTTTGCATATGCTACACAAGTTTACATGTGTGTGTGTGTATGGACTCAACATCAGTCGTGCTTCAGTTGCCAGACAGTTAGCATGGGAAAAACTATTGAAATTGCTGTTGCTCATATACTTCCCAAGATCTTTACCTGCTGACGGTCAGAACGAAAATGATTTCTGCCTACTACTTTTCCCAAACCGGTTCAAACGCGCTTTGCATGTATGCAGATTGTCGATAAGCCATGATTTCGAGTGGCAACTTTTCCCTACGCAGTCGTTTCTCCCAAAAATCGGCTTAAGTAAGCCCGAAAGTTGCTATATGTAATACCGCGCTTACTGATTTTAGAATGGACAAACAGGCCACTTTTCTAACTATATAGTGTTGTCAATTCTCATTCTTTGAGTATGGACTGTTCAAATTTATGTGTGCCGTGAGGAATTTTTAATTTTCTTCTCTATTTTTTTAAGCAGTTTGTGTGATTTAAATTTCTATTAACTCTCAAATAATAATCAATATTTTCTTATCAAACATAACAAACGATATAATTGCCAATCTGGCAATTATTGAAAACCCGTATGGTGATTAGGGATGCAACATCGTTCATAAAACCTCGATATGTCGAAAATCGATGTTTTTTTCAGGCGACATCGATGTCAAAAAACATCGATACCTCGATGTTTTTCCGATGTTTTGAAAAAGTTAAATTTAATAAATAAATTAGCCACCTGGCGGATGCTCTACTGTGGGTGGAGTGCACCCAGGTAGAATTAACACGGTTTTAATTTTTCTCATACGTTAAACCACTAAAAACCCGTTAGTTTTCGAGATATTCTCAAAAAACTAATTTTTTTTAAATACCGGCATATCTTCATAACAGCTCGAGATACGGAGTTCTTGTAAAAGACATAAATGTAGCAAATTTTATTGTCTCCAAGTTTTGTGATACATAAGACTAGTGGAAAATGGTTAGTTTCGGAATAAATCGCAAAAAACGAAATCGTAGTTTTTAAAAAGCCGCCGTTTTGGTTACTTCCGGTTAACGGATTTCCACATCAGGACCAAATTTCTCTGTAAATTTCATGGCTAGCTCTGGTATTTTTTGCGAAATCTTGTAGAAAGATGAAACCGAAAATTGATACCAAAGACTGTGTTTACATTGGGATTCACTTTGAGGCGGCACGTCTTTCGCTCCGGCCAAGTGAAGGTGAGGGACGCAGTGGGGAGGGAAATCAAAAAGAGCGAACGAAGTTTAGATTCACTTAAAATTATCGGTCGCAAACCGGTTTTTGAGTCTGGTCGTTGAAACCTGTGTCTTTAGTTTTGTTGATGAAACTGGTTTAGTAAATCCAGATGAAGCGAACCGTATGCACACGGCAGAAAAATGACGATAGACCTCAAAGTGAATTCCAATGTAAACACACTCAAAGAAAATTTATACAAATCTTTAAGTAGAGTGGCTATATTAAATCTATCTAACTAGTCCCTCTAGTTCTAAAATTAGTTTCTCTACTAATTTTATGAAGAGTAAAGGTAGAACCTGAATCGTATGTCGATGCGTCCGTCATGCGTCCGTCACGTTGACAGTTCGAGTAGAATCAACGGGCTGCTATGAGTATTCCCCTAATAATACGTTTTCCGATGCGGCAACCGCATAGAGTAGGTCGAATTTCTACTTTTACATGCGGCAACGCACAGAAATGTCATTTCCCAAAAAAGTTTGTTTAGACCACGATTAGACGCAGACACACTGAACTTCCACGCTGAACCTCTCGTGATTACACAGGTTGAGCTGAACCCAAACGAAAATGAAACGAATGGAAATTGGGCCATTTTGTTTTTAATTTCGTGTTTGTGAAAAGTTTTTTTTGTATTTAATTTCGTGTTTGTGAATGTCAGATAAACCGGGGTGCTCCTCGTATGCTTCAATCAAAACCGTTGTCTGACTTTTATTCCAGTTTGCCATTGAATAAACAAATTTTAGCTAAACAACATGTACGCACTCTACGACGATCACGGAGTAAATGATTTTTTTGTAACAAGTGGAAATGAATCAGCCAATCAGCATCTTGAGCAACTGAAAGGCCATAGAGGGATAAGGGAACAAAAAGTGCCCCCAGAGATAGAAGCTTGAAATTTTTTTCGTAAGTTGCCACCATTACAACAAATAATTTCCCAAAATTTCAGTCCAAAAAAACGAGTAGTTTTGGAGAAAAAAAAATGTTTTTTTTGAAAAAATTCTAGCTCCGTAACGGGTTAACCGATTTTGATGAAACTTCTCGCAATTTTTTCTTTGAAAGTCATATAGCGAAAAAATTAAGTGTGAGGAACCGTTAGGAAAAAATATTTTTTGTTTTTAAAAAATTATAACGGTAACTTAACGGTTTTGCACTACTTTTATTTTTTTCTCAAAAACTCCTTAATCCCTTACCTACAAAACAAAAAAAATTACAGGGCAATCGGAGAGGTACTTCATATTTAAAAAGAATAAAATGTGAAAGATGAATCAATTTGTGAACTAAAAAGTTTAGGCGAAGAGAGATATTTAACGACGCTTTAATGCATAGCGCAACGTTTCTTCTACTTAAAAAGATTTATTTGGTTGGCAGCATATGCCGTTATATGTGGATTGAAACTTTATTTTGGTTGCGTTAGAATTCGGTCGAGAAATGCGCTTATTACAGTAAAACAACGTCACTATTTTGTATTTTTAACTAATTTATTTAAGTCAAACTTTTTCTACAACCACGCGTCCATCTTTCTTTTTTCGTCTGTCATCCACTTCATCCCATTCAGGGTTGGTCAAAGAAAAACCGCAACATTCTCCCCACCGGTATTGGAGTCGGCTGAGACGGCTTCATTACCATCTTCGAAATTTAGAATGCACAGCTTAACTATTGGGCGTTTGTAGATCCTGTCTCCAATTTTTACGTCGACCACCCGTATCTCGCCGTCTTGTCCGGGATAAGTCTGCACTACAATGCCCTTGGGCCAGCAGCCTCTCGGAACGTCTTTATCGATGAGTAGTACCACATCTCCTATTCGAATGCGCCTACCTGGTTTGTACCACTTTGTCCTTTTGTTTAGATTGGGAAGAAATTCGTTTCTCCATCTGGTCCAAAAATGATCCGCAATTCTTTGTGTGGCTCTCCATTGTTTACGAAGTATAAGGTCATTGTCGTCAAACTCTCCTATCGGAGCCGTAGCTGATGAACGCCCAATAAGGAAATGATTAGGAGTAAGAGCTTCCGGTTCATCGGGATGATGCGACACCTCCACCAAAGGTCTGGAGTTGATCAGTTGCTCTACCTCCGCCATGACAGTCAGTATCATTTCGTCGGTTGGATACGCTTCTTTTAGTACGGCTGCGAGAGCATTCTTGATAGAGCTGACCAATCTTTCCCAGCAGCCTCCCATATGAGGAGTTGCCGGGGGAATAAAGGTCCATTTCACTCGGTGTGTCGTCATTGTGCTGCGAATCTTGTCTTGGTCGAGTTGGTTTAAATTCGCCATTAGTTCTGTTTCTGCGCCGCGCAAATTGGTACCATTGTCTGAGAATATTTCAATCGGACATCCACGGCGCGCAATAAATCGCCTAAGAGCCATTATGCACGAGTCCGTTGTTAGCGTTGAAGCAATCTCTATGTGAACAGCTCGGATCGACAAACATGTAAATATGACACCATAGCGCTTTTCTTGTCTTCGACCCACTTTAACCATTAGTGGACCGAAATAGTCAATACCCGTATACGTGAAAGGTGGCACATGTGATGTCAACCTGGCAACGGGCAGTTGCCCCATAATGGTGCACTCCGGTCTCGCCAATTTGATTTCACAGGTGTTACATTCATGTCGAATCTGTCGTAGGGCTGGTCTGACTTTCAGTATCCAGTACTTTTGACGTAAATCGTTTAATACAGTTTCGTGTCCCATATGTCTGGCTTGAACATGATAATGTTTAATTAAAAGTCGCACGTAGTCATCTTTGCCGTCTAGAATCACAGGATGTCTTTGTAAATGACCAAGCCTGCCGTTGGGCAGATTTTCTAGCCGTCCGTGAAGTTCGATCTGGTCTTTTTCGTTGATTTTGGGAGACAGTGTATACAACTTACTGCTCTTTTCTAGCTGTCGTCCAGTCTTCAACCACTGATAGTCTTTCCCAAATGACTTTTGCTGGCTCTGGTAGGTCCACAACTGTTCTGCTTGCAAAAGCTCGTCCGGTATGAGCTCACCGTGCCGTCTTACATTATTTTGTACCTTGCAGTTGTTTACATATCTAATCAACCACCCCGTCACTCTCATCAATTTTTCCCACTTGGAAAATCTGGATACATCTGGCAATGATAAAGATAGAGCCGTCGTCACGATACCAATAAATTCAACACAGTCTTCATGATCGGGATGTGAAGTCGTTTTGTTTTTCGGCCATTTTGACTCTTCTTCATAAAGGAATGACGGTCCCTTGTACCAGCGGCAATTTTCCTCGAATTGTTTCGGCGTACACCGGGTTGCTTCGTCAGCGACGTTCAACTTAGACGGTACCCATCTCCAATCACGCACATTTGTCAGCTCCGATATTTCGCATAAACGGTTTGCCACAAATTGCTTATATCTTCTTGCTTCCGAGTTAATCCAGTGCCACACGGTAGTAGAGTCAGTCCATAGGACACACCTGTCATATTTTCGATCGTGCTCCCTTTTGACCGTTGCACCTAATCGGCTCCCAATAACAGCTGCCTGAAGCTCAAGGCGCGGTATGGATAACGGCTTCAATGGTGCAAGTTTGACTTTAGCTGCAACGAAAGAAAGATTAATATTAATTTTTGAAATAATTCTTACGTATGCCACTGCTGCATAGGCCGCTTCACTAGCATCAACGAAAATGTGAAGCTCCGTGGTCATCTTTGGTTCATCTGTTTTATAGTAGTATCTTGGTATTTTTACTGATGAAATGTCTTTCAGGTTACTCAGCCAATTGTGCCATTGCGGCAACAAGTCATCGGTTACGTCATCGTCCCAGTCTATTCCTGACAGCCAAACAGACTGTAAAAGCATTTTTCCAACCACTACGAAATGTGCCAGGAACCCCAAAGGGTCGAATACGGACATGACGATTCTTAACACCTCTCTTTTTGTCGGATTCCTTTTGCCATCAAGTAAGTCGACATTGATTCTGGCGAAATTCGTGTTGAAAGTAAAACAGTCAATCTGCGTGTCCCACACGATACCCAAAACACGGCTCAAGCCACCCTCCTTGTCCAAGTTGATGGAGGTACTATCGTTTTTCGGCAAAAGATGTCGTAGTACAGAATGCAGAACTGTTTGGGAGGAGCTGTACCAATTTCGCAATTCAAATCCCCCGGCCTTATGTACACTAATCACGTCCGCAATCAGAGCTTTAGCTGAATCCTCGTCCTTGGCGCAACCCAGATAGTCGTCCATATAATGTTGATTTCGTATTGCATTGACCGCTTCAGGACAATCCTTTTCAAATTCAGTAGCATTACAATCTTTAGTATAGATGGCGGAACTTGGCGAACATGTTGCTCCAAACATCATTACAGTCATCTTATAAATATCGGGAGGTTCATTGCGTCTATCACCGCGCCACAAAATCAATTGACTATTGGTGTCTTCCTCCTTTATTTTTATGCAGTGAAACATTTCTCTTATGTCCGCGCTGAACCCGATTTTCCCATCACGGAATCTAAACAACACGCCCGTCAGTGACTTAAGCAGGTCTGGTCCTGGAAGAAGTGCATCGTTGAGTGACACACCATCTGTTTTTGCGGCAGCGTCGTACACCATTCGCATCTTCCCGGGTTTCATCGGATTTAGCACAAAAAAATGCGGCAGGAACCATTTTCTTTCTCCAACCAGTTCACTTTCGTTCACTTTCTCAAGATACTTCTTTTTTATGTAGTCATTGATAATTTTTCCATACGCAGATTTTGCTTCGGGATTTTTGTCCAACTTTGCTTCAAGAAGATAGAGTCGTCTCTCTGCCAGCGGTTTACTGTTTGGAAGTTTAATGTCGTCGTTTTTCCACAATAGGCCAGTTTCCCATTGATCAACATCAATCCGCTTTGTCGTAGCTTGTAACAATTCTAAAGCTCTGTCGTCTTCTCTGGATCTTGGTTTGTCCGTCTTACCGCCCAGCATTTCTTCCAATGCAAATGAAGATTTTATTAAATTGTGAAGATCATCTTCTGAATTCGCCGCGTGATGGATGTGGAAAATTCTATTTGTCCTTGAGGTGCCGTCATTCCCACTCACTGCCCATCCTAACCACGTTTTGCTTGCAATAGGATCGTTCCACTTATTGTGTATAACTTGTCTTGTGGCTGTTAACAATCCATTATTTTCACCAATCAGTATTGTTGGCTGTGCGTCTTTGTATCCTTCAAATTCAATGTTTTTGAGATACGGCCATTTTGATATTAAACATTCCCGGTCGATCGTCTGTTGGACCAAAGGTAAGTTCTTCACTGTTCTTACATTTCTCAGTGTAAAGGTTTTCGCCTTTTCGAATGTGCCGGAAATTTGCAAGTTCCCGCTCTTGGATTCTTCTTCCTCTATCAAGTCACCATTAGCCCATTGGATTGAAATTGGTGAAACGCTTCCTTTAAATCGTAATTGATTTGCTATATCGTCTCGTAGCAACGTCAATGTTGCGCCAGGGTCCAACAAAGCGAATGTTTTAATCTCAATCGAACTATTTTTGAGACTTACCGGTAAAATCCTGAGTTTTGTCTCAACTCCGCCGTCGTCCGCACTACTAATCTCATTCACTGCTGACGACTGAGTCGCACTCTGCGCCTGTTGCTGCGGCTGTTCAACTTCGGGCACAGTCCTCATGTCGGAGCGTGGCTGACTTGTCGAATTTGTCGGTTTATGCAGCAATTTGTGATGCGGTCGTTTACAATTGTCAATATTGCAAATGCTCTTACTTTTGCAAAATCTTGCCGAGTGATTGTTTCGTAGGCAAGAAAAGCATAATCGGGATTTGGTCACAAAACTCCAACGGTCATCCACGCTCATATTTTTGAACTTATTACACTCTGCAATCGTTTTGCATGAAAAAGCGCACAATTTGCATTTATCAATTTTGGTAGTTTCATCAGGACTCGATTGTTCCGATGCGACATTTATTTTTCCCCTACCTTTTCGTGTCTCTGTCTGCTTGATATTTGCCAACGGCATCTGGATACTGGCTGCATGAGATCTTTCTTCCAACCAATTTGAAAAATCACGCAAATCAGGGTAAGGCTTCTCAGCGAGCAACTTAACCAAAAAATCGGCCCAAAAGTTCCCAAGCATTAACGGAAGTTTTCTTTGCAGGTCTTTAATCAATTGTGGATTAGCGAGATAATCCGGACGATTAAACAACTCCAGCATTGTCGTCAGATTTTCAACCGCTGTAGCAAATTTTATTATTGACATTGGATTGTCGTCTTTGGGTGAGGACATGTCCTTTGTTTTAACGATCAGGGACTCAATGACAAATTCAGCACGACCAAATCGCCTCTCCAACATCTGCATTGCCTTTTCGGATCCATTTGAGGCAATCAGCAACGATTTGACAGCTTCCAGGGCTTCGTCTTTCAAGGCATGGCGCAATCGGGTGACGTTCTCACTGTCAGTGAAATTTCCTTTTTTTGTCGTCCGATAATACTCGCAAACAAATAATGGCCAGTCGTCAGGATTGCCGGAAAATTTGGGTAAATCCATTTTTGTCTGTCGTCTCATAAAGGTTTTCATAGTATTTAAAATTTCATCGTACCTTACCTCGTTAGTGTGTGTGCCTTGTTGTTTTCCACAACTATCCGCCGTCTGCGAGTTTTGTTGTAACTTACATTTTCGAATTTCTTCTGTTAGTTTGTCCATGTCTCGTCTTAATTTTATTAATTGTATGTTTTCAGTTGAACCAGCACATTCAACTTTTTCCTTTTGGACAATTGGCTTGGTTAACACTTTATAATCTTTCACGCCGACTTGATTTGAACCCAACCATTCATTTACAATGCCTTCTTTTGCTATAATTTGACGTTTTGGAAATATTTCCCCCATGGAAAAATAATTCCCTTTGGCATGCGCTGTGTTTGTGTGGAATTTTGGGAAATTTTGTTGTTGTGCAAGTGTGTGTGGAAGACTTTTCACAGATGAAGGAATGACGATGTGTTCGTTGTTTCGTTGCATTCGGCTTTCAATATGTTGTGTGTGTGTTGGTGCATCAATGCTGCTACGTCTGTGAACAACTGTCTCGTCGGTACAAGAGACATTCACACCAACACCGTCGTCTTTATTGAAACCCCCAATCGTGGAAGCTGATGCAATACTGGATTGCCTGATTGAACACTCCAAATTCGCCTCTTTGTCCTCCAGAAGCGCCATTTCCAACTGCATTTGTTTAATGCTTTTTTCCCGTCGAACTTTTTCCAATTCCAGCTTTGCCTCATCATAATCCGTTGATGCCAATGAATGGCCATATCGCTTTGGAGGCTGTCCTTTATTCATCCGCAAACTGCGTCGATTTAATTCTCTGTCTGATGAAGTCATTTCAGAATTTATACAGTTTACACTTTTATTCGAATTATATCTCCACGCACTATTCATTTGACTCGAAGGACCATAATATTACAGTAAAACAACGTCACTATTTTGTATTTTTAACTAATTTATTTAAGTCAAACTTTTTCTACAACCACGCGTCCATCTTTCTTTTTTCGTCTGTCATCCACTTGTTCCCATTCAGGGTTGGTCAAAGAAAAACCGCAACAGCGCTTTTGAAAAAATATTAAAAATCGTTAAAAACAGTGATTGAAAAAAAATACGAAGAGTGAGTATAATTTTCCTATATATTTGAAAAAAAAAACAATTGAAAAACATATGTAATTTAGTCAGAACCATAGATAATATATACTAATAGATAGCTGACTTTCGCATACTGACTGCCACGCTCGGTTTTCCAGGAAATGGAATCGGAACTACTTGACTTTGGTTTGTGTCTCGGATTGTGCATAGGATAGGAAAATGTGCCCTTGCTAATTTTCTTTTCATTTTTCGTAAAACCTGAAAAATCAAATAAAAGAATTTCATTTGTTTTTTAAATTTGTTTTAATATTTTTTTTTACATTAACACCTCAATTAACATAACACTGCGAACATAACACTGAAGACGAAGTTTGAGGAGTTAATTGTCGTCCTCGGTTTCAAACTAATTGCAGAACAGTTCCATCGGCAAATTCATTTATTTCTGTAGAAGGAAGATATTATTAGTATAGGACAAGAAATTCTTAATAAATAAAAGACATACCAGATAAATTTGAGTTGATATTTTCATTCGAATGTTGAACAGGAACATGATTTTCACCTGGATGTTGAATTTGTAGTGATTTCAGCACTTCTTGACAGCCGCAATAAATTTTGAAGAAACTGGGCGCTGTGCATTAGCAGGAAGATTCTCACCATCACTTTCAATAATTTCTGTTAAAAAAGGGATTACTATAAATCTATACATCTAGAAAAAAGTTCGTCAAATTTCTTACTTTTAATATGCATTTCCATCTCGCGAAATTTGCTGCATTGTTTTTCCGATTTAGAAATCGATGAGACTTGTCTATGTTGGTGCTAAACTTTTCCAACCATTGCAACCAAATGTTCACCACACGAAAATTGCGAAAAATTTACTTTTGCTTCTAATTTAGTGATTAAAAATAACTTCTAATAACTTCGTCAAGCTTCAACAAACAGAAACCAAAAACAAACCAATTTTAACCTCACTTCAGCAGTCACGTCAGACGACACATGCTGGTTTTGAGATGCTTTTGAGATTTCGAACACACGCGCGCCACCTGGATTTTGGAATCGGCATTGAGCAAAATGAAAAAATGATTTTTGTTCTAAGTTGACACACCATGGTCAGAACAATGGAGATAAAAACAACTCTAAACCGTTTAAAATTAAAATTAAGAATGTGAGAATTTAAATGATTTTTAACAAGATCCTTCCGACGAAATATTTTTACGCGGTTCTAAATATAAGAGAATCTAGCATCAAGTAAACTTTAGCGTTCCCAAATCAAGGCTCTCGATGCAAATATTAGAATCTAGCTGAGGCCACCGGTTAACAAAATGTAGCCACATTGTTCAAGGCAATCCTCTAAATTTCGTGGAAAATAACTGGATGAATTTTATTTGCTCAGTCTAATATTTAATTGCATTAATAGATTTTTCTCCCTCTATTTGAAATTAGGGATATATCACTGAAGTAAATACGCGTTCAGAAACCACGCCACGTTTTTTTATACACAAAAAAAATACCTTTCTTTTTTGTACAAACTTTTAATTCATTGTACAAGTAACGAAACTTAACATAAAAATAGATCTTTAATTCCTCTTTATTTAAAAGATATTGTGGCCCTGAAAAGGGCCGTTTTTCAATTCGATTGATTTAAAATCAACAATTCTTAACCACCAAAACCGTACAAAGTGCGGCCTTGACGTTTCAATGCGTATACAACATCCATGGCTGTTACAGTTTTTCTTTTAGCGTGTTCAGTATATGTTACAGCATCACGGATAACATTTTCCAAAAATACTTTTAAAACGCCTCGAGTTTCTTCATATATTAAACCTGAGATACGTTTAACACCACCACGGCGAGCTAAACGTCGAATAGCTGGCTTCGTAATACCTTGAATGTTATCACGAAGTACCTTACGATGTCTTTTGGCACCACCTTTTCCCAAACCTTTGCCACCTTTACCGCGACCAGTCATTCTGATGTAAAAATATCAAATAAAACTTGAAAATCACAAAGAGATACCAACTCAACTAGGCAGAAGCCAAACTGAAAATGCTTCCTTCTTAATTGAACACTCGTATAAATACAAAACGTGTCTATCACCCCTCCACAAAAACTTCCACTTCATATATAAAACATTTTAAAGCGTTTTTCTTTAGTATTAGGAGCAAGTAAGATTCATTTACTGATTCAATTAAATAGAAAGAACTTTATAAGCTACTAATAAACAAAAAATAATACTAAATTTTCGATTATTTTAGAAGAAATTTCATTTATTGACGAATTTTTTCCCCTCTTTTGACATTTCATGTGTCAATAATGAGTGGATAAATAGTAAAATTCGTATTGAGATTGAAAAAGCTAGTTTTATTAAATGCAATTATAATTTTATATTAAAATCTTTAACAAAAAACAATTTAGAGTTATAAAAACAATAACCAAAATGAAAAGAAACAAGAAATACCTAAAACGACGCTAAATTCAATGCAATTATCATTAAGAAGCCAAGCCAAGCCAAGCCATTTCAACCCAAGCCAAGCCAATTACATTGACATTAAACTGAATCAAATATTTCTAAAATTCAAGTTTAAATGATAATGTTAATGTTAATATAAGTCTGGTTTTAAAAAATTGTGATTTAATTTAGAGAGTTTTATGTAATATATGTAAAAAACAATGATTTTACTTAGAATGAGGAGAATCTGTTATACATCGAGTGGGGATAGAAAATGCCAAGAATCGGATTTTCTATAAATACAAAGGCAAAAGGGGACGACATTTCAATGTGAATTTGGTCGTTGGTCTCTTCAGATCTGATCTCAGTCTCAGTGTTAAAATCGCTTGTGTTTAATTTTCTATATTTCGATTATTTCGTCAGTTTTAACATGGCACGTACAAAGCAAACAGCTCGTAAATCGACTGGTGGTAAAGCTCCACGAAAACAATTAGCAACAAAGGCGGCGAGGAAAAGTGCCCCAGCAACTGGTGGCGTAAAGAAGCCACATCGTTATCGCCCAGGTACAGTTGCACTTCGTGAAATTCGTCGTTACCAAAAGAGTACTGAGCTTTTAATTCGTAAATTGCCATTCCAACGTTTAGTTCGTGAAATCGCACAAGATTTCAAAACTGATTTACGTTTCCAAAGTTCCGCTGTTATGGCTCTGCAAGAAGCTAGTGAAGCATATTTAGTTGGTCTTTTTGAAGATACTAACTTGTGCGCTATCCATGCTAAGCGAGTTACTATTATGCCAAAAGACATCCAATTGGCTCGTCGAATTCGCGGTGAACGTGCTTAAGAATTTTACCAATTTTTCTTTTCAAACATTAACAAACGGTCCTTTTCAGGACCACCAATTCTAATGATTTAAAGAGATTTAAATTACCTTCAAACGTTTGCTTTTGATAATTTTACAAATCCATTGAATTTTGTATTTTTTCATGTTTTATTTATGAAAATTAGTGTTACTCTTACTGTTACCCATGAAAAATATCCCTAAAATCCGAATTTGTTTTACAATAAATGAATATGATTAAATTATATAAAAATTTCATGTTTTATTCGAAGGTCTTTGTTTTTTTTTTTATTTTTCGCGAGATTGACTACAAGATTTTGTAGATCGGGATATTCAAAAACAAGGTTTGAAAAGGGGGATTTTGCGAGTCACATTATTATCAAAATGTCGCTCGGTAGATAATTTACTTCCTTATTTTTAACCTTTCAAGGGACTATATAATTTAATGGAAATAAAACACTTTCAGCGTACATTTAATTCATATCATTTATTGAAAATAAAATGAAAAAACTAATTATATCCTTAAAGGATATTATGTGAGGACATGGTATATACTACAATACTCAACAAACAGTTGATTTTATAAAAATAGGATGCATCTACCATAGCAAAGCGATATATTTTAAATATTTATATTTCAAACACTAAAAAAAAATTAAACGAAAAAGTGATATATATTTTATACCATCGCCCTTGAAAGGGGTTAATACAAAAATAATTTAATAAGCGAATGTTTTATTTAGAAAAACAGTACAAATGAAAAAGAAAATTTTTCTCGTTTTATCTTTCGTAAAAATATGTCAATATCAAGTCAATTAATACTCTTAATATATCAAAATGGCGGCCCTGAAAAGGGCCATTTTTTCTTTGATTTGAATTACATTTCGTTTACTTGGAACTGGTGTATTTTGTGACGGCTTTGGTACCTTCACTTACAGCGTGCTTAGCCAATTCACCTGGCAACAATAAACGCACAGCGGTTTGGATTTCCCGACTAGTGATGGTTGAACGTTTATTATAATGAGCTAAACGAGATGCTTCAGCAGCGATACGCTCAAAAATATCATTAACGAAACTGTTCATAATACTCATCGCTTTTGAAGAAATACCAGTATCAGGATGAACTTGCTTTAACACTTTGTAAATGTAAATAGCATAACTTTCCTTCCTCTTGCGTTTCTTCTTCTTATCGGTTTTCGAAATATTCTTTTGAGCCTTTCCAGCTTTCTTAGCTGCTTTACCACTTGTTTTAGGCGGCATTATTGTCAAAACTTTTCAAATTCAAAATTGAACTAAACACAAAAATCCCACTTGATTATCGATTACAACCAACTAGCTTCGCTACCAAACAGCGACTGACGGATATGACGCCGTCCCCACTTTATTTATGAGCAATTCCATTGGAATGTTAGGTAGAATGCCACAACATACAAATTATTCTCTATTCTCCGAGGCTTCACATAAATATACCCAGCAACATGGCTGCCACTCAGTTGTCGTTTGGACGCAGAGCTAAGCAGTTGAATTTTCCTTGTGAATTTTATTAAATTTAAAAAAAATGTCTGGTCGTGGTAAAGGTGGAAAAGTTAAGGGAAAGGCAAAGTCCCGATCAAATCGTGCTGGTCTGCAATTTCCAGTTGGTCGTATTCATCGATTATTGAGAAAGGGCAATTACGCTGAACGTGTTGGAGCTGGTGCGCCAGTATATTTAGCTGCTGTAATGGAATATTTGGCAGCTGAAGTACTTGAGTTGGCTGGTAATGCTGCACGTGATAATAAGAAAACGAGAATTATTCCACGTCATTTACAATTGGCGATTCGTAATGACGAAGAGTTAAATAAACTGTTATCTGGTGTTACAATCGCTCAAGGTGGTGTTTTACCAAACATTCAGGCTGTTCTTTTGCCGAAAAAGACCGAAAAGAAAGCTTAAATTCCTTTTTCCAGTACTGTATCGATATTTAAAAAAAAAAAAACCGTCCTTTTCAGGACGACCAAATAAATATTTAAAGAGTTTTAAATATTACTACCATAATCTTTAACACATTGACTTTTATTTCCTGAGTAGGAAACAATAAATTATGATTGTTAAAATATTGACTTTAAAACGTCAAATCTAGTCTTTTGTAAAATTCAAAATTGATTTCCTCATAAAGTATTGATAAGCCGCCATATATATAGTTTCTCGAACGTTTAGATACCGCCATTTTAATTTTATTGCCTGCTTTTTTTACCTACCATACACAAAATAAATAAAATAGCAAAAAACCAATTTTATTCGATTTAAAAAGAATTTATTTAGGTTTTAAAATAAATAAACATTGCCTTCTTTACTTTTCAAAATCATTTCAACTTTAGATTTAATATTTTTCAAACAATTTTTGAATCAAATAAAAACAATTCTAAACCGTTTGAAATTAAAAATGTGAAAATTTAAATGATTTTTAACAAGATCCTTCCGACGAAATATTTTTACGCGGTTCTTCTTATAAATATAAGAGAATCTAGCATCAAGTAAACTTTAGCGTTCCCAAATCAAGGCTCTCGATGCAAATATTAGAATCTAGCTGAGGCCAACGGTTAACAAAATGTAGCCACATTGTTCAAGGCAAACCTCTAAATTTCGTGGAAAATAACTGGATGAATTTTATTTGCTCAGTCTAATATTTAATTGCATTAATAGATTTTTCTCCCTCTATTTGAAATTAGGGATATATCACTGAAGTAAATACGCGTTCAGAAACCACGCCACGTTTTTTTATACACAAAAAAAAAATACCTTTCTTTTCTACACAAACTTTTAATTCATTGTACAAGTAACGAAACTTAACATAAAAATAGATCTTTAATTCCTCTTTATTTAAAAGATATTGTGGCCCTGAAAAGGGCCGTTTTTCAATTCGATTGATTTAAAATCAACAATTCTTAACCACCAAAACCGTACAAAGTGCGGCCTTGACGTTTCAATGCGTATACAACATCCATGGCTGTTACAGTTTTTCTTTTAGCGTGTTCAGTATATGTTACAGCATCACGGATAACATTTTCCAAAAATACTTTTAAAACGCCTCGAGTTTCTTCATATATTAAACCCGAGATACGTTTAACACCACCACGGCGAGCTAAACGTCGAATAGCTGGCTTCGTAATACCTTGAATGTTATCACGAAGTACCTTACGATGTCTTTTGGCACCACCTTTTCCCAAACCTTTGCCACCTTTACCGCGACCAGTCATTCTGATGTAAAAATATCAAATAAAACTTGAAAATCACAAAGAGATACCAACTCAACTAGGCAGAAGCCAAACTGAAAATGCTTCCTTCTTAATTGAACACTCGTATAAATACAAAACGTGTCTATCACCCCTCCACAAAAACTTCCACTTCATATATAAAACATTTTAAAGCGTTTTTCTTTAGTATTAGGAGCAAGTAAGATCCATTTACTGATTCAATTAAATAGAAAGAACTTTATAAGCTACTAATAAACAAAAAATAATACTAAATTTTCGATTATTTTAGAAGAAATTTCATTTATTGACGAATTTTTTCCCCTCTTTTGACATTTCATGTGTCAATAATGAGTGGATAAATAGTAAAATTCGTATTGAGATTGAAAAAGCTAGTTTTATTAAATGCAATTATAATTTTATATTAAAATCTTTAACAAAAAACAATTTAGAGTTATAAAAACAATAACCAAAATGAAAAGAAACAAGAAATACCTAAAACGACGCTAAATTCAATGCAATTATCATTAAGAAGCCAAGCCAAGCCATTTCAACCCAAGCCAAGCCAATTACATTGACATTAAACTGAATCAAATATTTCTAAAATTCAAGTTTAAATGATAATGTTAATGTTAATATAAGTCTGGTTTTAAAAAATTGTGATTTAATTTAGAGAGTTTTATGTAATATATGTAAAAAACAATGATTTTACTTAGAATGAGGAGAATCTGTTATACATCGAGTGGGGATAGAAAATGCCAAGAATCGGATTTTCTATAAATACAAAGGCAAAAGGGGACGACATTTCAATGTGAATTTGGTCGTTGGTCTCTTCAGATCTGATCTCAGTCTCAGTGTTAAAATCGCTTGTGTTTAATTTTCTATATTTCGATTATTTCGTCAGTTTTAACATGGCACGTACAAAGCAAACAGCTCGTAAATCGACTGGTGGTAAAGCTCCACGAAAACAATTAGCAACAAAGGCGGCGAGAAAAAGTGCCCCAGCAACTGGTGGCGTAAAGAAGCCACATCGTTATCGCCCAGGTACAGTTGCACTTCGTGAAATTCGTCGTTACCAAAAGAGTACTGAGCTTTTAATTCGTAAATTGCCATTCCAACGTTTAGTTCGTGAAATCGCACAAGATTTCAAAACTGATTTACGTTTCCAAAGTTCCGCTGTTATGGCTCTGCAAGAAGCTAGTGAAGCATATTTAGTTGGTCTTTTTGAAGATACTAACTTGTGCGCTATCCATGCTAAGCGAGTTACTATTATGCCAAAAGACATCCAATTGGCTCGTCGAATTCGCGGTGAACGTGCTTAAGAATTTTACCAATTTTTCTTTTCAAACATTAACAAACGGTCCTTTTCAGGACCACCAATTCTAATGATTTAAAGAGATTTAAATTACCTTCAAACGTTTGCTTTTGATAATTTTACAAATCCATTGAATTTTGTATTTTTTCATGTTTTATTTATGAAAATTAGTGTTACTCTTACTGTTACCCATGAAAAATATCCCTAAAATCCGAATTTGTTTTACAATAAATGAATATGATTAAATTATATAAAAATTTCATGTTTTATTCGAAGGTCTTTGTTTTTTTTTTTATTTTTCGCGAGATTGACTACAAGATTTTGTAGATCGGGATATTCAAAAACAAGGTTTGAAAAGGGGGATTTTGCGAGTCACATTATTATCAAAATGTCGCTCGGTAGATAATTTACTTCCTTATTTTTAACCTTTCAAGGGACTATATAATTTAATGGAAATAAAACACTTTCAGCGTACATTTAATTCATATCATTTATTGAAAATAAAATGAAAAAACTAATTATATCCTTAAAGGATATTATGTGAGGACATGGTATATACTACAATACTCAACAAACAGTTGATTTTATAAAAATAGGATGCATCTACCATAGCAAAGCGATATATTTTAAATATTTATATTTCAAACACTAAAAAAAAATTAAACGAAAAAGTGATATATATTTTATACCATCGCCCTTGAAAGGGGTTAATACAAAAATAATTTAATAAGCGAATGTTTTATTTAGAAAAACAGTACAAATGAAAAAGAAAATTTTTCTCGTTTTATCTTTCGTAAAAATATGTCAATATCAAGTCAATTAATACTCTTAATATATCAAAATGGCGGCCCTGAAAAGGGCCATTTTTTCTTTGATTTGAATTACATTTCGTTTACTTGGAACTGGTGTATTTTGTGACGGCTTTGGTACCTTCACTTACAGCGTGCTTAGCCAATTCACCTGGCAACAATAAACGCACAGCGGTTTGGATTTCCCGACTAGTGATGGTTGAACGTTTATTATAATGAGCTAAACGAGATGCTTCAGCAGCGATACGCTCAAAAATATCATTAACGAAACTGTTCATAATACTCATCGCTTTTGAAGAAATACCAGTATCAGGATGAACTTGCTTTAACACTTTGTAAATGTAAATAGCATAACTTTCCTTCCTCTTGCGTTTCTTCTTCTTATCGGTTTTCGAAATATTCTTTTGAGCCTTTCCAGCTTTCTTAGCTGCTTTACCACTTGTTTTAGGCGGCATTATTGTCAAAACTTTTCAAATTCAAAATTGAACTAAACACAAAAATCCCACTTGATTATCGATTACAACCAACTAGCTTCGCTACCAAACAGCGACTGACGGATATGACGCCGTCCCCACTTTATTTATGAGCAATTCCATTGGAATGTTAGGTAGAATGCCACAACATACAAATTATTCTCTATTCTCCGAGGCTTCACATAAATATACCCAGCAACATGGCTGCCACTCAGTTGTCGTTTGGACGCAGAGCTAAGCAGTTGAATTTTCCTTGTGAATTTTATTAAATTTAAAAAAAATGTCTGGTCGTGGTAAAGGTGGAAAAGTTAAGGGAAAGGCAAAGTCCCGATCAAATCGTGCTGGTCTGCAATTTCCAGTTGGTCGTATTCATCGATTATTGAGAAAGGGCAATTACGCTGAACGTGTTGGAGCTGGTGCGCCAGTATATTTAGCTGCTGTAATGGAATATTTGGCAGCTGAAGTACTTGAGTTGGCTGGTAATGCTGCACGTGATAATAAGAAAACGAGAATTATTCCACGTCATTTACAATTGGCGATTCGTAATGACGAAGAGTTAAATAAACTGTTATCTGGTGTTACAATCGCTCAAGGTGGTGTTTTACCAAACATTCAGGCTGTTCTTTTGCCGAAAAAGACCGAAAAGAAAGCTTAAATTCCTTTTTCCAGTACTGTATCGATATTTAAAAAAAAAAAAACCGTCCTTTTCAGGACGACCAAATAAATATTTAAAGAGTTTTAAATATTACTACCATAATCTTTAACACATTGACTTTTATTTCCTGAGTAGGAAACAATAAATTATGATTGTTAAAATATTGACTTTAAAACGTCAAATCTAGTCTTTTGTAAAATTCAAAATTGATTTCCTCATAAAGTATTGATAAGCCGCCATATATATAGTTTCTCGAACGTTTAGATACCGCCATTTTAATTTTATTGCCTGCTTTTTTTACCTACCATACACAAAATAAATAAAATAGCAAAAAACCAATTTTATTCGATTTAAAAAGAATTTATTTAGGTTTTAAAATAAATAAACATTGCCTTCTTTACTTTTCAAAATCATTTCAACTTTAGATTTAATATTTTTCAAACAATTTTTGAATCAAATAAAAACAATTCTAAACCGTTTGAAATTAAAAATGTGAAAATTTAAATGATTTTTAACAAGATCCTTCCGACGAAATATTTTTACGCGGTTCTTCTTATAAATATAAGAGAATCTAGCATCAAGTAAACTTTAGCGTTCCCAAATCAAGGCTCTCGATGCAAATATTAGAATCTAGCTGAGGCCAACGGTTAACAAAATGTAGCCACATTGTTCAAGGCAAACCTCTAAATTTCGTGGAAAATAACTGGATGAATTTTATTTGCTCAGTCTAATATTTAATTGCATTAATAGATTTTTCTCCCTCTATTTGAAATTAGGGATATATCACTGAAGTAAATACGCGTTCAGAAACCACGCCACGTTTTTTTATACACAAAAAAAAAATACCTTTCTTTTCTACACAAACTTTTAATTCATTGTACAAGTAACGAAACTTAACATAAAAATAGATCTTTAATTCCTCTTTATTTAAAAGATATTGTGGCCCTGAAAAGGGCCGTTTTTCAATTCGATTGATTTAAAATCAACAATTCTTAACCACCAAAACCGTACAAAGTGCGGCCTTGACGTTTCAATGCGTATACAACATCCATGGCTGTTACAGTTTTTCTTTTAGCGTGTTCAGTATATGTTACAGCATCACGGATAACATTTTCCAAAAATACTTTTAAAACGCCTCGAGTTTCTTCATATATTAAACCCGAGATACGTTTAACACCACCACGGCGAGCTAAACGTCGAATAGCTGGCTTCGTAATACCTTGAATGTTATCACGAAGTACCTTACGATGTCTTTTGGCACCACCTTTTCCCAAACCTTTGCCACCTTTACCGCGACCAGTCATTCTGATGTAAAAATATCAAATAAAACTTGAAAATCACAAAGAGATACCAACTCAACTAGGCAGAAGCCAAACTGAAAATGCTTCCTTCTTAATTGAACACTCGTATAAATACAAAACGTGTCTATCACCCCTCCACAAAAACTTCCACTTCATATATAAAACATTTTAAAGCGTTTTTCTTTAGTATTAGGAGCAAGTAAGATCCATTTACTGATTCAATTAAATAGAAAGAACTTTATAAGCTACTAATAAACAAAAAATAATACTAAATTTTCGATTATTTTAGAAGAAATTTCATTTATTGACGAATTTTTTCCCCTCTTTTGACATTTCATGTGTCAATAATGAGTGGATAAATAGTAAAATTCGTATTGAGATTGAAAAAGCTAGTTTTATTAAATGCAATTATAATTTTATATTAAAATCTTTAACAAAAAACAATTTAGAGTTATAAAAACAATAACCAAAATGAAAAGAAACAAGAAATACCTAAAACGACGCTAAATTCAATGCAATTATCATTAAGAAGCCAAGCCAAGCCAAGCCATTTCAACCCAAGCCAAGCCAATTACATTGACATTAAACTGAATCAAATATTTCTAAAATTCAAGTTTAAATGATAATGTTAATGTTAATATAAGTCTGGTTTTAAAAAATTGTGATTTAATTTAGAGAGTTTTATGTAATATATGTAAAAAACAATGATTTTACTTAGAATGAGGAGAATCTGTTATACATCGAGTGGGGATAGAAAATGCCAAGAATCGGATTTTCTATAAATACAAAGGCAAAAGGGGACGACATTTCAATGTGAATTTGGTCGTTGGTCTCTTCAGATCTGATCTCAGTCTCAGTGTTAAAATCGCTTGTGTTTAATTTTCTATATTTCGATTATTTCGTCAGTTTTAACATGGCACGTACAAAGCAAACAGCTCGTAAATCGACTGGTGGTAAAGCTCCACGAAAACAATTAGCAACAAAGGCGGCGAGAAAAAGTGCCCCAGCAACTGGTGGCGTAAAGAAGCCACATCGTTATCGCCCAGGTACAGTTGCACTTCGTGAAATTCGTCGTTACCAAAAGAGTACTGAGCTTTTAATTCGTAAATTGCCATTCCAACGTTTAGTTCGTGAAATCGCACAAGATTTCAAAACTGATTTACGTTTCCAAAGTTCCGCTGTTATGGCTCTGCAAGAAGCTAGTGAAGCATATTTAGTTGGTCTTTTTGAAGATACTAACTTGTGCGCTATCCATGCTAAGCGAGTTACTATTATGCCAAAAGACATCCAATTGGCTCGTCGAATTCGCGGTGAACGTGCTTAAGAATTTTACCAATTTTTCTTTTCAAACATTAACAAACGGTCCTTTTCAGGACCACCAATTCTAATGATTTAAAGAGATTTAAATTACCTTCAAACGTTTGCTTTTGATAATTTTACAAATCCATTGAATTTTGTATTTTTTCATGTTTTATTTATGAAAATTAGTGTTACTCTTACTGTTACCCATGAAAAATATCCCTAAAATCCGAATTTGTTTTACAATAAATGAATATGATTAAATTATATAAAAATTTCATGTTTTATTCGAAGGTCTTTGTTTTTTTTTTTATTTTTCGCGAGATTGACTACAAGATTTTGTAGATCGGGATATTCAAAAACAAGGTTTGAAAAGGGGGATTTTGCGAGTCACATTATTATCAAAATGTCGCTCGGTAGATAATTTACTTCCTTATTTTAACCCGTTCAAGGGACTATATAAATAAATGGAAATAAAACACTTTTTCAGCATACATTTAATTCATATCATTTATTGAAAAAAATTAATTATATCATTAAAGGATATTATGTGAGGACATGGTATATACTACAATACTCAACAAACAGTTGATTTTATAAAAATAGGATGCATCTACCATAGCAAAGCGATATATTTTAAATATTTATATTTCAAACACTAAAAAAAATTAAACGAAAAAGTGATATATATTTTATACCATCGCCCTTGAAAGGGGTTAATACAAAAATAATTTAATAAGCGAATCTGTTTTATTTAGAAAAACAGTACAAATGAAAAAGAAAATTTTTCTCGTTTTATCTTTCGTAAAAATATGTCAATATCAAGTCAATTAATACTCTTAATATATCAAAATGGCGGCCCTGAAAAGGGCCATTTTTTCTTTGATTTGAATTACATTTCAATAAGGCTCAATCGTTTACTTGGAACTGGTGTATTTTGTGACGGCTTTGGTACCTTCACTTACAGCGTGCTTAGCCAATTCACCTGGCAACAATAAACGCACAGCGGTTTGGATTTCCCGACTAGTGATGGTTGAACGTTTATTATAATGAGTAGGGCTGCCAAAAATATGCACTAAAAAAGGCGAAATATGCGCATATAATATGCACTAAAAACGGCAAAATATGCACTTAAATATGCACTTTAAAAACATTAAAAATCCGAAATATAGTATATTTCACCCAAAATAGTGAACGGAACTTGTTAAAATGTGGTTAATTCGACTTATGTGGAAAATAAAAAAATTGAAAAAATAATAGTCTGTAAAAAAGATTGACATTTTGACTGACAAAAAATTTTTTTACTTGTTTCTAAATTGCAACTGTTAAATTTTAAGATATTTCGAAAAGATGTTCAATACTTCATATTGTCTATGGTATAATAAAACTTGTAGAAAAATCTCAGTTGTTGCTACCACAAAACTTTCTTCCACAAAATCTACGACCCTGCGCAATTTACGCTATCCCTATCGTTTTGTCAACCAAAGACGACGTCAAAATGTACAAAATTTGAAATAACTTGAGAACGGTAAAAGATATCAATTTACGGTAAAAGGTAAAAATGTAGAAAATTTCATTGTCTTTAATTCGTTTTTCAAAAGTTTTTTCGAAAAACTGTTAGTTTGCAAGTATGTAATTCGCAAAAATATATTTTTTACATTTTAATAAAAATATTTCAATAACGGTAAAAGATAATGGATAACTGTAAAAGACAAAATTGTGCAGAATGTCATTCTCATTAATTCATCTCATATATACAGTAAGCAAAAAACCATTTTTTTTCGAGATAATGGAAAAAGTTATTTTTTTTGAAATAACGGTTTATCTCGATAACAGGTTGAGATATCGAGTTATAGCTAAAGACAAAAGTGTGGGAAATTTTATTTTCTCCAAAAAACGCGTAGTTTGGGAGTAAATCGAGAAAAACGAAATTGCGATTTTTGAAAAACCGCCATTTTGGATACTTCCGGTTAACGGATTTCCACCAAAAGTTGATAGGATCGTCCCATTCCAGGACCCAACATGCCTATAAAATTTCATTGCGCTAGCTCTATTAGTTTTTGAGAAATCTTGTACACAGACTGACAGACAGACTGACAGACAAAAAGACATTTTTTTAATATGACTCCAATTGACTAAGGAATGATCGGGAAATGTTTTTTTTTAGGTTAAATTAAAATGTCGAAATTTTTTATGAATACAATACTGTATTATACTTCGTAGAAGAAAGTAAAAACACATATTTATTTATTTTTAATATTTATTCTAGCTGAAACAGTCGAATTATAATTTGAATTGTACAAAAAAAATTTGGTTGTTCATGAAATATGCAACTAAATATGCATTATATGCATTTATATGCATTTATATGCAAATATGCACTAACGTGTCAAATATGCGAAATATGCAACAACAAGTGACCTTCATTCGCTTCTAAACTTATTGATTCGGATGAATAAAAAACTCCCGGAGCCGAAATCATAACGAGAAGAAATATGCAAATGCATATTTTTGGCAGCCCTAATAATGAGCTAAACGAGATGCTTCAGCAGCGATACGCTCAAAAATATCATTAACGAAACTGTTCATAATACTCATCGCTTTTGAAGAAATACCAGTATCAGGATGAACTTGCTTTAACACTTTGTAAATGTAAATAGCATAACTTTCCTTCCTCTTGCGTTTCTTCTTCTTATCGGTTTTCGAAATATTCTTTTGAGCCTTGCCAGCTTTCTTAGCTGCTTTACCACTTGTTTTAGGCGGCATTATTTTCAAAACTTTTCAAATTCAAAATTGAACTAAACACAAAAATCCCACTTGATTATCGATTACAACCAACTAGCTTCGCTACCAAACAGCGACTGACGGATATGACGCCGTCCCCACTTTATTTATGAGCAATTCCATTGGAATGTTAGGTAGAATGCCACAACATAAAAATTATTCTCTATTCTCCGAGGCTTCACATAAATATACCCAGCAACATGGCTGCCACTCAGTTGTCGTTTGGACGCAGAGCTAAGCAGTTGAGCTTGTTTGAATTTTCCTTGTGAATTTTATTAAATTTAAAAAAAATGTCTGGTCGTGGTAAAGGTGGAAAAGTTAAGGGAAAGGCAAAGTCCCGATCAAATCGTGCTGGTCTGCAATTTCCAGTTGGTCGTATTCATCGATTATTGAGAAAGGGCAATTACGCTGAACGTGTTGGAGCTGGTGCGCCAGTATATTTAGCTGCTGTAATGGAATATTTGGCAGCTGAAGTACTTGAGTTAGCTGGTAATGCTGCACGTGATAATAAGAAAACGAGAATTATTCCACGTCATTTACAATTGGCGATTCGTAATGACGAAGAGTTAAATAAACTGTTATCTGGTGTTACAATCGCTCAAGGTGGTGTTTTACCAAACATTCAGGCTGTTCTTTTGCCGAAAAAGACCGAAAAGAAAGCTTAAATTCCTTTTTCCAGTACTGTATCGATATTTAAAAAAAAACCGTCCTTTTCAGGACGACCAAATAAATATTTAAAGAGTTTTAAATATTACTAACATAATCTTTAACACATTGACTTTTATTTCCTGAGTAGGAAACAATAAATTATGATTGTTAAAATATTGACTTTAAAACGTCAAATCTAGTCTTTTGTAATATGCCTTTCATTCAAAATTGATTTCCTTATATAGTATTATAATCCGCCATTTTAATTTTGTTGCCTGTTTTTTTTTACTTACCACACAAAATAAATAAAATAGCAAAAAAACCAAATTTTGTTTATGAATTTTATACAGTTGAATATATTAAAAATATTTGAATTAAATAAATTTATTTAATTAATAGAATTAATAAACATTGCCTTCTTTACTTTTCAAAATAATTTCAACTTTAGATTTAATATTTTTCAAACAATTTTTGAATCAAATAAAAACAATTCTAAACCGTTTGAAATTCAAATTAAAAATGTGAAAATTTAAATGATTTTTAACAAGATCCTTTCGAAGAAATATTTTTACGCGGTTCTTCTTATAAATATAAGAGAATCTAGCATCAAGTAAACTTTAGCGTTCCCAAATCAAGGCTCTCGATGCAAATATTAGAATCTAGCTGAGGCCAACGGTTAACAAAATGTAGCCACATTGTTCAAGGCAAACCTCTAAATTTCGTGGAAAATAACTGGATGAATTTTATTTGCTCAGTCTAATATTTAATTGCATTAATAGATTTTTCTCCCTCTATTTGAAATTAGGGATATATCACTGAAGTAAATACGCGTTCAGAAACCACGCCACGTTTTTTATACACAAAAAAAAAATACCTTTCTTTTCTACACAAACTTTTAATTCATTGTACAAGTAACGAAACTTAACATAAAAATAGATCTTTAATTCCTCTTTATTTAAAAGATATTGTGGCCCTGAAAAGGGCCGTTTTTCAATTCGATTGATTTAAAATCAACAATTCTTAACCACCAAAACCGTACAAAGTGCGGCCTTGACGTTTCAATGCGTATACAACATCCATGGCTGTTACAGTTTTTCTTTTAGCGTGTTCAGTATATGTTACAGCATCACGGATAACATTTTCCAAAAATACTTTTAAAACGCCTCGAGTTTCTTCATATATTAAACCCGAGATACGTTTAACACCACCACGGCGAGCTAAACGTCGAATAGCTGGCTTCGTAATACCTTGAATGTTATCACGAAGTACCTTACGATGTCTTTTGGCACCACCTTTTCCCAAACCTTTGCCACCTTTACCGCGACCAGTCATTCTGATGTAAAAATATCAAATAAAACTTGAAAATCACAAAGAGATACCAACTCAACTAGGCAGAAGCCAAACTGAAAATGCTTCCTTCTTAATTGAACACTCGTATAAATACAAAACGTGTCTATCACCCCTCCACAAAAACTTCCACTTCATATATAAAACATTTTAAAGCGTTTTTCTTTAGTATTAGGAGCAAGTAAGATTCATTTACTGATTCAATTAAATAGAAAGAACTTTATAAGCTACTAATAAACAAAAAATAATACTAAATTTTCGATTATTTTAGAAGAAATTTCATTTATTGACGAATTTTTTCCCCTCTTTTGACATTTCATGTGTCAATAATGAGTGGATAAATAGTAAAATTCGTATTGAGATTGAAAAAGCTAGTTTTATTAAACGCAATTATAATTTTATATTAAAATCTTTAATAAAAAACAATTTAGAGTTATAAAAACAATAACCAAAATGAAAAGAAACAAGAAATATCTAAAACGACGCTAAATTCAATGCAATTATCATTAAGAAGCCAAGCCAAGCCAAGCCATTTCAACCCAAGCCAAGCCAATTACATTGACATTAAACTGAATCAAATATTTCTAAAATTCAAGTTTAAATGATAATGTTAATGTTAATATAGTCTGGTTTTAAAAAATTGTGATTTAATTTAGAGATTTTTATGTAATATATGTAAAAAACAATGATTTTACTTAGAATGAGGAGAATCTGTTTAACATCGAGTGGGGATAGAAAATGCCAAGAATCGGATTTTCTATAAATACAAAGGCAAAAGGGGACGACAGTTCAATGTGAATTTGGTCGTTGGTCTCTTCAGATCTGATCTCAGTCTCAGTGTTAAAATCGCTTGTGTTTAATTTTCTATATTTCGATTATTTCGTCAGTTTTAACATGGCACGTACAAAGCAAACAGCTCGTAAATCGACTGGTGGTAAAGCTCCACGAAAACAATTAGCAACAAAGGCGGCGAGAAAAAGTGCCCCAGCAACTGGTGGCGTAAAGAAGCCACATCGTTATCGCCCAGGTACAGTTGCACTTCGTGAAATTCGTCGTTACCAAAAGAGTACTGAGCTTTTAATTCGTAAATTGCCATTCCAACGTTTAGTTCGTGAAATCGCACAAGATTTCAAAACTGATTTACGTTTCCAAAGTTCCGCTGTTATGGCTCTGCAAGAAGCTAGTGAAGCATATTTAGTTGGTCTTTTTGAAGATACTAACTTGTGCGCTATCCATGCTAAGCGAGTTACTATTATGCCAAAAGACATCCAATTGGCTCGTCGAATTCGCGGTGAACGTGCTTAAGAATTTTACCAATTTTTCTTTTCAAACATTAACAAACGGTCCTTTTCAGGACCACCAATTCTAATGATTTAAAGAGATTTAAATTACCTTCAAACGTTTGCTTTTGATAATTTTACAAATCCATTGAATTTTGTATTTTTTCATGTTTTATTTATGAAAATTAGTGTTACTCTTACTGTTACCCATGAAAAATATCCCTAAAATCCGAATTTGTTTTACAATAAATGAATATGATTAAATTATATAAAAATTTCATGTTTTATTCGAAGGTCTTTGTTTTTTTTTTTATTTTTCGCGAGATTGACTACAAGATTTTGTAGATCGGGATATTCAAAAACAAGGTTTGAAAAGGGGGATTTTGCGAGTCACATTATTATCAAAATGTCGCTCGGTAGATAATTTACTTCCTTATTTTAACCCGTTCAAGGGACTATATAAATAAATGGAAATAAAACACTTTTTCAGCATACATTTAATTCATATCATTTATTGAAAAAAATTAATTATATCATTAAAGGATATTATGTGAGGACATGGTATATACTACAATACTCAACAAACAGTTGATTTTATAAAAATAGGATGCATCTACCATAGCAAAGCGATATATTTTAAATATTTATATTTCAAACACTAAAAAAAATTAAACGAAAAAGTGATATATATTTTATACCATCGCCCTTGAAAGGGGTTAATACAAAAATAATTTAATAAGCGAATCTGTTTTATTTAGAAAAACAGTACAAATGAAAAAGAAAATTTTTCTCGTTTTATCTTTCGTAAAAATATGTCAATATCAAGTCAATTAATACTCTTAATATATCAAAATGGCGGCCCTGAAAAGGGCCATTTTTTCTTTGATTTGAATTACATTTCAATAAGGCTCAATCGTTTACTTGGAACTGGTGTATTTTGTGACGGCTTTGGTACCTTCACTTACAGCGTGCTTAGCCAATTCACCTGGCAACAATAAACGCACAGCGGTTTGGATTTCCCGACTAGTGATGGTTGAACGTTTATTATAATGAGTAGGGCTGCCAAAAATATGCACTAAAAAAGGCGAAATATGCGCATATAATATGCACTAAAAACGGCAAAATATGCACTTAAATATGCACTTTAAAAACATTAAAAATCCGAAATATAGTATATTTCACCCAAAATAGTGAACGGAACTTGTTAAAATGTGGTTAATTCGACTTATGTGGAAAATAAAAAAATTGAAAAAATAATAGTCTGTAAAAAAGATTGACATTTTGACTGACAAAAAATTTTTTTACTTGTTTCTAAATTGCAACTGTTAAATTTTAAGATATTTCGAAAAGATGTTCAATACTTCATATTGTCTATGGTATAATAAAACTTGTAGAAAAATCTCAGTTGTTGCTACCACAAAACTTTCTTCCACAAAATCTACGACCCTGCGCAATTTACGCTATCCCTATCGTTTTGTCAACCAAAGACGACGTCAAAATGTACAAAATTTGAAATAACTTGAGAACGGTAAAAGATATCAATTTACGGTAAAAGGTAAAAATGTAGAAAATTTCATTGTCTTTAATTCGTTTTTCAAAAGTTTTTTCGAAAAACTGTTAGTTTGCAAGTATGTAATTCGCAAAAATATATTTTTTACATTTTAATAAAAATATTTCAATAACGGTAAAAGATAATGGATAACTGTAAAAGACAAAATTGTGCAGAATGTCATTCTCATTAATTCATCTCATATATACAGTAAGCAAAAAACCATTTTTTTTCGAGATAATGGAAAAAGTTATTTTTTTTGAAATAACGGTTTATCTCGATAACAGGTTGAGATATCGAGTTATAGCTAAAGACAAAAGTGTGGGAAATTTTATTTTCTCCAAAAAACGCGTAGTTTGGGAGTAAATCGAGAAAAACGAAATTGCGATTTTTGAAAAACCGCCATTTTGGATACTTCCGGTTAACGGATTTCCACCAAAAGTTGATAGGATCGTCCCATTCCAGGACCCAACATGCCTATAAAATTTCATTGCGCTAGCTCTATTAGTTTTTGAGAAATCTTGTACACAGACTGACAGACAGACTGACAGACAAAAAGACATTTTTTTAATATGACTCCAATTGACTAAGGAATGATCGGGAAATGTTTTTTTTTAGGTTAAATTAAAATGTCGAAATTTTTTATGAATACAATACTGTATTATACTTCGTAGAAGAAAGTAAAAACACATATTTATTTATTTTTAATATTTATTCTAGCTGAAACAGTCGAATTATAATTTGAATTGTACAAAAAAAATTTGGTTGTTCATGAAATATGCAACTAAATATGCATTATATGCATTTATATGCATTTATATGCAAATATGCACTAACGTGTCAAATATGCGAAATATGCAACAACAAGTGACCTTCATTCGCTTCTAAACTTATTGATTCGGATGAATAAAAAACTCCCGGAGCCGAAATCATAACGAGAAGAAATATGCAAATGCATATTTTTGGCAGCCCTAATAATGAGCTAAACGAGATGCTTCAGCAGCGATACGCTCAAAAATATCATTAACGAAACTGTTCATAATACTCATCGCTTTTGAAGAAATACCAGTATCAGGATGAACTTGCTTTAACACTTTGTAAATGTAAATAGCATAACTTTCCTTCCTCTTGCGTTTCTTCTTCTTATCGGTTTTCGAAATATTCTTTTGAGCCTTGCCAGCTTTCTTAGCTGCTTTACCACTTGTTTTAGGCGGCATTATTTTCAAAACTTTTCAAATTCAAAATTGAACTAAACACAAAAATCCCACTTGATTATCGATTACAACCAACTAGCTTCGCTACCAAACAGCGACTGACGGATATGACGCCGTCCCCACTTTATTTATGAGCAATTCCATTGGAATGTTAGGTAGAATGCCACAACATAAAAATTATTCTCTATTCTCCGAGGCTTCACATAAATATACCCAGCAACATGGCTGCCACTCAGTTGTCGTTTGGACGCAGAGCTAAGCAGTTGAGCTTGTTTGAATTTTCCTTGTGAATTTTATTAAATTTAAAAAAAATGTCTGGTCGTGGTAAAGGTGGAAAAGTTAAGGGAAAGGCAAAGTCCCGATCAAATCGTGCTGGTCTGCAATTTCCAGTTGGTCGTATTCATCGATTATTGAGAAAGGGCAATTACGCTGAACGTGTTGGAGCTGGTGCGCCAGTATATTTAGCTGCTGTAATGGAATATTTGGCAGCTGAAGTACTTGAGTTAGCTGGTAATGCTGCACGTGATAATAAGAAAACGAGAATTATTCCACGTCATTTACAATTGGCGATTCGTAATGACGAAGAGTTAAATAAACTGTTATCTGGTGTTACAATCGCTCAAGGTGGTGTTTTACCAAACATTCAGGCTGTTCTTTTGCCGAAAAAGACCGAAAAGAAAGCTTAAATTCCTTTTTCCAGTACTGTATCGATATTTAAAAAAAAACCGTCCTTTTCAGGACGACCAAATAAATATTTAAAGAGTTTTAAATATTACTAACATAATCTTTAACACATTGACTTTTATTTCCTGAGTAGGAAACAATAAATTATGATTGTTAAAATATTGACTTTAAAACGTCAAATCTAGTCTTTTGTAATATGCCTTTCATTCAAAATTGATTTCCTTATATAGTATTATAATCCGCCATTTTAATTTTGTTGCCTGTTTTTTTTTACTTACCACACAAAATAAATAAAATAGCAAAAAAACCAAATTTTGTTTATGAATTTTATACAGTTGAATATATTAAAAATATTTGAATTAAATAAATTTATTTAATTAATAGAATTAATAAACATTGCCTTCTTTACTTTTCAAAATAATTTCAACTTTAGATTTAATATTTTTCAAACAATTTTTGAATCAAATAAAAACAATTCTAAACCGTTTGAAATTCAAATTAAAAATGTGAAAATTTAAATGATTTTTAACAAGATCCTTTCGAAGAAATATTTTTACGCGGTTCTTCTTATAAATATAAGAGAATCTAGCATCAAGTAAACTTTAGCGTTCCCAAATCAAGGCTCTCGATGCAAATATTAGAATCTAGCTGAGGCCAACGGTTAACAAAATGTAGCCACATTGTTCAAGGCAAACCTCTAAATTTCGTGGAAAATAACTGGATGAATTTTATTTGCTCAGTCTAATATTTAATTGCATTAATAGATTTTTCTCCCTCTATTTGAAATTAGGGATATATCACTGAAGTAAATACGCGTTCAGAAACCACGCCACGTTTTTTATACACAAAAAAAAAATACCTTTCTTTTCTACACAAACTTTTAATTCATTGTACAAGTAACGAAACTTAACATAAAAATAGATCTTTAATTCCTCTTTATTTAAAAGATATTGTGGCCCTGAAAAGGGCCGTTTTTCAATTCGATTGATTTAAAATCAACAATTCTTAACCACCAAAACCGTACAAAGTGCGGCCTTGACGTTTCAATGCGTATACAACATCCATGGCTGTTACAGTTTTTCTTTTAGCGTGTTCAGTATATGTTACAGCATCACGGATAACATTTTCCAAAAATACTTTTAAAACGCCTCGAGTTTCTTCATATATTAAACCCGAGATACGTTTAACACCACCACGGCGAGCTAAACGTCGAATAGCTGGCTTCGTAATACCTTGAATGTTATCACGAAGTACCTTACGATGTCTTTTGGCACCACCTTTTCCCAAACCTTTGCCACCTTTACCGCGACCAGTCATTCTGATGTAAAAATATCAAATAAAACTTGAAAATCACAAAGAGATACCAACTCAACTAGGCAGAAGCCAAACTGAAAATGCTTCCTTCTTAATTGAACACTCGTATAAATACAAAACGTGTCTATCACCCCTCCACAAAAACTTCCACTTCATATATAAAACATTTTAAAGCGTTTTTCTTTAGTATTAGGAGCAAGTAAGATTCATTTACTGATTCAATTAAATAGAAAGAACTTTATAAGCTACTAATAAACAAAAAATAATACTAAATTTTCGATTATTTTAGAAGAAATTTCATTTATTGACGAATTTTTTCCCCTCTTTTGACATTTCATGTGTCAATAATGAGTGGATAAATAGTAAAATTCGTATTGAGATTGAAAAAGCTAGTTTTATTAAACGCAATTATAATTTTATATTAAAATCTTTAATAAAAAACAATTTAGAGTTATAAAAACAATAACCAAAATGAAAAGAAACAAGAAATATCTAAAACGACGCTAAATTCAATGCAATTATCATTAAGAAGCCAAGCCAAGCCAAGCCATTTCAACCCAAGCCAAGCCAATTACATTGACATTAAACTGAATCAAATATTTCTAAAATTCAAGTTTAAATGATAATGTTAATGTTAATATAGTCTGGTTTTAAAAAATTGTGATTTAATTTAGAGATTTTTATGTAATATATGTAAAAAACAATGATTTTACTTAGAATGAGGAGAATCTGTTTAACATCGAGTGGGGATAGAAAATGCCAAGAATCGGATTTTCTATAAATACAAAGGCAAAAGGGGACGACAGTTCAATGTGAATTTGGTCGTTGGTCTCTTCAGATCTGATCTCAGTCTCAGTGTTAAAATCGCTTGTGTTTAATTTTCTATATTTCGATTATTTCGTCAGTTTTAACATGGCACGTACAAAGCAAACAGCTCGTAAATCGACTGGTGGTAAAGCTCCACGAAAACAATTAGCAACAAAGGCGGCGAGAAAAAGTGCCCCAGCAACTGGTGGCGTAAAGAAGCCACATCGTTATCGCCCAGGTACAGTTGCACTTCGTGAAATTCGTCGTTACCAAAAGAGTACTGAGCTTTTAATTCGTAAATTGCCATTCCAACGTTTAGTTCGTGAAATCGCACAAGATTTCAAAACTGATTTACGTTTCCAAAGTTCCGCTGTTATGGCTCTGCAAGAAGCTAGTGAAGCATATTTAGTTGGTCTTTTTGAAGATACTAACTTGTGCGCTATCCATGCTAAGCGAGTTACTATTATGCCAAAAGACATCCAATTGGCTCGTCGAATTCGCGGTGAACGTGCTTAAGAATTTTACCAATTTTTCTTTTCAAACATTAACAAACGGTCCTTTTCAGGACCACCAATTCTAATGATTTAAAGAGATTTAAATTACCTTCAAACGTTTGCTTTTGATAATTTTACAAATCCATTGAATTTTGTATTTTTTCATGTTTTATTTATGAAAATTAGTGTTACTCTTACTGTTACCCATGAAAAATATCCCTAAAATCCGAATTTGTTTTACAATAAATGAATATGATTAAATTATATAAAAATTTCATGTTTTATTCGAAGGTCTTTGTTTTTTTTTTATTTTTCGCGAGATTGACTACAAGATTTTGTAGATCGGGATATTCAAAAACAAGGTTTGAAAAGGGGGATTTTGCGAGTCACATTATTATCAAAATGTCGCTCGGTAGATAATTTACTTCCTTATTTTAACCCGTTCAAGGGACTATATAAATAAATGGAAATAAAACACTTTTTCAGCATACATTTAATTCATATCATTTATTGAAAAAAATTAATTATATCATTAAAGGATATTATGTGAGGACATGGTATATACTACAATACTCAACAAACAGTTGATTTTATAAAAATAGGATGCATCTACCATAGCAAAGCGATATATTTTAAATATTTATATTTCAAACACTAAAAAAAATTAAACGAAAAAGTGATATATATTTTATACCATCGCCCTTGAAAGGGGTTAATACAAAAATAATTTAATAAGCGAATCTGTTTTATTTAGAAAAACAGTACAAATGAAAAAGAAAATTTTTCTCGTTTTATCTTTCGTAAAAATATGTCAATATCAAGTCAATTAATACTCTTAATATATCAAAATGGCGGCCCTGAAAAGGGCCATTTTTTCTTTGATTTGAATTACATTTCAATAAGGCTCAATCGTTTACTTGGAACTGGTGTATTTTGTGACGGCTTTGGTACCTTCACTTACAGCGTGCTTAGCCAATTCACCTGGCAACAATAAACGCACAGCGGTTTGGATTTCCCGACTAGTGATGGTTGAACGTTTATTATAATGAGCTAAACGAGATGCTTCAGCAGCGATACGCTCAAAAATATCATTAACGAAACTGTTCATAATACTCATCGCTTTTGAAGAAATACCAGTATCAGGATGAACTTGCTTTAACACTTTGTAAATGTAAATAGCATAACTTTCCTTCCTCTTGCGTTTCTTCTTCTTATCGGTTTTCGAAATATTCTTTTGAGCCTTGCCAGCTTTCTTAGCTGCTTTACCACTTGTTTTAGGCGGCATTATTTTCAAAACTTTTCAAATTCAAAATTGAACTAAACACAAAAATCCCACTTGATTATCGATTACAACCAACTAGCTTCGCTACCAAACAGCGACTGACGGATATGACGCCGTCCCCACTTTATTTATGAGCAATTCCATTGGAATGTTAGGTAGAATGCCACAACATAAAAATTATTCTCTATTCTCCGAGGCTTCACATAAATATACCCAGCAACATGGCTGCCACTCAGTTGTCGTTTGGACGCAGAGCTAAGCAGTTGAGCTTGTTTGAATTTTCCTTGTGAATTTTATTAAATTTAAAAAAAATGTCTGGTCGTGGTAAAGGTGGAAAAGTTAAGGGAAAGGCAAAGTCCCGATCAAATCGTGCTGGTCTGCAATTTCCAGTTGGTCGTATTCATCGATTATTGAGAAAGGGCAATTACGCTGAACGTGTTGGAGCTGGTGCGCCAGTATATTTAGCTGCTGTAATGGAATATTTGGCAGCTGAAGTACTTGAGTTAGCTGGTAATGCTGCACGTGATAATAAGAAAACGAGAATTATTCCACGTCATTTACAATTGGCGATTCGTAATGACGAAGAGTTAAATAAACTGTTATCTGGTGTTACAATCGCTCAAGGTGGTGTTTTACCAAACATTCAGGCTGTTCTTTTGCCGAAAAAGACCGAAAAGAAAGCTTAAATTCCTTTTTCCAGTACTGTATCGATATTTAAAAAAAAACCGTCCTTTTCAGGACGACCAAATAAATATTTAAAGAGTTTTAAATATTACTAACATAATCTTTAACACATTGACTTTTATTTCCTGAGTAGGAAACAATAAATTATGATTGTTAAAATATTGACTTTAAAACGTCAAATCTAGTCTTTTGTAATATGCCTTTCATTCAAAATTGATTTCCTTATATAGTATTATAATCCGCCATTTTAATTTTGTTGCCTGTTTTTTTTTTACTTACCACACAAAATAAATAAAATAGCAAAAAAACCAAATTTTGTTTATGAATTTTATACAGTTGAATATATTAAAAATATTTGAATTAAATAAATTTATTTAATTAATAGAATTAATAAACATTGCCTTCTTTACTTTTCAAAATAATTTCAACTTTAGATTTAATATTTTTCAAACAATTTTTGAATCAAATAAAAACAATTCTAAACCGTTTGAAATTCAAATTAAAAATGTGAAAATTTAAATGATTTTTAACAAGATCCTTTCGAAGAAATATTTTTACGCGGTTCTTCTTATAAATATAAGAGAATCTAGCATCAAGTAAACTTTAGCGTTCCCAAATCAAGGCTCTCGATGCAAATATTAGAATCTAGCTGAGGCCAACGGTTAACAAAATGTAGCCACATTGTTCAAGGCAAACCTCTAAATTTCGTGGAAAATAACTGGATGAATTTTATTTGCTCAGTCTAATATTTAATTGCATTAATAGATTTTTCTCCCTCTATTTGAAATTAGGGATATATCACTGAAGTAAATACGCGTTCAGAAACCACGCCACGTTTTTTTACACAAAAAAAAATACCTTTCTTCTCTACACAAACTTTTAATTCATTGTACAAGTAACGAAACTTAACATAAAAATAGATCTTTAATTCCTCTTTATTTAAAAGATATTGTGGCCCTGAAAAGGGCCGTTTTTCAATTCGATTGATTTAAAATCAACAATTCTTAACCACCAAAACCGTACAAAGTGCGGCCTTGACGTTTCAATGCGTATACAACATCCATGGCTGTTACAGTTTTTCTTTTAGCGTGTTCAGTATATGTTACAGCATCACGGATAACATTTTCCAAAAATACTTTTAAAACGCCTCGAGTTTCTTCATATATTAAACCCGAGATACGTTTAACACCACCACGGCGAGCTAAACGTCGAATAGCTGGCTTCGTAATACCTTGAATGTTATCACGAAGTACCTTACGATGTCTTTTGGCACCACCTTTTCCCAAACCTTTGCCACCTTTACCGCGACCAGTCATTCTGATGTAAAAATATCAAATAAAACTTGAAAATCACAAAGAGATACCAACTCAACTAGGCAGAAGCCAAACTGAAAATGCTTCCTTCTTAATTGAACACTCGTATAAATACAAAACGTGTCTATCACCCCTCCACAAAAACTTCCACTTCATATATAAAACATTTTAAAGCGTTTTTCTTTAGTATTAGGAGCAAGTAAGATTCATTTACTGATTCAATTAAATAGAAAGAACTTTATAAGCTACTAATAAACAAAAAATAATACTAAATTTTCGATTATTTTAGAAGAAATTTCATTTATTGACGAATTTTTTCCCCTCTTTTGACATTTCATGTGTCAATAATGAGTGGATAAATAGTAAAATTCGTATTGAGATTGAAAAAGCTAGTTTTATTAAATGCAATTATAATTTTATATTAAAATCTTTAACAAAAAACAATTTAGAGTTATAAAAACAATAACCAAAATGAAAAGAAACAAGAAATACCTAAAACGACGCTAAATTCAATGCAATTATCATTAAGAAGCCAAGCCAAGCCAAGCCATTTCAACCCAAGCCAAGCCAATTACATTGACATTAAACTGAATCAAATATTTCTAAAATTCAAGTTTAAATGATAATGTTAATGTTAATATAAGTCTGGTTTTAAAAAATTGTGATTTAATTTAGAGAGTTTTATGTAATATATGTAAAAAACAATGATTTTACTTAGAATGAGGAGAATCTGTTATACATCGAGTGGGGATAGAAAATGCCAAGAATCGGATTTTCTATAAATACAAAGGCAAAAGGGGACGACATTTCAATGTGAATTTGGTCGTTGGTCTCTTCAGATCTGATCTCAGTCTCAGTGTTAAAATCGCTTGTGTTTAATTTTCTATATTTCGATTATTTCGTCAGTTTTAACATGGCACGTACAAAGCAAACAGCTCGTAAATCGACTGGTGGTAAAGCTCCACGAAAACAATTAGCAACAAAGGCGGCGAGAAAAAGTGCCCCAGCAACTGGTGGCGTAAAGAAGCCACATCGTTATCGCCCAGGTACAGTTGCACTTCGTGAAATTCGTCGTTACCAAAAGAGTACTGAGCTTTTAATTCGTAAATTGCCATTCCAACGTTTAGTTCGTGAAATCGCACAAGATTTCAAAACTGATTTACGTTTCCAAAGTTCCGCTGTTATGGCTCTGCAAGAAGCTAGTGAAGCATATTTAGTTGGTCTTTTTGAAGATACTAACTTGTGCGCTATCCATGCTAAGCGAGTTACTATTATGCCAAAAGACATCCAATTGGCTCGTCGAATTCGCGGTGAACGTGCTTAAGAATTTTACCAATTTTTCTTTTCAAACATTAACAAACGGTCCTTTTCAGGACCACCAATTCTAATGATTTAAAGAGATTTAAATTACCTTCAAACGTTTGCTTTTGATAATTTTACAAATCCATTGAATTTTGTATTTTTTCATGTTTTATTTATGAAAATTAGTGTTACTCTTACTGTTACCCATGAAAAATATCCCTAAAATCCGAATTTGTTTTACAATAAATGAATATGATTAAATTATATAAAAATTTCATGTTTTATTCGAAGGTCTTTGTTTTTTTTTTTTATTTTTCGCAAGATTGACTACAAGATTTTGTAGATCGGGATATTCAAAAACAAGGTTTGAAAAGGGGGATTTTGCGAGTCACATTATTATCAAAATGTCGCTCGGTAGATAATTTACTTCCTTATTTTTAACCTTTCAAGGGACTATATAATTTAATGGAAATAAAACACTTTCAGCGTACATTTAATTCATATCATTTATTGAAAATAAAATGAAAAAACTAATTATATCCTTAAAGGATATTATGTGAGGACATGGTATATACTACAATACTCAACAAACAGTTGATTTTATAAAAATAGGATGCATCTACCATAGCAAAGCGATATATTTTAAATATTTATATTTCAAACACTAAAAAAAAATTAAACGAAATAGTGATATATATTTTATACCATCGCCCTTGAAAGGGGTTAATACAAAAATAATTTAATAAGCGAATGTTTTATTTAGAAAAACAGTACAAATGAAAAAGAAAATTTTTCTCGTTTTATCTTTCGTAAAAATATGTCAATATCAAGTCAATTAATACTCTTAATATATCAAAATGGCGGCCCTGAAAAGGGCCATTTTTTCTTTGATTTGAATTACATTTCGTTTACTTGGAACTGGTGTATTTTGTGACGGCTTTGGTACCTTCACTTACAGCGTGCTTAGCCAATTCACCTGGCAACAATAAACGCACAGCGGTTTGGATTTCCCGACTAGTGATGGTTGAACGTTTATTATAATGAGCTAAACGAGATGCTTCAGCAGCGATACGCTCAAAAATATCATTAACGAAACTGTTCATAATACTCATCGCTTTTGAAGAAATACCAGTATCAGGATGAACTTGCTTTAACACTTTGTAAATGTAAATAGCATAACTTTCCTTCCTCTTGCGTTTCTTCTTCTTATCGGTTTTCGAAATATTCTTTTGAGCCTTGCCAGCTTTCTTAGCTGCTTTACCACTTGTTTTAGGCGGCATTATTTTCAAAACTTTTCAAATTCAAAATTGAACTTGTAATAGATTGAAACAAGTTCGTAACCGAAAGAACAATATTTATTACGTGTTACTAAAATGAGGGTAACCAACGAACTGAGAGTCAGGTTCAAACTACAATTCAAGTTCAATTCAATACAAATACAACAATATCCCCCCTTAGTTCGTTGGTGCACTTACAATTTAATATTACAATATTAATTCGAATTCAATCTTAACCTACTTCTTAACGGGTATCTATTTAAATTACCATCTTTATTTACAAAATTTTCAATTAAATGTTCATCTTCTACACTTTCATAAAATTGATCTTCATCATCAGAATTAACAACTGTTACAGGTTCAGTGTTACCTACTTCTGGCTTTTCACGAACTAAATTAATTGGTATTGACCACGTAGGATCTGACAGAGTTACAGGAATGTAAGAATCGGTTTCATTGTCTAATTCTGCTGTCCTGGTTATAATTTGATTTACATGTCTTTTCCAAATTTTCTCCGAATTGCTCAACTTAACTAAATAATATCTTGAGCCTTGACGTTTAATAACTTTACCTGCCGACCAACTAATTTTATTTGGTATTGAATAATTTTTAACCATTACCAATTCATTAATGTCAAATTGTTTTTTGTTATTTCCCTTATAATTTTTAATTTGTTTGTTCTGACTAGCCGTTACATGCGATTTTACATTTTGTATATCTTTTCTTATTTCTAGCTTTTGTTTAAATATATTTGGATTTATTAAGTCTAGCCTAGTTCGCGTACGTCTATTAAACATAAGTTCAGAGGGAGATCTTCCGGTAGTACAATGAACAGTGTTTCGATAGTTTAACAGAAATGTTGGCAAATAATATTTTAGATTTGTCATATTCTTCGAATCACCAATCATTTTCTTTAATGAATATTTCACTGTTTTAACCGCGTTTTCGGCCTGGCCGTTTGTCGCTGGATGACCTACCGGAGTTGTAACGTGTTTAATGCCATTATGCATCATAAACAATTTAAACTCTGACGACGTGAAGGTTCTGCCATTATCAGATACAATAACGCGCGGTAACCCGAAACAAGCGAATATGGAACGAAGTTTATTAATAGTGGCTTTAGTTGTGATATCATTACCCATATCTATACACTCCAACCACTTAGAATGGCTATCTACAATTATAAGAAAATTATGCTTATGAAACGGCCCCAAAAAGTCTAAATGTATACGATCCCAGGGTTCATCTGGCCAGTTCCACGGAACCAGAGGTGCCTTTGGAGGGTTAGACCTTACCGATAGACACTGTTGGCACGATTTTACCAAGGTTTCTATTTCAGTATCCATCTTCGGCCACCATACATACTCTCGCGCTTTCGACTTCATCTTACAGATACCTGGATGTGATTCATGTAATTGTTCGAGTACTTGGCCTCTCAAACTCGCAGGAATTACGATTCGAGGTCCCCAAAACAAACACAAATTGCTTATGCTTAACTCATTTTGTCTAATCTTATAAGGACGTATGTCTTCGTCGACATCACCTTCAGGCCATCCATTTTTAAGGAACGAACTAATTTTAAGTAATACGTCATCTCTCGACGTTGCCTCCTCGATTAATTTAATCGAGATGGGAGGATTAATCAACCCGTGGACATAATTTAATTGCAATTCGTCACAATTCTCTAAATACTTATCAGAGGATTCGTTATATGGAATAGGCGAGCGCGAAAAATAATCGGCAATGTTGTCCTTTGATGCTATATGTTGCACAGTGAACTGATATCCTGTTAAAGCTAAAGCGATTCTTTGCAACCGGTTCGCTGCCATAACTGGAATTCCCTTTTTTTCTCCAAAAATGTGCATTAGCGGTTTGTTGTCCGTGACTAATACAAATTGTCGACCAAACAAATAATGATGAAATTTTTTAATTCCAAAATAAATAGCGGTTGCTTCACGATCAAGTTGAGAATAATTTTGCTCACTAGGCTTTAATTTCCTAGAAGCAAATTCAATTGGTTGTTCAGTGCCATTCTCCTGTACTTGTAGGAGAACAGCGCCTAATCCTACAGGGCTGGCATCCACTACTAATTTAATGGGACGAATAGGGTCATAGTGTGCTAGAGATCTATTGGAAATCAAAAACTCTTTTATTTTATCTACCGTATCACTATGCTCCTTAGTCCAGTGAAAAAATCACGACCCAATAATGGCGGACCTCCATGTTCAATTACCATAATATCTATGAACTTGAGTACGTCATCATATTTAATAGACATGTTACAAACTCCTAGTGGTTTAATTTTAGATCCGTTATAGTTTGTCAAAATTATACCCGTTCTATTTATTTTGATATTCTCAAAGTACTCACGATACACGTCAAACGATATTGCGGATATAGAGGCTCCTGAGTCTAATTCCATATTGATCGGAACACTGTTCAATTCTACCTTTAGCATGAGCGGCTTAATATTTTGCATCTTATTAGACCTACAATGATATAAACTTAATTCAAAATTATCACCAATGTAATTTAAATTTTTATTGTCGGTATAAGAATTATTCTGCTTATCTGCTTTTTTAACAATACACATTTTTTTTAAATGACCTTTTTGGTTGCATTTAGAGCATCGATAATTCTTATAACGGCAATTATCTTTTGTGTGATTTGAAAGTCCACAAACTAAACATCGTTGCTGCGTTGACTTCTGCGTTGCTGCTCTCGACGAATTGTTCCTAGCTGCTGTTCTTTTGTTGCTATTGTTGGACGAAATACGGTATATTCCATCGGTACTTGATGGTTCTTTTTTAATTTCGTACTGCTGTTTAATGCATTCGACAGCTTGTCCTTTTTTGATGGCATCGGCAAAAGACAGCTCCGAAGCGTTTTCTAGGAAAAGCTTGTCTTTCGTTGGTCCTTTCTCTAACCCCATTATGAATTTGTCCCTCATGACGGTGTCCAATTCCGATCCAAAATTACAGTTTGCAGCCAATGCTCTTACTCTTGCAGCCCATTGTTGCAAAGATTCTGCGGAGTCTTTATGAGCATTATAAAAATTATACCTTTCCGCAAATGCGCTGTGAGATGGTTTGAAATGGCTCCCTAGTATAGTGATGATTGCTCCATAAGTACTGGCGGCATCGTCTACCGATCTTGGTTGCAGCAAATTTATCAGCAATTTATACGATTCTTGCGTCAATGCGCCAAGTAATATTGCTTTCTTTTTTGCTGCTGCAGTCGCTTCCTCGATATCATTCGCGATGAAAAATTGCTCCAATTGGCTTTTAAATATTTCCCAATCATCATGGTGAAAATTAAAACTCGGCACATTTCCGATTAAAGCCATAATTTACAATTTTAACAAATAAATTTATTTGATGCGCGATTAACAATATCTTACTGCAGCCGCACGAGAGTTCAATTGTCCTCGTCGCCAATTGTAATAGATTGAAACAAGTTCGTAACCGAAAGAACAATATTTATTACGTGTTACTAAAATGAGGGTAACCAACGAACTGAGAGTCAGGTTCAAACTACAATTCAAGTTCAATTCAATACAAATACAACAGAACTAAACACAAAAATCCCACTTGATTATCGATTACAACCAACTAGCTTCGCTACCAAACAGCGACTGACGGATATGACGCCGTCCCCACTTTATTTATGAGCAATTCCATTGGAATGTTAGGTAGAATGCCACAACATAAAAATTATTCTCTATTCTCCGAGGCTTCACATAAATATACCCAGCAACATGGCTGCCACTCAGTTGTCGTTTGGACGCAGAGCTAAGCAGTTGAGCTTGTTTGAATTTTCCTTGTGAATTTTATTAAATTTAAAAAAAATGTCTGGTCGTGGTAAAGGTGGAAAAGTTAAGGGAAAGGCAAAGTCCCGATCAAATCGTGCTGGTCTGCAATTTCCAGTTGGTCGTATTCATCGATTATTGAGAAAGGGCAATTACGCTGAACGTGTTGGAGCTGGTGCGCCAGTATATTTAGCTGCTGTAATGGAATATTTGGCAGCTGAAGTACTTGAGTTAGCTGGTAATGCTGCACGTGATAATAAGAAAACGAGAATTATTCCACGTCATTTACAATTGGCGATTCGTAATGACGAAGAGTTAAATAAACTGTTATCTGGTGTTACAATCGCTCAAGGTGGTGTTTTACCAAACATTCAGGCTGTTCTTTTGCCGAAAAAGACCGAAAAGAAAGCTTAAATTCCTTTTTCCAGTACTGTATCGATATTTAAAAAAAAAAACCGTCCTTTTCAGGACGACCAAATAAATATTTAAAGAGTTTTAAATATTACTACCATAATCTTTAACACATTGACTTTTATTTCCTGAGTAGGAAACAATAAATTATGATTGTTAAAATATTGACTTTAAAACGTCAAATCTAGTCTTTTGTAAAATTCAAAATTGATTTCCTCATAAAGTATTGATAAGCCGCCATATATAATTTCTCGAACGTTTAGATACCGCCATTTTAATTTTATTGCCTGCTTTTTTTACCTACCATACACAAAATAAATAAAATAGCAAAAAACCAATTTTATTCGATTTAAAAAGAATTTATTTAGGTTTTAAAATAAATAAACATTGCCTTCTTTACTTTTCAAAATCATTTCAACTTTAGATTTAATATTTTTCAAACAATTTTTGAATCAAATAAAAACAATTCTAAACCGTTTGAAATTAAAAATGTGAAAATTTAAATGATTTTTAACAAGATCCTTCCGACGAAATATTTTTACGCGGTTCTTCTTATAAATATAAGAGAATCTAGCATCAAGTAAACTTTAGCGTTCCCAAATCAAGGCTCTCGATGCAAATATTAGAATCTAGCTGAGGCCAACGGTTAACAAAATGTAGCCACATTGTTCAAGGCAAACCTCTAAATTTCGTGGAAAATAACTGGATGAATTTTATTTGCTCAGTCTAATATTTAATTGCATTAATAGATTTTTCTCCCTCTATTTGAAATTAGGGATATATCACTGAAGTAAATACGCGTTCAGAAACCACGCCACGTTTTTTTATACACAAAAAAAAAATACCTTTCTTTTCTACACAAACTTTTAATTCATTGTACAAGTAACGAAACTTAACATAAAAATAGATCTTTAATTCCTCTTTATTTAAAAGATATTGTGGCCCTGAAAAGGGCCGTTTTTCAATTCGATTGATTTAAAATCAACAATTCTTAACCACCAAAACCGTACAAAGTGCGGCCTTGACGTTTCAATGCGTATACAACATCCATGGCTGTTACAGTTTTTCTTTTAGCATGTTCAGTATATGTTACAGCATCACGGATAACATTTTCCAAAAATACTTTTAAAACGCCTCGAGTTTCTTCATATATTAAACCCGAGATACGTTTAACACCACCACGGCGAGCTAAACGTCGAATAGCTGGCTTCGTAATACCTTGAATGTTATCACGAAGTACCTTACGATGTCTTTTGGCACCACCTTTTCCCAAACCTTTGCCACCTTTACCGCGACCAGTCATTCTGATGTAAAAATATCAAATAAAACTTGAAAATCACAAAGAGATACCAACTCAACTAGGCAGAAGCCAAACTGAAAATGCTTCCTTCTTAATTGAACACTCGTATAAATACAAAACGTGTCTATCACCCCTCCACAAAAACTTCCACTTCATATATAAAACATTTTAAAGCGTTTTTCTTTAGTATTAGGAGCAAGTAAGATTCATTTACTGATTCAATTAAATAGAAAGAACTTTATAAGCTACTAATAAACAAAAAATAATACTAAATTTTCGATTATTTTAGAAGAAATTTCATTTATTGACGAATTTTTTCCCCTCTTTTGACATTTCATGTGTCAATAATGAGTGGATAAATAGTAAAATTCGTATTGAGATTGAAAAAGCTAGTTTTATTAAATGCAATTATAATTTTATATTAAAATCTTTAACAAAAAACAATTTAGAGTTATAAAAACAATAACCAAAATGAAAAGAAACAAGAAATACCTAAAACGACGCTAAATTCAATGCAATTATCATTAAGAAGCCAAGCCAAGCCAAGCCATTTCAACCCAAGCCAAGCCAATTACATTGACATTAAACTGAATCAAATATTTCTAAAATTCAAGTTTAAATGATAATGTTAATGTTAATATAAGTCTGGTTTTAAAAAATTGTGATTTAATTTAGAGAGTTTTATGTAATATATGTAAAAAACAATGATTTTACTTAGAATGAGGAGAATCTGTTATACATCGAGTGGGGATAGAAAATGCCAAGAATCGGATTTTCTATAAATACAAAGGCAAAAGGGGACGACATTTCAATGTGAATTTGGTCGTTGGTCTCTTCAGATCTGATCTCAGTCTCAGTGTTAAAATCGCTTGTGTTTAATTTTCTATATTTCGATTATTTCGTCAGTTTTAACATGGCACGTACAAAGCAAACAGCTCGTAAATCGACTGGTGGTAAAGCTCCACGAAAACAATTAGCAACAAAGGCGGCGAGAAAAAGTGCCCCAGCAACTGGTGGCGTAAAGAAGCCACATCGTTATCGCCCAGGTACAGTTGCACTTCGTGAAATTCGTCGTTACCAAAAGAGTACTGAGCTTTTAATTCGTAAATTGCCATTCCAACGTTTAGTTCGTGAAATCGCACAAGATTTCAAAACTGATTTACGTTTCCAAAGTTCCGCTGTTATGGCTCTGCAAGAAGCTAGTGAAGCATATTTAGTTGGTCTTTTTGAAGATACTAACTTGTGCGCTATCCATGCTAAGCGAGTTACTATTATGCCAAAAGACATCCAATTGGCTCGTCGAATTCGCGGTGAACGTGCTTAAGAATTTTACCAATTTTTCTTTTCAAACATTAACAAACGGTCCTTTTCAGGACCACCAATTCTAATGATTTAAAGAGATTTAAATTACCTTCAAACGTTTGCTTTTGATAATTTTACAAATCCATTGAATTTTGTATTTTTTCATGTTTTATTTATGAAAATTAGTGTTACTCTTACTGTTACCCATGAAAAATATCCCTAAAATCCGAATTTGTTTTACAATAAATGAATATGATTAAATTATATAAAAATTTCATGTTTTATTCGAAGGTCTTTGTTTTTTTTTTTATTTTTCGCGAGATTGACTACAAGATTTTGTAGATCGGGATATTCAAAAACAAGGTTTGAAAAGGGGGATTTTGCGAGTCACATTATTATCAAAATGTCGCTCGGTAGATAATTTACTTCCTTATTTTTAACCTTTCAAGGGACTATATAATTTAATGGAAATAAAACACTTTCAGCGTACATTTAATTCATATCATTTATTGAAAATAAAATGAAAAAACTAATTATATCCTTAAAGGATATTATGTGAGGACATGGTATATACTACAATACTCAACAAACAGTTGATTTTATAAAAATAGGATGCATCTACCATAGCAAAGCGATATATTTTAAATATTTATATTTCAAACACTAAAAAAAAATTAAACGAAATAGTGATATATATTTTATACCATCGCCCTTGAAAGGGGTTAATACAAAAATAATTTAATAAGCGAATGTTTTATTTAGAAAAACAGTACAAATGAAAAAGAAAATTTTTCTCGTTTTATCTTTCGTAAAAATATGTCAATATCAAGTCAATTAATACTCTTAATATATCAAAATGGCGGCCCTGAAAAGGGCCATTTTTTCTTTGATTTGAATTACATTTCGTTTACTTGGAACTGGTGTATTTTGTGACGGCTTTGGTACCTTCACTTACAGCGTGCTTAGCCAATTCACCTGGCAACAATAAACGCACAGCGGTTTGGATTTCCCGACTAGTGATGGTTGAACGTTTATTATAATGAGCTAAACGAGATGCTTCAGCAGCGATACGCTCAAAAATATCATTAACGAAACTGTTCATAATACTCATCGCTTTTGAAGAAATACCAGTATCAGGATGAACTTGCTTTAACACTTTGTAAATGTAAATAGCATAACTTTCCTTCCTCTTGCGTTTCTTCTTCTTATCGGTTTTCGAAATATTCTTTTGAGCCTTGCCAGCTTTCTTAGCTGCTTTACCACTTGTTTTAGGCGGCATTATTTTCAAAACTTTTCAAATTCAAAATTGAACTAAACACAAAAATCCCACTTGATTATCGATTACAACCAACTAGCTTCGCTACCAAACAGCGACTGACGGATATGACGCCGTCCCCACTTTATTTATGAGCAATTCCATTGGAATGTTAGGTAGAATGCCACAACATAAAAATTATTCTCTATTCTCCGAGGCTTCACATAAATATACCCAGCAACATGGCTGCCACTCAGTTGTCGTTTGGACGCAGAGCTAAGCAGTTGAGCTTGTTTGAATTTTCCTTGTGAATTTTATTAAATTTAAAAAAAATGTCTGGTCGTGGTAAAGGTGGAAAAGTTAAGGGAAAGGCAAAGTCCCGATCAAATCGTGCTGGTCTGCAATTTCCAGTTGGTCGTATTCATCGATTATTGAGAAAGGGCAATTACGCTGAACGTGTTGGAGCTGGTGCGCCAGTATATTTAGCTGCTGTAATGGAATATTTGGCAGCTGAAGTACTTGAGTTAGCTGGTAATGCTGCACGTGATAATAAGAAAACGAGAATTATTCCACGTCATTTACAATTGGCGATTCGTAATGACGAAGAGTTAAATAAACTGTTATCTGGTGTTACAATCGCTCAAGGTGGTGTTTTACCAAACATTCAGGCTGTTCTTTTGCCGAAAAAGACCGAAAAGAAAGCTTAAATTCCTTTTTCCAGTACTGTATCGATATTTAAAAAAAAACCGTCCTTTTCAGGACGACCAAATAAATATTTAAAGAGTTTTAAATATTACTAACATAATCTTTAACACATTGACTTTTATTTCCTGAGTAGGAAACAATAAATTATGATTGTTAAAATATTGACTTTAAAACGTCAAATCTAGTCTTTTGTAATATGCCTTTCATTCAAAATTGATTTCCTTATATAGTATTATAATCCGCCATTTTAATTTTGTTGCCTGTTTTTTTTTTACTTACCACACAAAATAAATAAAATAGCAAAAAAACCAAATTTTGTTTATGAATTTTATACAGTTGAATATATTAAAAATATTTGAATTAAATAAATTTATTTAATTAATAGAATTAATAAACATTGCCTTCTTTACTTTTCAAAATAATTTCAACTTTAGATTTAATATTTTTCAAACAATTTTTGAATCAAATAAAAACAATTCTAAACCGTTTGAAATTCAAATTAAAAATGTGAAAATTTAAATGATTTTTAACAAGATCCTTTCGAAGAAATATTTTTACGCGGTTCTTCTTATAAATATAAGAGAATCTAGCATCAAGTAAACTTTAGCGTTCCCAAATCAAGGCTCTCGATGCAAATATTAGAATCTAGCTGAGGCCAACGGTTAACAAAATGTAGCCACATTGTTCAAGGCAAACCTCTAAATTTCGTGGAAAATAACTGGATGAATTTTATTTGCTCAGTCTAATATTTAATTGCATTAATAGATTTTTCTCCCTCTATTTGAAATTAGGGATATATCACTGAAGTAAATACGCGTTCAGAAACCACGCCACGTTTTTTTATACACAAAAAAAAAATACCTTTCTTTTCTACACAAACTTTTAATTCATTGTACAAGTAACGAAACTTAACATAAAAATAGATCTTTAATTCCTCTTTATTTAAAAGATATTGTGGCCCTGAAAAGGGCCGTTTTTCAATTCGATTGATTTAAAATCAACAATTCTTAACCACCAAAACCGTACAAAGTGCGGCCTTGACGTTTCAATGCGTATACAACATCCATGGCTGTTACAGTTTTTCTTTTAGCATGTTCAGTATATGTTACAGCATCACGGATAACATTTTCCAAAAATACTTTTAAAACGCCTCGAGTTTCTTCATATATTAAACCCGAGATACGTTTAACACCACCACGGCGAGCTAAACGTCGAATAGCTGGCTTCGTAATACCTTGAATGTTATCACGAAGTACCTTACGATGTCTTTTGGCACCACCTTTTCCCAAACCTTTGCCACCTTTACCGCGACCAGTCATTCTGATGTAAAAATATCAAATAAAACTTGAAAATCACAAAGAGATACCAACTCAACTAGGCAGAAGCCAAACTGAAAATGCTTCCTTCTTAATTGAACACTCGTATAAATACAAAACGTGTCTATCACCCCTCCACAAAAACTTCCACTTCATATATAAAACATTTTAAAGCGTTTTTCTTTAGTATTAGGAGCAAGTAAGATTCATTTACTGATTCAATTAAATAGAAAGAACTTTATAAGCTACTAATAAACAAAAAATAATACTAAATTTTCGATTATTTTAGAAGAAATTTCATTTATTGACGAATTTTTTCCCCTCTTTTGACATTTCATGTGTCAATAATGAGTGGATAAATAGTAAAATTCGTATTGAGATTGAAAAAGCTAGTTTTATTAAATGCAATTATAATTTTATATTAAAATCTTTAACAAAAAACAATTTAGAGTTATAAAAACAATAACCAAAATGAAAAGAAACAAGAAATACCTAAAACGACGCTAAATTCAATGCAATTATCATTAAGAAGCCAAGCCAAGCCAAGCCATTTCAACCCAAGCCAAGCCAATTACATTGACATTAAACTGAATCAAATATTTCTAAAATTCAAGTTTAAATGATAATGTTAATGTTAATATAAGTCTGGTTTTAAAAAATTGTGATTTAATTTAGAGAGTTTTATGTAATATATGTAAAAAACAATGATTTTACTTAGAATGAGGAGAATCTGTTATACATCGAGTGGGGATAGAAAATGCCAAGAATCGGATTTTCTATAAATACAAAGGCAAAAGGGGACGACATTTCAATGTGAATTTGGTCGTTGGTCTCTTCAGATCTGATCTCAGTCTCAGTGTTAAAATCGCTTGTGTTTAATTTTCTATATTTCGATTATTTCGTCAGTTTTAACATGGCACGTACAAAGCAAACAGCTCGTAAATCGACTGGTGGTAAAGCTCCACGAAAACAATTAGCAACAAAGGCGGCGAGAAAAAGTGCCCCAGCAACTGGTGGCGTAAAGAAGCCACATCGTTATCGCCCAGGTACAGTTGCACTTCGTGAAATTCGTCGTTACCAAAAGAGTACTGAGCTTTTAATTCGTAAATTGCCATTCCAACGTTTAGTTCGTGAAATCGCACAAGATTTCAAAACTGATTTACGTTTCCAAAGTTCCGCTGTTATGGCTCTGCAAGAAGCTAGTGAAGCATATTTAGTTGGTCTTTTTGAAGATACTAACTTGTGCGCTATCCATGCTAAGCGAGTTACTATTATGCCAAAAGACATCCAATTGGCTCGTCGAATTCGCGGTGAACGTGCTTAAGAATTTTACCAATTTTTCTTTTCAAACATTAACAAACGGTCCTTTTCAGGACCACCAATTCTAATGATTTAAAGAGATTTAAATTACCTTCAAACGTTTGCTTTTGATAATTTTACAAATCCATTGAATTTTGTATTTTTTCATGTTTTATTTATGAAAATTAGTGTTACTCTTACTGTTACCCATGAAAAATATCCCTAAAATCCGAATTTGTTTTACAATAAATGAATATGATTAAATTATATAAAAATTTCATGTTTTATTCGAAGGTCTTTGTTTTTTTTTTTATTTTTCGCGAGATTGACTACAAGATTTTGTAGATCGGGATATTCAAAAACAAGGTTTGAAAAGGGGGATTTTGCGAGTCACATTATTATCAAAATGTCGCTCGGTAGATAATTTACTTCCTTATTTTTAACCTTTCAAGGGACTATATAATTTAATGGAAATAAAACACTTTCAGCGTACATTTAATTCATATCATTTATTGAAAATAAAATGAAAAAACTAATTATATCCTTAAAGGATATTATGTGAGGACATGGTATATACTACAATACTCAACAAACAGTTGATTTTATAAAAATAGGATGCATCTACCATAGCAAAGCGATATATTTTAAATATTTATATTTCAAACACTAAAAAAAAATTAAACGAAATAGTGATATATATTTTATACCATCGCCCTTGAAAGGGGTTAATACAAAAATAATTTAATAAGCGAATGTTTTATTTAGAAAAACAGTACAAATGAAAAAGAAAATTTTTCTCGTTTTATCTTTCGTAAAAATATGTCAATATCAAGTCAATTAATACTCTTAATATATCAAAATGGCGGCCCTGAAAAGGGCCATTTTTTCTTTGATTTGAATTACATTTCGTTTACTTGGAACTGGTGTATTTTGTGACGGCTTTGGTACCTTCACTTACAGCGTGCTTAGCCAATTCACCTGGCAACAATAAACGCACAGCGGTTTGGATTTCCCGACTAGTGATGGTTGAACGTTTATTATAATGAGCTAAACGAGATGCTTCAGCAGCGATACGCTCAAAAATATCATTAACGAAACTGTTCATAATACTCATCGCTTTTGAAGAAATACCAGTATCAGGATGAACTTGCTTTAACACTTTGTAAATGTAAATAGCATAACTTTCCTTCCTCTTGCGTTTCTTCTTCTTATCGGTTTTCGAAATATTCTTTTGAGCCTTGCCAGCTTTCTTAGCTGCTTTACCACTTGTTTTAGGCGGCATTATTTTCAAAACTTTTCAAATTCAAAATTGAACTAAACACAAAAATCCCACTTGATTATCGATTACAACCAACTAGCTTCGCTACCAAACAGCGACTGACGGATATGACGCCGTCCCCACTTTATTTATGAGCAATTCCATTGGAATGTTAGGTAGAATGCCACAACATAAAAATTATTCTCTATTCTCCGAGGCTTCACATAAATATACCCAGCAACATGGCTGCCACTCAGTTGTCGTTTGGACGCAGAGCTAAGCAGTTGAGCTTGTTTGAATTTTCCTTGTGAATTTTATTAAATTTAAAAAAAATGTCTGGTCGTGGTAAAGGTGGAAAAGTTAAGGGAAAGGCAAAGTCCCGATCAAATCGTGCTGGTCTGCAATTTCCAGTTGGTCGTATTCATCGATTATTGAGAAAGGGCAATTACGCTGAACGTGTTGGAGCTGGTGCGCCAGTATATTTAGCTGCTGTAATGGAATATTTGGCAGCTGAAGTACTTGAGTTAGCTGGTAATGCTGCACGTGATAATAAGAAAACGAGAATTATTCCACGTCATTTACAATTGGCGATTCGTAATGACGAAGAGTTAAATAAACTGTTATCTGGTGTTACAATCGCTCAAGGTGGTGTTTTACCAAACATTCAGGCTGTTCTTTTGCCGAAAAAGACCGAAAAGAAAGCTTAAATTCCTTTTTCCAGTACTGTATCGATATTTAAAAAAAAACCGTCCTTTTCAGGACGACCAAATAAATATTTAAAGAGTTTTAAATATTACTAACATAATCTTTAACACATTGACTTTTATTTCCTGAGTAGGAAACAATAAATTATGATTGTTAAAATATTGACTTTAAAACGTCAAATCTAGTCTTTTGTAATATGCCTTTCATTCAAAATTGATTTCCTTATATAGTATTATAATCCGCCATTTTAATTTTGTTGCCTGTTTTTTTTTTACTTACCACACAAAATAAATAAAATAGCAAAAAAACCAAATTTTGTTTATGAATTTTATACAGTTGAATATATTAAAAATATTTGAATTAAATAAATTTATTTAATTAATAGAATTAATAAACATTGCCTTCTTTACTTTTCAAAATAATTTCAACTTTAGATTTAATATTTTTCAAACAATTTTTGAATCAAATAAAAACAATTCTAAACCGTTTGAAATTCAAATTAAAAATGTGAAAATTTAAATGATTTTTAACAAGATCCTTTCGAAGAAATATTTTTACGCGGTTCTTCTTATAAATATAAGAGAATCTAGCATCAAGTAAACTTTAGCGTTCCCAAATCAAGGCTCTCGATGCAAATATTAGAATCTAGCTGAGGCCAACGGTTAACAAAATGTAGCCACATTGTTCAAGGCAAACCTCTAAATTTCGTGGAAAATAACTGGATGAATTTTATTTGCTCAGTCTAATATTTAATTGCATTAATAGATTTTTCTCCCTCTATTTGAAATTAGGGATATATCACTGAAGTAAATACGCGTTCAGAAACCACGCCACGTTTTTTTACACAAAAAAAAATACCTTTCTTCTCTACACAAACTTTTAATTCATTGTACAAGTAACGAAACTTAACATAAAAATAGATCTTTAATTCCTCTTTATTTAAAAGATATTGTGGCCCTGAAAAGGGCCGTTTTTCAATTCGATTGATTTAAAATCAACAATTCTTAACCACCAAAACCGTACAAAGTGCGGCCTTGACGTTTCAATGCGTATACAACATCCATGGCTGTTACAGTTTTTCTTTTAGCGTGTTCAGTATATGTTACAGCATCACGGATAACATTTTCCAAAAATACTTTTAAAACGCCTCGAGTTTCTTCATATATTAAACCCGAGATACGTTTAACACCACCACGGCGAGCTAAACGTCGAATAGCTGGCTTCGTAATACCTTGAATGTTATCACGAAGTACCTTACGATGTCTTTTGGCACCACCTTTTCCCAAACCTTTGCCACCTTTACCGCGACCAGTCATTCTGATGTAAAAATATCAAATAAAACTTGAAAATCACAAAGAGATACCAACTCAACTAGGCAGAAGCCAAACTGAAAATGCTTCCTTCTTAATTGAACACTCGTATAAATACAAAACGTGTCTATCACCCCTCCACAAAAACTTCCACTTCATATATAAAACATTTTAAAGCGTTTTTCTTTAGTATTAGGAGCAAGTAAGATTCATTTACTGATTCAATTAAATAGAAAGAACTTTATAAGCTACTAATAAACAAAAAATAATACTAAATTTTCGATTATTTTAGAAGAAATTTCATTTATTGACGAATTTTTTCCCCTCTTTTGACATTTCATGTGTCAATAATGAGTGGATAAATAGTAAAATTCGTATTGAGATTGAAAAAGCTAGTTTTATTAAATGCAATTATAATTTTATATTAAAATCTTTAACAAAAAACAATTTAGAGTTATAAAAACAATAACCAAAATGAAAAGAAACAAGAAATACCTAAAACGACGCTAAATTCAATGCAATTATCATTAAGAAGCCAAGCCAAGCCAAGCCATTTCAACCCAAGCCAAGCCAATTACATTGACATTAAACTGAATCAAATATTTCTAAAATTCAAGTTTAAATGATAATGTTAATGTTAATATAAGTCTGGTTTTAAAAAATTGTGATTTAATTTAGAGAGTTTTATGTAATATATGTAAAAAACAATGATTTTACTTAGAATGAGGAGAATCTGTTATACATCGAGTGGGGATAGAAAATGCCAAGAATCGGATTTTCTATAAATACAAAGGCAAAAGGGGACGACATTTCAATGTGAATTTGGTCGTTGGTCTCTTCAGATCTGATCTCAGTCTCAGTGTTAAAATCGCTTGTGTTTAATTTTCTATATTTCGATTATTTCGTCAGTTTTAACATGGCACGTACAAAGCAAACAGCTCGTAAATCGACTGGTGGTAAAGCTCCACGAAAACAATTAGCAACAAAGGCGGCGAGAAAAAGTGCCCCAGCAACTGGTGGCGTAAAGAAGCCACATCGTTATCGCCCAGGTACAGTTGCACTTCGTGAAATTCGTCGTTACCAAAAGAGTACTGAGCTTTTAATTCGTAAATTGCCATTCCAACGTTTAGTTCGTGAAATCGCACAAGATTTCAAAACTGATTTACGTTTCCAAAGTTCCGCTGTTATGGCTCTGCAAGAAGCTAGTGAAGCATATTTAGTTGGTCTTTTTGAAGATACTAACTTGTGCGCTATCCATGCTAAGCGAGTTACTATTATGCCAAAAGACATCCAATTGGCTCGTCGAATTCGCGGTGAACGTGCTTAAGAATTTTACCAATTTTTCTTTTCAAACATTAACAAACGGTCCTTTTCAGGACCACCAATTCTAATGATTTAAAGAGATTTAAATTACCTTCAAACGTTTGCTTTTGATAATTTTACAAATCCATTGAATTTTGTATTTTTTCATGTTTTATTTATGAAAATTAGTGTTACTCTTACTGTTACCCATGAAAAATATCCCTAAAATCCGAATTTGTTTTACAATAAATGAATATGATTAAATTATATAAAAATTTCATGTTTTATTCGAAGGTCTTTGTTTTTTTTTTTATTTTTCGCGAGATTGACTACAAGATTTTGTAGATCGGGATATTCAAAAACAAGGTTTGAAAAGGGGGATTTTGCGAGTCACATTATTATCAAAATGTCGCTCGGTAGATAATTTACTTCCTTATTTTTAACCTTTCAAGGGACTATATAATTTAATGGAAATAAAACACTTTCAGCGTACATTTAATTCATATCATTTATTGAAAATAAAATGAAAAAACTAATTATATCCTTAAAGGATATTATGTGAGGACATGGTATATACTACAATACTCAACAAACAGTTGATTTTATAAAAATAGGATGCATCTACCATAGCAAAGCGATATATTTTAAATATTTATATTTCAAACACTAAAAAAAAATTAAACGAAATAGTGATATATATTTTATACCATCGCCCTTGAAAGGGGTTAATACAAAAATAATTTAATAAGCGAATGTTTTATTTAGAAAAACAGTACAAATGAAAAAGAAAATTTTTCTCGTTTTATCTTTCGTAAAAATATGTCAATATCAAGTCAATTAATACTCTTAATATATCAAAATGGCGGCCCTGAAAAGGGCCATTTTTTCTTTGATTTGAATTACATTTCGTTTACTTGGAACTGGTGTATTTTGTGACGGCTTTGGTACCTTCACTTACAGCGTGCTTAGCCAATTCACCTGGCAACAATAAACGCACAGCGGTTTGGATTTCCCGACTAGTGATGGTTGAACGTTTATTATAATGAGCTAAACGAGATGCTTCAGCAGCGATACGCTCAAAAATATCATTAACGAAACTGTTCATAATACTCATCGCTTTTGAAGAAATACCAGTATCAGGATGAACTTGCTTTAACACTTTGTAAATGTAAATAGCATAACTTTCCTTCCTCTTGCGTTTCTTCTTCTTATCGGTTTTCGAAATATTCTTTTGAGCCTTGCCAGCTTTCTTAGCTGCTTTACCACTTGTTTTAGGCGGCATTATTTTCAAAACTTTTCAAATTCAAAATTGAACTAAACACAAAAATCCCACTTGATTATCGATTACAACCAACTAGCTTCGCTACCAAACAGCGACTGACGGATATGACGCCGTCCCCACTTTATTTATGAGCAATTCCATTGGAATGTTAGGTAGAATGCCACAACATAAAAATTATTCTCTATTCTCCGAGGCTTCACATAAATATACCCAGCAACATGGCTGCCACTCAGTTGTCGTTTGGACGCAGAGCTAAGCAGTTGAGCTTGTTTGAATTTTCCTTGTGAATTTTATTAAATTTAAAAAAAATGTCTGGTCGTGGTAAAGGTGGAAAAGTTAAGGGAAAGGCAAAGTCCCGATCAAATCGTGCTGGTCTGCAATTTCCAGTTGGTCGTATTCATCGATTATTGAGAAAGGGCAATTACGCTGAACGTGTTGGAGCTGGTGCGCCAGTATATTTAGCTGCTGTAATGGAATATTTGGCAGCTGAAGTACTTGAGTTAGCTGGTAATGCTGCACGTGATAATAAGAAAACGAGAATTATTCCACGTCATTTACAATTGGCGATTCGTAATGACGAAGAGTTAAATAAACTGTTATCTGGTGTTACAATCGCTCAAGGTGGTGTTTTACCAAACATTCAGGCTGTTCTTTTGCCGAAAAAGACCGAAAAGAAAGCTTAAATTCCTTTTTCCAGTACTGTATCGATATTTAAAAAAAAACCGTCCTTTTCAGGACGACCAAATAAATATTTAAAGAGTTTTAAATATTACTAACATAATCTTTAACACATTGACTTTTATTTCCTGAGTAGGAAACAATAAATTATGATTGTTAAAATATTGACTTTAAAACGTCAAATCTAGTCTTTTGTAATATGCCTTTCATTCAAAATTGATTTCCTTATATAGTATTATAATCCGCCATTTTAATTTTGTTGCCTGTTTTTTTTTTACTTACCACACAAAATAAATAAAATAGCAAAAAAACCAAATTTTGTTTATGAATTTTATACAGTTGAATATATTAAAAATATTTGAATTAAATAAATTTATTTAATTAATAGAATTAATAAACATTGCCTTCTTTACTTTTCAAAATAATTTCAACTTTAGATTTAATATTTTTCAAACAATTTTTGAATCAAATAAAAACAATTCTAAACCGTTTGAAATTCAAATTAAAAATGTGAAAATTTAAATGATTTTTAACAAGATCCTTTCGAAGAAATATTTTTACGCGGTTCTTCTTATAAATATAAGAGAATCTAGCATCAAGTAAACTTTAGCGTTCCCAAATCAAGGCTCTCGATGCAAATATTAGAATCTAGCTGAGGCCAACGGTTAACAAAATGTAGCCACATTGTTCAAGGCAAACCTCTAAATTTCGTGGAAAATAACTGGATGAATTTTATTTGCTCAGTCTAATATTTAATTGCATTAATAGATTTTTCTCCCTCTATTTGAAATTAGGGATATATCACTGAAGTAAATACGCGTTCAGAAACCACGCCACGTTTTTTTATACACAAAAAAAAAATACCTTTCTTTTCTACACAAACTTTTAATTCATTGTACAAGTAACGAAACTTAACATAAAAATAGATCTTTAATTCCTCTTTATTTAAAAGATATTGTGGCCCTGAAAAGGGCCGTTTTTCAATTCGATTGATTTAAAATCAACAATTCTTAACCACCAAAACCGTACAAAGTGCGGCCTTGACGTTTCAATGCGTATACAACATCCATGGCTGTTACAGTTTTTCTTTTAGCATGTTCAGTATATGTTACAGCATCACGGATAACATTTTCCAAAAATACTTTTAAAACGCCTCGAGTTTCTTCATATATTAAACCCGAGATACGTTTAACACCACCACGGCGAGCTAAACGTCGAATAGCTGGCTTCGTAATACCTTGAATGTTATCACGAAGTACCTTACGATGTCTTTTGGCACCACCTTTTCCCAAACCTTTGCCACCTTTACCGCGACCAGTCATTCTGATGTAAAAATATCAAATAAAACTTGAAAATCACAAAGAGATACCAACTCAACTAGGCAGAAGCCAAACTGAAAATGCTTCCTTCTTAATTGAACACTCGTATAAATACAAAACGTGTCTATCACCCCTCCACAAAAACTTCCACTTCATATATAAAACATTTTAAAGCGTTTTTCTTTAGTATTAGGAGCAAGTAAGATTCATTTACTGATTCAATTAAATAGAAAGAACTTTATAAGCTACTAATAAACAAAAAATAATACTAAATTTTCGATTATTTTAGAAGAAATTTCATTTATTGACGAATTTTTTCCCCTCTTTTGACATTTCATGTGTCAATAATGAGTGGATAAATAGTAAAATTCGTATTGAGATTGAAAAAGCTAGTTTTATTAAATGCAATTATAATTTTATATTAAAATCTTTAACAAAAAACAATTTAGAGTTATAAAAACAATAACCAAAATGAAAAGAAACAAGAAATACCTAAAACGACGCTAAATTCAATGCAATTATCATTAAGAAGCCAAGCCAAGCCAAGCCATTTCAACCCAAGCCAAGCCAATTACATTGACATTAAACTGAATCAAATATTTCTAAAATTCAAGTTTAAATGATAATGTTAATGTTAATATAAGTCTGGTTTTAAAAAATTGTGATTTAATTTAGAGAGTTTTATGTAATATATGTAAAAAACAATGATTTTACTTAGAATGAGGAGAATCTGTTATACATCGAGTGGGGATAGAAAATGCCAAGAATCGGATTTTCTATAAATACAAAGGCAAAAGGGGACGACATTTCAATGTGAATTTGGTCGTTGGTCTCTTCAGATCTGATCTCAGTCTCAGTGTTAAAATCGCTTGTGTTTAATTTTCTATATTTCGATTATTTCGTCAGTTTTAACATGGCACGTACAAAGCAAACAGCTCGTAAATCGACTGGTGGTAAAGCTCCACGAAAACAATTAGCAACAAAGGCGGCGAGAAAAAGTGCCCCAGCAACTGGTGGCGTAAAGAAGCCACATCGTTATCGCCCAGGTACAGTTGCACTTCGTGAAATTCGTCGTTACCAAAAGAGTACTGAGCTTTTAATTCGTAAATTGCCATTCCAACGTTTAGTTCGTGAAATCGCACAAGATTTCAAAACTGATTTACGTTTCCAAAGTTCCGCTGTTATGGCTCTGCAAGAAGCTAGTGAAGCATATTTAGTTGGTCTTTTTGAAGATACTAACTTGTGCGCTATCCATGCTAAGCGAGTTACTATTATGCCAAAAGACATCCAATTGGCTCGTCGAATTCGCGGTGAACGTGCTTAAGAATTTTACCAATTTTTCTTTTCAAACATTAACAAACGGTCCTTTTCAGGACCACCAATTCTAATGATTTAAAGAGATTTAAATTACCTTCAAACGTTTGCTTTTGATAATTTTACAAATCCATTGAATTTTGTATTTTTTCATGTTTTATTTATGAAAATTAGTGTTACTCTTACTGTTACCCATGAAAAATATCCCTAAAATCCGAATTTGTTTTACAATAAATGAATATGATTAAATTATATAAAAATTTCATGTTTTATTCGAAGGTCTTTGTTTTTTTTTTTATTTTTCGCGAGATTGACTACAAGATTTTGTAGATCGGGATATTCAAAAACAAGGTTTGAAAAGGGGGATTTTGCGAGTCACATTATTATCAAAATGTCGCTCGGTAGATAATTTACTTCCTTATTTTTAACCTTTCAAGGGACTATATAATTTAATGGAAATAAAACACTTTCAGCGTACATTTAATTCATATCATTTATTGAAAATAAAATGAAAAAACTAATTATATCCTTAAAGGATATTATGTGAGGACATGGTATATACTACAATACTCAACAAACAGTTGATTTTATAAAAATAGGATGCATCTACCATAGCAAAGCGATATATTTTAAATATTTATATTTCAAACACTAAAAAAAAATTAAACGAAATAGTGATATATATTTTATACCATCGCCCTTGAAAGGGGTTAATACAAAAATAATTTAATAAGCGAATGTTTTATTTAGAAAAACAGTACAAATGAAAAAGAAAATTTTTCTCGTTTTATCTTTCGTAAAAATATGTCAATATCAAGTCAATTAATACTCTTAATATATCAAAATGGCGGCCCTGAAAAGGGCCATTTTTTCTTTGATTTGAATTACATTTCGTTTACTTGGAACTGGTGTATTTTGTGACGGCTTTGGTACCTTCACTTACAGCGTGCTTAGCCAATTCACCTGGCAACAATAAACGCACAGCGGTTTGGATTTCCCGACTAGTGATGGTTGAACGTTTATTATAATGAGCTAAACGAGATGCTTCAGCAGCGATACGCTCAAAAATATCATTAACGAAACTGTTCATAATACTCATCGCTTTTGAAGAAATACCAGTATCAGGATGAACTTGCTTTAACACTTTGTAAATGTAAATAGCATAACTTTCCTTCCTCTTGCGTTTCTTCTTCTTATCGGTTTTCGAAATATTCTTTTGAGCCTTGCCAGCTTTCTTAGCTGCTTTACCACTTGTTTTAGGCGGCATTATTTTCAAAACTTTTCAAATTCAAAATTGAACTAAACACAAAAATCCCACTTGATTATCGATTACAACCAACTAGCTTCGCTACCAAACAGCGACTGACGGATATGACGCCGTCCCCACTTTATTTATGAGCAATTCCATTGGAATGTTAGGTAGAATGCCACAACATAAAAATTATTCTCTATTCTCCGAGGCTTCACATAAATATACCCAGCAACATGGCTGCCACTCAGTTGTCGTTTGGACGCAGAGCTAAGCAGTTGAGCTTGTTTGAATTTTCCTTGTGAATTTTATTAAATTTAAAAAAAATGTCTGGTCGTGGTAAAGGTGGAAAAGTTAAGGGAAAGGCAAAGTCCCGATCAAATCGTGCTGGTCTGCAATTTCCAGTTGGTCGTATTCATCGATTATTGAGAAAGGGCAATTACGCTGAACGTGTTGGAGCTGGTGCGCCAGTATATTTAGCTGCTGTAATGGAATATTTGGCAGCTGAAGTACTTGAGTTAGCTGGTAATGCTGCACGTGATAATAAGAAAACGAGAATTATTCCACGTCATTTACAATTGGCGATTCGTAATGACGAAGAGTTAAATAAACTGTTATCTGGTGTTACAATCGCTCAAGGTGGTGTTTTACCAAACATTCAGGCTGTTCTTTTGCCGAAAAAGACCGAAAAGAAAGCTTAAATTCCTTTTTCCAGTACTGTATCGATATTTAAAAAAAAACCGTCCTTTTCAGGACGACCAAATAAATATTTAAAGAGTTTTAAATATTACTAACATAATCTTTAACACATTGACTTTTATTTCCTGAGTAGGAAACAATAAATTATGATTGTTAAAATATTGACTTTAAAACGTCAAATCTAGTCTTTTGTAATATGCCTTTCATTCAAAATTGATTTCCTTATATAGTATTATAATCCGCCATTTTAATTTTGTTGCCTGTTTTTTTTTTACTTACCACACAAAATAAATAAAATAGCAAAAAAACCAAATTTTGTTTATGAATTTTATACAGTTGAATATATTAAAAATATTTGAATTAAATAAATTTATTTAATTAATAGAATTAATAAACATTGCCTTCTTTACTTTTCAAAATAATTTCAACTTTAGATTTAATATTTTTCAAACAATTTTTGAATCAAATAAAAACAATTCTAAACCGTTTGAAATTCAAATTAAAAATGTGAAAATTTAAATGATTTTTAACAAGATCCTTTCGAAGAAATATTTTTACGCGGTTCTTCTTATAAATATAAGAGAATCTAGCATCAAGTAAACTTTAGCGTTCCCAAATCAAGGCTCTCGATGCAAATATTAGAATCTAGCTGAGGCCAACGGTTAACAAAATGTAGCCACATTGTTCAAGGCAAACCTCTAAATTTCGTGGAAAATAACTGGATGAATTTTATTTGCTCAGTCTAATATTTAATTGCATTAATAGATTTTTCTCCCTCTATTTGAAATTAGGGATATATCACTGAAGTAAATACGCGTTCAGAAACCACGCCACGTTTTTTTACACAAAAAAAAATACCTTTCTTCTCTACACAAACTTTTAATTCATTGTACAAGTAACGAAACTTAACATAAAAATAGATCTTTAATTCCTCTTTATTTAAAAGATATTGTGGCCCTGAAAAGGGCCGTTTTTCAATTCGATTGATTTAAAATCAACAATTCTTAACCACCAAAACCGTACAAAGTGCGGCCTTGACGTTTCAATGCGTATACAACATCCATGGCTGTTACAGTTTTTCTTTTAGCGTGTTCAGTATATGTTACAGCATCACGGATAACATTTTCCAAAAATACTTTTAAAACGCCTCGAGTTTCTTCATATATTAAACCCGAGATACGTTTAACACCACCACGGCGAGCTAAACGTCGAATAGCTGGCTTCGTAATACCTTGAATGTTATCACGAAGTACCTTACGATGTCTTTTGGCACCACCTTTTCCCAAACCTTTGCCACCTTTACCGCGACCAGTCATTCTGATGTAAAAATATCAAATAAAACTTGAAAATCACAAAGAGATACCAACTCAACTAGGCAGAAGCCAAACTGAAAATGCTTCCTTCTTAATTGAACACTCGTATAAATACAAAACGTGTCTATCACCCCTCCACAAAAACTTCCACTTCATATATAAAACATTTTAAAGCGTTTTTCTTTAGTATTAGGAGCAAGTAAGATTCATTTACTGATTCAATTAAATAGAAAGAACTTTATAAGCTACTAATAAACAAAAAATAATACTAAATTTTCGATTATTTTAGAAGAAATTTCATTTATTGACGAATTTTTTCCCCTCTTTTGACATTTCATGTGTCAATAATGAGTGGATAAATAGTAAAATTCGTATTGAGATTGAAAAAGCTAGTTTTATTAAATGCAATTATAATTTTATATTAAAATCTTTAACAAAAAACAATTTAGAGTTATAAAAACAATAACCAAAATGAAAAGAAACAAGAAATACCTAAAACGACGCTAAATTCAATGCAATTATCATTAAGAAGCCAAGCCAAGCCAAGCCATTTCAACCCAAGCCAAGCCAATTACATTGACATTAAACTGAATCAAATATTTCTAAAATTCAAGTTTAAATGATAATGTTAATGTTAATATAAGTCTGGTTTTAAAAAATTGTGATTTAATTTAGAGAGTTTTATGTAATATATGTAAAAAACAATGATTTTACTTAGAATGAGGAGAATCTGTTATACATCGAGTGGGGATAGAAAATGCCAAGAATCGGATTTTCTATAAATACAAAGGCAAAAGGGGACGACATTTCAATGTGAATTTGGTCGTTGGTCTCTTCAGATCTGATCTCAGTCTCAGTGTTAAAATCGCTTGTGTTTAATTTTCTATATTTCGATTATTTCGTCAGTTTTAACATGGCACGTACAAAGCAAACAGCTCGTAAATCGACTGGTGGTAAAGCTCCACGAAAACAATTAGCAACAAAGGCGGCGAGAAAAAGTGCCCCAGCAACTGGTGGCGTAAAGAAGCCACATCGTTATCGCCCAGGTACAGTTGCACTTCGTGAAATTCGTCGTTACCAAAAGAGTACTGAGCTTTTAATTCGTAAATTGCCATTCCAACGTTTAGTTCGTGAAATCGCACAAGATTTCAAAACTGATTTACGTTTCCAAAGTTCCGCTGTTATGGCTCTGCAAGAAGCTAGTGAAGCATATTTAGTTGGTCTTTTTGAAGATACTAACTTGTGCGCTATCCATGCTAAGCGAGTTACTATTATGCCAAAAGACATCCAATTGGCTCGTCGAATTCGCGGTGAACGTGCTTAAGAATTTTACCAATTTTTCTTTTCAAACATTAACAAACGGTCCTTTTCAGGACCACCAATTCTAATGATTTAAAGAGATTTAAATTACCTTCAAACGTTTGCTTTTGATAATTTTACAAATCCATTGAATTTTGTATTTTTTCATGTTTTATTTATGAAAATTAGTGTTACTCTTACTGTTACCCATGAAAAATATCCCTAAAATCCGAATTTGTTTTACAATAAATGAATATGATTAAATTATATAAAAATTTCATGTTTTATTCGAAGGTCTTTGTTTTTTTTTTTATTTTTCGCGAGATTGACTACAAGATTTTGTAGATCGGGATATTCAAAAACAAGGTTTGAAAAGGGGGATTTTGCGAGTCACATTATTATCAAAATGTCGCTCGGTAGATAATTTACTTCCTTATTTTTAACCTTTCAAGGGACTATATAATTTAATGGAAATAAAACACTTTCAGCGTACATTTAATTCATATCATTTATTGAAAATAAAATGAAAAAACTAATTATATCCTTAAAGGATATTATGTGAGGACATGGTATATACTACAATACTCAACAAACAGTTGATTTTATAAAAATAGGATGCATCTACCATAGCAAAGCGATATATTTTAAATATTTATATTTCAAACACTAAAAAAAAATTAAACGAAATAGTGATATATATTTTATACCATCGCCCTTGAAAGGGGTTAATACAAAAATAATTTAATAAGCGAATGTTTTATTTAGAAAAACAGTACAAATGAAAAAGAAAATTTTTCTCGTTTTATCTTTCGTAAAAATATGTCAATATCAAGTCAATTAATACTCTTAATATATCAAAATGGCGGCCCTGAAAAGGGCCATTTTTTCTTTGATTTGAATTACATTTCGTTTACTTGGAACTGGTGTATTTTGTGACGGCTTTGGTACCTTCACTTACAGCGTGCTTAGCCAATTCACCTGGCAACAATAAACGCACAGCGGTTTGGATTTCCCGACTAGTGATGGTTGAACGTTTATTATAATGAGCTAAACGAGATGCTTCAGCAGCGATACGCTCAAAAATATCATTAACGAAACTGTTCATAATACTCATCGCTTTTGAAGAAATACCAGTATCAGGATGAACTTGCTTTAACACTTTGTAAATGTAAATAGCATAACTTTCCTTCCTCTTGCGTTTCTTCTTCTTATCGGTTTTCGAAATATTCTTTTGAGCCTTGCCAGCTTTCTTAGCTGCTTTACCACTTGTTTTAGGCGGCATTATTTTCAAAACTTTTCAAATTCAAAATTGAACTAAACACAAAAATCCCACTTGATTATCGATTACAACCAACTAGCTTCGCTACCAAACAGCGACTGACGGATATGACGCCGTCCCCACTTTATTTATGAGCAATTCCATTGGAATGTTAGGTAGAATGCCACAACATAAAAATTATTCTCTATTCTCCGAGGCTTCACATAAATATACCCAGCAACATGGCTGCCACTCAGTTGTCGTTTGGACGCAGAGCTAAGCAGTTGAGCTTGTTTGAATTTTCCTTGTGAATTTTATTAAATTTAAAAAAAATGTCTGGTCGTGGTAAAGGTGGAAAAGTTAAGGGAAAGGCAAAGTCCCGATCAAATCGTGCTGGTCTGCAATTTCCAGTTGGTCGTATTCATCGATTATTGAGAAAGGGCAATTACGCTGAACGTGTTGGAGCTGGTGCGCCAGTATATTTAGCTGCTGTAATGGAATATTTGGCAGCTGAAGTACTTGAGTTAGCTGGTAATGCTGCACGTGATAATAAGAAAACGAGAATTATTCCACGTCATTTACAATTGGCGATTCGTAATGACGAAGAGTTAAATAAACTGTTATCTGGTGTTACAATCGCTCAAGGTGGTGTTTTACCAAACATTCAGGCTGTTCTTTTGCCGAAAAAGACCGAAAAGAAAGCTTAAATTCCTTTTTCCAGTACTGTATCGATATTTAAAAAAAAACCGTCCTTTTCAGGACGACCAAATAAATATTTAAAGAGTTTTAAATATTACTAACATAATCTTTAACACATTGACTTTTATTTCCTGAGTAGGAAACAATAAATTATGATTGTTAAAATATTGACTTTAAAACGTCAAATCTAGTCTTTTGTAATATGCCTTTCATTCAAAATTGATTTCCTTATATAGTATTATAATCCGCCATTTTAATTTTGTTGCCTGTTTTTTTTTTACTTACCACACAAAATAAATAAAATAGCAAAAAAACCAAATTTTGTTTATGAATTTTATACAGTTGAATATATTAAAAATATTTGAATTAAATAAATTTATTTAATTAATAGAATTAATAAACATTGCCTTCTTTACTTTTCAAAATAATTTCAACTTTAGATTTAATATTTTTCAAACAATTTTTGAATCAAATAAAAACAATTCTAAACCGTTTGAAATTCAAATTAAAAATGTGAAAATTTAAATGATTTTTAACAAGATCCTTTCGAAGAAATATTTTTACGCGGTTCTTCTTATAAATATAAGAGAATCTAGCATCAAGTAAACTTTAGCGTTCCCAAATCAAGGCTCTCGATGCAAATATTAGAATCTAGCTGAGGCCAACGGTTAACAAAATGTAGCCACATTGTTCAAGGCAAACCTCTAAATTTCGTGGAAAATAACTGGATGAATTTTATTTGCTCAGTCTAATATTTAATTGCATTAATAGATTTTTCTCCCTCTATTTGAAATTAGGGATATATCACTGAAGTAAATACGCGTTCAGAAACCACGCCACGTTTTTTTACACAAAAAAAAATACCTTTCTTCTCTACACAAACTTTTAATTCATTGTACAAGTAACGAAACTTAACATAAAAATAGATCTTTAATTCCTCTTTATTTAAAAGATATTGTGGCCCTGAAAAGGGCCGTTTTTCAATTCGATTGATTTAAAATCAACAATTCTTAACCACCAAAACCGTACAAAGTGCGGCCTTGACGTTTCAATGCGTATACAACATCCATGGCTGTTACAGTTTTTCTTTTAGCGTGTTCAGTATATGTTACAGCATCACGGATAACATTTTCCAAAAATACTTTTAAAACGCCTCGAGTTTCTTCATATATTAAACCCGAGATACGTTTAACACCACCACGGCGAGCTAAACGTCGAATAGCTGGCTTCGTAATACCTTGAATGTTATCACGAAGTACCTTACGATGTCTTTTGGCACCACCTTTTCCCAAACCTTTGCCACCTTTACCGCGACCAGTCATTCTGATGTAAAAATATCAAATAAAACTTGAAAATCACAAAGAGATACCAACTCAACTAGGCAGAAGCCAAACTGAAAATGCTTCCTTCTTAATTGAACACTCGTATAAATACAAAACGTGTCTATCACCCCTCCACAAAAACTTCCACTTCATATATAAAACATTTTAAAGCGTTTTTCTTTAGTATTAGGAGCAAGTAAGATTCATTTACTGATTCAATTAAATAGAAAGAACTTTATAAGCTACTAATAAACAAAAAATAATACTAAATTTTCGATTATTTTAGAAGAAATTTCATTTATTGACGAATTTTTTCCCCTCTTTTGACATTTCATGTGTCAATAATGAGTGGATAAATAGTAAAATTCGTATTGAGATTGAAAAAGCTAGTTTTATTAAATGCAATTATAATTTTATATTAAAATCTTTAACAAAAAACAATTTAGAGTTATAAAAACAATAACCAAAATGAAAAGAAACAAGAAATACCTAAAACGACGCTAAATTCAATGCAATTATCATTAAGAAGCCAAGCCAAGCCAAGCCATTTCAACCCAAGCCAAGCCAATTACATTGACATTAAACTGAATCAAATATTTCTAAAATTCAAGTTTAAATGATAATGTTAATGTTAATATAAGTCTGGTTTTAAAAAATTGTGATTTAATTTAGAGAGTTTTATGTAATATATGTAAAAAACAATGATTTTACTTAGAATGAGGAGAATCTGTTATACATCGAGTGGGGATAGAAAATGCCAAGAATCGGATTTTCTATAAATACAAAGGCAAAAGGGGACGACATTTCAATGTGAATTTGGTCGTTGGTCTCTTCAGATCTGATCTCAGTCTCAGTGTTAAAATCGCTTGTGTTTAATTTTCTATATTTCGATTATTTCGTCAGTTTTAACATGGCACGTACAAAGCAAACAGCTCGTAAATCGACTGGTGGTAAAGCTCCACGAAAACAATTAGCAACAAAGGCGGCGAGAAAAAGTGCCCCAGCAACTGGTGGCGTAAAGAAGCCACATCGTTATCGCCCAGGTACAGTTGCACTTCGTGAAATTCGTCGTTACCAAAAGAGTACTGAGCTTTTAATTCGTAAATTGCCATTCCAACGTTTAGTTCGTGAAATCGCACAAGATTTCAAAACTGATTTACGTTTCCAAAGTTCCGCTGTTATGGCTCTGCAAGAAGCTAGTGAAGCATATTTAGTTGGTCTTTTTGAAGATACTAACTTGTGCGCTATCCATGCTAAGCGAGTTACTATTATGCCAAAAGACATCCAATTGGCTCGTCGAATTCGCGGTGAACGTGCTTAAGAATTTTACCAATTTTTCTTTTCAAACATTAACAAACGGTCCTTTTCAGGACCACCAATTCTAATGATTTAAAGAGATTTAAATTACCTTCAAACGTTTGCTTTTGATAATTTTACAAATCCATTGAATTTTGTATTTTTTCATGTTTTATTTATGAAAATTAGTGTTACTCTTACTGTTACCCATGAAAAATATCCCTAAAATCCGAATTTGTTTTACAATAAATGAATATGATTAAATTATATAAAAATTTCATGTTTTATTCGAAGGTCTTTGTTTTTTTTTTTATTTTTCGCGAGATTGACTACAAGATTTTGTAGATCGGGATATTCAAAAACAAGGTTTGAAAAGGGGGATTTTGCGAGTCACATTATTATCAAAATGTCGCTCGGTAGATAATTTACTTCCTTATTTTTAACCTTTCAAGGGACTATATAATTTAATGGAAATAAAACACTTTCAGCGTACATTTAATTCATATCATTTATTGAAAATAAAATGAAAAAACTAATTATATCCTTAAAGGATATTATGTGAGGACATGGTATATACTACAATACTCAACAAACAGTTGATTTTATAAAAATAGGATGCATCTACCATAGCAAAGCGATATATTTTAAATATTTATATTTCAAACACTAAAAAAAAATTAAACGAAATAGTGATATATATTTTATACCATCGCCCTTGAAAGGGGTTAATACAAAAATAATTTAATAAGCGAATGTTTTATTTAGAAAAACAGTACAAATGAAAAAGAAAATTTTTCTCGTTTTATCTTTCGTAAAAATATGTCAATATCAAGTCAATTAATACTCTTAATATATCAAAATGGCGGCCCTGAAAAGGGCCATTTTTTCTTTGATTTGAATTACATTTCGTTTACTTGGAACTGGTGTATTTTGTGACGGCTTTGGTACCTTCACTTACAGCGTGCTTAGCCAATTCACCTGGCAACAATAAACGCACAGCGGTTTGGATTTCCCGACTAGTGATGGTTGAACGTTTATTATAATGAGCTAAACGAGATGCTTCAGCAGCGATACGCTCAAAAATATCATTAACGAAACTGTTCATAATACTCATCGCTTTTGAAGAAATACCAGTATCAGGATGAACTTGCTTTAACACTTTGTAAATGTAAATAGCATAACTTTCCTTCCTCTTGCGTTTCTTCTTCTTATCGGTTTTCGAAATATTCTTTTGAGCCTTGCCAGCTTTCTTAGCTGCTTTACCACTTGTTTTAGGCGGCATTATTTTCAAAACTTTTCAAATTCAAAATTGAACTAAACACAAAAATCCCACTTGATTATCGATTACAACCAACTAGCTTCGCTACCAAACAGCGACTGACGGATATGACGCCGTCCCCACTTTATTTATGAGCAATTCCATTGGAATGTTAGGTAGAATGCCACAACATAAAAATTATTCTCTATTCTCCGAGGCTTCACATAAATATACCCAGCAACATGGCTGCCACTCAGTTGTCGTTTGGACGCAGAGCTAAGCAGTTGAGCTTGTTTGAATTTTCCTTGTGAATTTTATTAAATTTAAAAAAAATGTCTGGTCGTGGTAAAGGTGGAAAAGTTAAGGGAAAGGCAAAGTCCCGATCAAATCGTGCTGGTCTGCAATTTCCAGTTGGTCGTATTCATCGATTATTGAGAAAGGGCAATTACGCTGAACGTGTTGGAGCTGGTGCGCCAGTATATTTAGCTGCTGTAATGGAATATTTGGCAGCTGAAGTACTTGAGTTAGCTGGTAATGCTGCACGTGATAATAAGAAAACGAGAATTATTCCACGTCATTTACAATTGGCGATTCGTAATGACGAAGAGTTAAATAAACTGTTATCTGGTGTTACAATCGCTCAAGGTGGTGTTTTACCAAACATTCAGGCTGTTCTTTTGCCGAAAAAGACCGAAAAGAAAGCTTAAATTCCTTTTTCCAGTACTGTATCGATATTTAAAAAAAAAAACCGTCCTTTTCAGGACGACCAAATAAATATTTAAAGAGTTTTAAATATTACTACCATAATCTTTAACACATTGACTTTTATTTCCTGAGTAGGAAACAATAAATTATGATTGTTAAAATATTGACTTTAAAACGTCAAATCTAGTCTTTTGTAAAATTCAAAATTGATTTCCTCATAAAGTATTGATAAGCCGCCATATATAATTTCTCGAACGTTTAGATACCGCCATTTTAATTTTATTGCCTGCTTTTTTTACCTACCATACACAAAATAAATAAAATAGCAAAAAACCAATTTTATTCGATTTAAAAAGAATTTATTTAGGTTTTAAAATAAATAAACATTGCCTTCTTTACTTTTCAAAATCATTTCAACTTTAGATTTAATATTTTTCAAACAATTTTTGAATCAAATAAAAACAATTCTAAACCGTTTGAAATTAAAAATGTGAAAATTTAAATGATTTTTAACAAGATCCTTCCGACGAAATATTTTTACGCGGTTCTTCTTATAAATATAAGAGAATCTAGCATCAAGTAAACTTTAGCGTTCCCAAATCAAGGCTCTCGATGCAAATATTAGAATCTAGCTGAGGCCAACGGTTAACAAAATGTAGCCACATTGTTCAAGGCAAACCTCTAAATTTCGTGGAAAATAACTGGATGAATTTTATTTGCTCAGTCTAATATTTAATTGCATTAATAGATTTTTCTCCCTCTATTTGAAATTAGGGATATATCACTGAAGTAAATACGCGTTCAGAAACCACGCCACGTTTTTTTATACACAAAAAAAAAATACCTTTCTTTTCTACACAAACTTTTAATTCATTGTACAAGTAACGAAACTTAACATAAAAATAGATCTTTAATTCCTCTTTATTTAAAAGATATTGTGGCCCTGAAAAGGGCCGTTTTTCAATTCGATTGATTTAAAATCAACAATTCTTAACCACCAAAACCGTACAAAGTGCGGCCTTGACGTTTCAATGCGTATACAACATCCATGGCTGTTACAGTTTTTCTTTTAGCATGTTCAGTATATGTTACAGCATCACGGATAACATTTTCCAAAAATACTTTTAAAACGCCTCGAGTTTCTTCATATATTAAACCCGAGATACGTTTAACACCACCACGGCGAGCTAAACGTCGAATAGCTGGCTTCGTAATACCTTGAATGTTATCACGAAGTACCTTACGATGTCTTTTGGCACCACCTTTTCCCAAACCTTTGCCACCTTTACCGCGACCAGTCATTCTGATGTAAAAATATCAAATAAAACTTGAAAATCACAAAGAGATACCAACTCAACTAGGCAGAAGCCAAACTGAAAATGCTTCCTTCTTAATTGAACACTCGTATAAATACAAAACGTGTCTATCACCCCTCCACAAAAACTTCCACTTCATATATAAAACATTTTAAAGCGTTTTTCTTTAGTATTAGGAGCAAGTAAGATTCATTTACTGATTCAATTAAATAGAAAGAACTTTATAAGCTACTAATAAACAAAAAATAATACTAAATTTTCGATTATTTTAGAAGAAATTTCATTTATTGACGAATTTTTTCCCCTCTTTTGACATTTCATGTGTCAATAATGAGTGGATAAATAGTAAAATTCGTATTGAGATTGAAAAAGCTAGTTTTATTAAATGCAATTATAATTTTATATTAAAATCTTTAACAAAAAACAATTTAGAGTTATAAAAACAATAACCAAAATGAAAAGAAACAAGAAATACCTAAAACGACGCTAAATTCAATGCAATTATCATTAAGAAGCCAAGCCAAGCCAAGCCATTTCAACCCAAGCCAAGCCAATTACATTGACATTAAACTGAATCAAATATTTCTAAAATTCAAGTTTAAATGATAATGTTAATGTTAATATAAGTCTGGTTTTAAAAAATTGTGATTTAATTTAGAGAGTTTTATGTAATATATGTAAAAAACAATGATTTTACTTAGAATGAGGAGAATCTGTTATACATCGAGTGGGGATAGAAAATGCCAAGAATCGGATTTTCTATAAATACAAAGGCAAAAGGGGACGACATTTCAATGTGAATTTGGTCGTTGGTCTCTTCAGATCTGATCTCAGTCTCAGTGTTAAAATCGCTTGTGTTTAATTTTCTATATTTCGATTATTTCGTCAGTTTTAACATGGCACGTACAAAGCAAACAGCTCGTAAATCGACTGGTGGTAAAGCTCCACGAAAACAATTAGCAACAAAGGCGGCGAGAAAAAGTGCCCCAGCAACTGGTGGCGTAAAGAAGCCACATCGTTATCGCCCAGGTACAGTTGCACTTCGTGAAATTCGTCGTTACCAAAAGAGTACTGAGCTTTTAATTCGTAAATTGCCATTCCAACGTTTAGTTCGTGAAATCGCACAAGATTTCAAAACTGATTTACGTTTCCAAAGTTCCGCTGTTATGGCTCTGCAAGAAGCTAGTGAAGCATATTTAGTTGGTCTTTTTGAAGATACTAACTTGTGCGCTATCCATGCTAAGCGAGTTACTATTATGCCAAAAGACATCCAATTGGCTCGTCGAATTCGCGGTGAACGTGCTTAAGAATTTTACCAATTTTTCTTTTCAAACATTAACAAACGGTCCTTTTCAGGACCACCAATTCTAATGATTTAAAGAGATTTAAATTACCTTCAAACGTTTGCTTTTGATAATTTTACAAATCCATTGAATTTTGTATTTTTTCATGTTTTATTTATGAAAATTAGTGTTACTCTTACTGTTACCCATGAAAAATATCCCTAAAATCCGAATTTGTTTTACAATAAATGAATATGATTAAATTATATAAAAATTTCATGTTTTATTCGAAGGTCTTTGTTTTTTTTTTTATTTTTCGCGAGATTGACTACAAGATTTTGTAGATCGGGATATTCAAAAACAAGGTTTGAAAAGGGGGATTTTGCGAGTCACATTATTATCAAAATGTCGCTCGGTAGATAATTTACTTCCTTATTTTTAACCTTTCAAGGGACTATATAATTTAATGGAAATAAAACACTTTCAGCGTACATTTAATTCATATCATTTATTGAAAATAAAATGAAAAAACTAATTATATCCTTAAAGGATATTATGTGAGGACATGGTATATACTACAATACTCAACAAACAGTTGATTTTATAAAAATAGGATGCATCTACCATAGCAAAGCGATATATTTTAAATATTTATATTTCAAACACTAAAAAAAAATTAAACGAAATAGTGATATATATTTTATACCATCGCCCTTGAAAGGGGTTAATACAAAAATAATTTAATAAGCGAATGTTTTATTTAGAAAAACAGTACAAATGAAAAAGAAAATTTTTCTCGTTTTATCTTTCGTAAAAATATGTCAATATCAAGTCAATTAATACTCTTAATATATCAAAATGGCGGCCCTGAAAAGGGCCATTTTTTCTTTGATTTGAATTACATTTCGTTTACTTGGAACTGGTGTATTTTGTGACGGCTTTGGTACCTTCACTTACAGCGTGCTTAGCCAATTCACCTGGCAACAATAAACGCACAGCGGTTTGGATTTCCCGACTAGTGATGGTTGAACGTTTATTATAATGAGCTAAACGAGATGCTTCAGCAGCGATACGCTCAAAAATATCATTAACGAAACTGTTCATAATACTCATCGCTTTTGAAGAAATACCAGTATCAGGATGAACTTGCTTTAACACTTTGTAAATGTAAATAGCATAACTTTCCTTCCTCTTGCGTTTCTTCTTCTTATCGGTTTTCGAAATATTCTTTTGAGCCTTGCCAGCTTTCTTAGCTGCTTTACCACTTGTTTTAGGCGGCATTATTTTCAAAACTTTTCAAATTCAAAATTGAACTAAACACAAAAATCCCACTTGATTATCGATTACAACCAACTAGCTTCGCTACCAAACAGCGACTGACGGATATGACGCCGTCCCCACTTTATTTATGAGCAATTCCATTGGAATGTTAGGTAGAATGCCACAACATAAAAATTATTCTCTATTCTCCGAGGCTTCACATAAATATACCCAGCAACATGGCTGCCACTCAGTTGTCGTTTGGACGCAGAGCTAAGCAGTTGAGCTTGTTTGAATTTTCCTTGTGAATTTTATTAAATTTAAAAAAAATGTCTGGTCGTGGTAAAGGTGGAAAAGTTAAGGGAAAGGCAAAGTCCCGATCAAATCGTGCTGGTCTGCAATTTCCAGTTGGTCGTATTCATCGATTATTGAGAAAGGGCAATTACGCTGAACGTGTTGGAGCTGGTGCGCCAGTATATTTAGCTGCTGTAATGGAATATTTGGCAGCTGAAGTACTTGAGTTGGCTGGTAATGCTGCACGTGATAATAAGAAAACAAGAATTATTCCACGTCATTTACAATTGGCGATTCGTAATGACGAAGAGTTAAATAAACTGTTATCTGGTGTTACAATCGCTCAAGGTGGTGTTTTACCAAACATTCAGGCTGTTCTTTTGCCGAAAAAGACCGAAAAGAAAGCTTAAATTCCTTTTTCCAGTACTGTATCGATATTTAAAAAAAAAACCGTCCTTTTCAGGACGACCAAATAAATATTTAAAGAGTTTTAAATATTACTACCATAATCTTTAACACATTGACTTTTATTTCCTGAGTAGGAAACAATAAATTATGATTGTTAAAATATTGACTTTAAAACGTCAAATCTAGTCTTTTGTAAAATTCAAAATTGATTTCCTCATAAAGTATTGATAAGCCGCCATATATAATTTCTCGAACGTTTAGATACCGCCATTTTAATTTTATTGCCTGCTTTTTTTACCTACCATACACAAAATAAATAAAATAGCAAAAAACCAATTTTATTCGATTTAAAAAGAATTTATTTAGGTTTTAAAATAAATAAACATTGCCTTCTTTACTTTTCAAAATCATTTCAACTTTAGATTTAATATTTTTCAAACAATTTTTGAATCAAATAAAAACAATTCTAAACCGTTTGAAATTAAAAATGTGAAAATTTAAATGATTTTTAACAAGATCCTTCCGACGAAATATTTTTACGCGGTTCTTCTTATAAATATAAGAGAATCTAGCATCAAGTAAACTTTAGCGTTCCCAAATCAAGGCTCTCGATGCAAATATTAGAATCTAGCTGAGGCCAACGGTTAACAAAATGTAGCCACATTGTTCAAGGCAAACCTCTAAATTTCGTGGAAAATAACTGGATGAATTTTATTTGCTCAGTCTAATATTTAATTGCATTAATAGATTTTTCTCCCTCTATTTGAAATTAGGGATATATCACTGAAGTAAATACGCGTTCAGAAACCACGCCACGTTTTTTTATACACAAAAAAAAATACCTTTCTTTTCTACACAAACTTTTAATTCATTGTACAAGTAACGAAACTTAACATAAAAATAGATCTTTAATTCCTCTTTATTTAAAAGATATTGTGGCCCTGAAAAGGGCCGTTTTTCAATTCGATTGATTTAAAATCAACAATTCTTAACCACCAAAACCGTACAAAGTGCGGCCTTGACGTTTCAATGCGTATACAACATCCATGGCTGTTACAGTTTTTCTTTTAGCATGTTCAGTATATGTTACAGCATCACGGATAACATTTTCCAAAAATACTTTTAAAACGCCTCGAGTTTCTTCATATATTAAACCCGAGATACGTTTAACACCACCACGGCGAGCTAAACGTCGAATAGCTGGCTTCGTAATACCTTGAATGTTATCACGAAGTACCTTACGATGTCTTTTGGCACCACCTTTTCCCAAACCTTTGCCACCTTTACCGCGACCAGTCATTCTGATGTAAAAATATCAAATAAAACTTGAAAATCACAAAGAGATACCAACTCAACTAGGCAGAAGCCAAACTGAAAATGCTTCCTTCTTAATTGAACACTCGTATAAATACAAAACGTGTCTATCACCCCTCCACAAAAACTTCCACTTCATATATAAAACATTTTAAAGCGTTTTTCTTTAGTATTAGGAGCAAGTAAGATTCATTTACTGATTCAATTAAATAGAAAGAACTTTATAAGCTACTAATAAACAAAAAATAATACTAAATTTTCGATTATTTTAGAAGAAATTTCATTTATTGACGAATTTTTTCCCCTCTTTTGACATTTCATGTGTCAATAATGAGTGGATAAATAGTAAAATTCGTATTGAGATTGAAAAAGCTAGTTTTATTAAACGCAATTATAATTTTATATTAAAATCTTTAATAAAAAACAATTTAGAGTTATAAAAACAATAACCAAAATGAAAAGAAACAAGAAATATCTAAAACGACGCTAAATTCAATGCAATTATCATTAAGAAGCCAAGCCAAGCCAAGCCATTTCAACCCAAGCCAAGCCAATTACATTGACATTAAACTGAATCAAATATTTCTAAAATTCAAGTTTAAATGATAATGTTAATGTTAATATAGTCTGGTTTTAAAAAATTGTGATTTAATTTAGAGATTTTTATGTAATATATGTAAAAAACAATGATTTTACTTAGAATGAGGAGAATCTGTTTAACATCGAGTGGGGATAGAAAATGCCAAGAATCGGATTTTCTATAAATACAAAGGCAAAAGGGGACGACAGTTCAATGTGAATTTGGTCGTTGGTCTCTTCAGATCTGATCTCAGTCTCAGTGTTAAAATCGCTTGTGTTTAATTTTCTATATTTCGATTATTTCGTCAGTTTTAACATGGCACGTACAAAGCAAACAGCTCGTAAATCGACTGGTGGTAAAGCTCCACGAAAACAATTAGCAACAAAGGCGGCGAGAAAAAGTGCCCCAGCAACTGGTGGCGTAAAGAAGCCACATCGTTATCGCCCAGGTACAGTTGCACTTCGTGAAATTCGTCGTTACCAAAAGAGTACTGAGCTTTTAATTCGTAAATTGCCATTCCAACGTTTAGTTCGTGAAATCGCACAAGATTTCAAAACTGATTTACGTTTCCAAAGTTCCGCTGTTATGGCTCTGCAAGAAGCTAGTGAAGCATATTTAGTTGGTCTTTTTGAAGATACTAACTTGTGCGCTATCCATGCTAAGCGAGTTACTATTATGCCAAAAGACATCCAATTGGCTCGTCGAATTCGCGGTGAACGTGCTTAAGAATTTTACCAATTTTTCTTTTCAAACATTAACAAACGGTCCTTTTCAGGACCACCAATTCTAATGATTTAAAGAGATTTAAATTACCTTCAAACGTTTGCTTTTGATAATTTTACAAATCCATTGAATTTTGTATTTTTTCATGTTTTATTTATGAAAATTAGTGTTACTCTTACTGTTACCCATGAAAAATATCCCTAAAATCCGAATTTGTTTTACAATAAATGAATATGATTAAATTATATAAAAATTTCATGTTTTATTCGAAGGTCTTTGTTTTTTTTTTTATTTTTCGCGAGATTGACTACAAGATTTTGTAGATCGGGATATTCAAAAACAAGGTTTGAAAAGGGGGATTTTGCGAGTCACATTATTATCAAAATGTCGCTCGGTAGATAATTTACTTCCTTATTTTTAACCTTTCAAGGGACTATATAATTTAATGGAAATAAAACACTTTCAGCGTACATTTAATTCATATCATTTATTGAAAATAAAATGAAAAAACTAATTATATCCTTAAAGGATATTATGTGAGGACATGGTATATACTACAATACTCAACAAACAGTTGATTTTATAAAAATAGGATGCATCTACCATAGCAAAGCGATATATTTTAAATATTTATATTTCAAACACTAAAAAAAAATTAAACGAAAAAGTGATATATATTTTATACCATCGCCCTTGAAAGGGGTTAATACAAAAATAATTTAATAAGCGAATGTTTTATTTAGAAAAACAGTACAAATGAAAAAGAAAATTTTTCTCGTTTTATCTTTCGTAAAAATATGTCAATATCAAGTCAATTAATACTCTTAATATATCAAAATGGCGGCCCTGAAAAGGGCCATTTTTTCTTTGATTTGAATTACATTTCGTTTACTTGGAACTGGTGTATTTTGTGACGGCTTTGGTACCTTCACTTACAGCGTGCTTAGCCAATTCACCTGGCAACAATAAACGCACAGCGGTTTGGATTTCCCGACTAGTGATGGTTGAACGTTTATTATAATGAGCTAAACGAGATGCTTCAGCAGCGATACGCTCAAAAATATCATTAACGAAACTGTTCATAATACTCATCGCTTTTGAAGAAATACCAGTATCAGGATGAACTTGCTTTAACACTTTGTAAATGTAAATAGCATAACTTTCCTTCCTCTTGCGTTTCTTCTTCTTATCGGTTTTCGAAATATTCTTTTGAGCCTTTCCAGCTTTCTTAGCTGCTTTACCACTTGTTTTAGGCGGCATTATTGTCAAAACTTTTCAAATTCAAAATTGAACTAAACACAAAAATCCCACTTGATTATCGATTACAACCAACTAGCTTCGCTACCAAACAGCGACTGACGGATATGACGCCGTCCCCACTTTATTTATGAGCAATTCCATTGGAATGTTAGGTAGAATGCCACAACATAAAAATTATTCTCTATTCTCCGAGGCTTCACATAAATATACCCAGCAACATGGCTGCCACTCAGTTGTCGTTTGGACGCAGAGCTAAGCAGTTGAGCTTGTTTGAATTTTCCTTGTGAATTTTATTAAATTTAAAAAAAAATGTCTGGTCGTGGTAAAGGTGGAAAAGTTAAGGGAAAGGCAAAGTCCCGATCAAATCGTGCTGGTCTGCAATTTCCAGTTGGTCGTATTCATCGATTATTGAGAAAGGGCAATTACGCTGAACGTGTTGGAGCTGGTGCGCCAGTATATTTAGCTGCTGTAATGGAATATTTGGCAGCTGAAGTACTTGAGTTAGCTGGTAATGCTGCACGTGATAATAAGAAAACGAGAATTATTCCACGTCATTTACAATTGGCGATTCGTAATGACGAAGAGTTAAATAAACTGTTATCTGGTGTTACAATCGCTCAAGGTGGTGTTTTACCAAACATTCAGGCTGTTCTTTTGCCGAAAAAGACCGAAAAGAAAGCTTAAATTCCTTTTTCCAGTACTGTATCGATATTTAAAAAAAAAACCGTCCTTTTCAGGACGACCAAATAAATATTTAAAGAGTTTTAAATATTACTAACATAATCTTTAACACATTGACTTTTATTTCCTGAGTAGGAAACAATAAATTATGATTGTTAAAATATTGACTTTAAAACGTCAAATCTAGTCTTTTGTAATATGCCTTTCATTCAAAATTGATTTCCTTATATAGTATTATAATCCGCCATTTTAATTTTGTTGCCTGTTTTTTTTTTACTTACCACACAAAATAAATAAAATAGCAAAAAAACCAAATTTTGTTTATGAATTTTATACAGTTGAATATATTAAAAATATTTGAATTAAATAAATTTATTTAATTAATAGAATTAATAAACATTGCCTTCTTTACTTTTCAAAATAATTTCAACTTTAGATTTAATATTTTTCAAACAATTTTTGAATCAAATAAAAACAATTCTAAACCGTTTGAAATTCAAATTAAAAATGTGAAAATTTAAATGATTTTTAACAAGATCCTTTCGAAGAAATATTTTTACGCGGTTCTTCTTATAAATATAAGAGAATCTAGCATCAAGTAAACTTTAGCGTTCCCAAATCAAGGCTCTCGATGCAAATATTAGAATCTAGCTGAGGCCAACGGTTAACAAAATGTAGCCACATTGTTCAAGGCAAACCTCTAAATTTCGTGGAAAATAACTGGATGAATTTTATTTGCTCAGTCTAATATTTAATTGCATTAATAGATTTTTCTCCCTCTATTTGAAATTAGGGATATATCACTGAAGTAAATACGCGTTCAGAAACCACGCCACGTTTTTTATACACAAAAAAAAAATACCTTTCTTTTCTACACAAACTTTTAATTCATTGTACAAGTAACGAAACTTAACATAAAAATAGATCTTTAATTCCTCTTTATTTAAAAGATATTGTGGCCCTGAAAAGGGCCGTTTTTCAATTCGATTGATTTAAAATCAACAATTCTTAACCACCAAAACCGTACAAAGTGCGGCCTTGACGTTTCAATGCGTATACAACATCCATGGCTGTTACAGTTTTTCTTTTAGCGTGTTCAGTATATGTTACAGCATCACGGATAACATTTTCCAAAAATACTTTTAAAACGCCTCGAGTTTCTTCATATATTAAACCCGAGATACGTTTAACACCACCACGGCGAGCTAAACGTCGAATAGCTGGCTTCGTAATACCTTGAATGTTATCACGAAGTACCTTACGATGTCTTTTGGCACCACCTTTTCCCAAACCTTTGCCACCTTTACCGCGACCAGTCATTCTGATGTAAAAATATCAAATAAAACTTGAAAATCACAAAGAGATACCAACTCAACTAGGCAGAAGCCAAACTGAAAATGCTTCCTTCTTAATTGAACACTCGTATAAATACAAAACGTGTCTATCACCCCTCCACAAAAACTTCCACTTCATATATAAAACATTTTAAAGCGTTTTTCTTTAGTATTAGGAGCAAGTAAGATTCATTTACTGATTCAATTAAATAGAAAGAACTTTATAAGCTACTAATAAACAAAAAATAATACTAAATTTTCGATTATTTTAGAAGAAATTTCATTTATTGACGAATTTTTTCCCCTCTTTTGACATTTCATGTGTCAATAATGAGTGGATAAATAGTAAAATTCGTATTGAGATTGAAAAAGCTAGTTTTATTAAACGCAATTATAATTTTATATTAAAATCTTTAATAAAAAACAATTTAGAGTTATAAAAACAATAACCAAAATGAAAAGAAACAAGAAATATCTAAAACGACGCTAAATTCAATGCAATTATCATTAAGAAGCCAAGCCAAGCCAAGCCATTTCAACCCAAGCCAAGCCAATTACATTGACATTAAACTGAATCAAATATTTCTAAAATTCAAGTTTAAATGATAATGTTAATGTTAATATAGTCTGGTTTTAAAAAATTGTGATTTAATTTAGAGATTTTTATGTAATATATGTAAAAAACAATGATTTTACTTAGAATGAGGAGAATCTGTTTAACATCGAGTGGGGATAGAAAATGCCAAGAATCGGATTTTCTATAAATACAAAGGCAAAAGGGGACGACAGTTCAATGTGAATTTGGTCGTTGGTCTCTTCAGATCTGATCTCAGTCTCAGTGTTAAAATCGCTTGTGTTTAATTTTCTATATTTCGATTATTTCGTCAGTTTTAACATGGCACGTACAAAGCAAACAGCTCGTAAATCGACTGGTGGTAAAGCTCCACGAAAACAATTAGCAACAAAGGCGGCGAGAAAAAGTGCCCCAGCAACTGGTGGCGTAAAGAAGCCACATCGTTATCGCCCAGGTACAGTTGCACTTCGTGAAATTCGTCGTTACCAAAAGAGTACTGAGCTTTTAATTCGTAAATTGCCATTCCAACGTTTAGTTCGTGAAATCGCACAAGATTTCAAAACTGATTTACGTTTCCAAAGTTCCGCTGTTATGGCTCTGCAAGAAGCTAGTGAAGCATATTTAGTTGGTCTTTTTGAAGATACTAACTTGTGCGCTATCCATGCTAAGCGAGTTACTATTATGCCAAAAGACATCCAATTGGCTCGTCGAATTCGCGGTGAACGTGCTTAAGAATTTTACCAATTTTTCTTTTCAAACATTAACAAACGGTCCTTTTCAGGACCACCAATTCTAATGATTTAAAGAGATTTAAATTACCTTCAAACGTTTGCTTTTGATAATTTTACAAATCCATTGAATTTTGTATTTTTTCATGTTTTATTTATGAAAATTAGTGTTACTCTTACTGTTACCCATGAAAAATATCCCTAAAATCCGAATTTGTTTTACAATAAATGAATATGATTAAATTATATAAAAATTTCATGTTTTATTCGAAGGTCTTTGTTTTTTTTTTTATTTTTCGCGAGATTGACTACAAGATTTTGTAGATCGGGATATTCAAAAACAAGGTTTGAAAAGGGGGATTTTGCGAGTCACATTATTATCAAAATGTCGCTCGGTAGATAATTTACTTCCTTATTTTAACCCGTTCAAGGGACTATATAAATAAATGGAAATAAAACACTTTTTCAGCATACATTTAATTCATATCATTTATTGAAAAAAATTAATTATATCATTAAAGGATATTATGTGATATACTACATGGTATATACTACAATACTCAACAAACAGTTGATTTTATAAAAATAGGATGCATCTACCATAGCAAAGCGATATATTTTAAATATTTATATTTCAAACACTAAAAAAAATTAAACGAAAAAGTGATATATATTTTATACCATCGCCCTTGAAAGGGGTTAATACAAAAATAATTTAATAAGCGAATCTGTTTTATTTAGAAAAACAGTACAAATGAAAAAGAAAATTTTGCTCGTTTTATCTTTCGTAAAAATATGTCAATATCAAGTCAATTAATACTCTTAATATATCAAAATGGCGGCCCTGAAAAGGGCCATTTTTTCTTTGATTTGAATTACATTTCAATAAGGCTCAATCGTTTACTTGGAACTGGTGTATTTTGTGACGGCTTTGGTACCTTCACTTACAGCGTGCTTAGCCAATTCACCTGGCAACAATAAACGCACAGCGGTTTGGATTTCCCGACTAGTGATGGTTGAACGTTTATTATAATGAGCTAAACGAGATGCTTCAGCAGCGATACGCTCAAAAATATCATTAACGAAACTGTTCATAATACTCATCGCTTTTGAAGAAATACCAGTATCAGGATGAACTTGCTTTAACACTTTGTAAATGTAAATAGCATAACTTTCCTTCCTCTTGCGTTTCTTCTTCTTATCGGTTTTCGAAATATTCTTTTGAGCCTTGCCAGCTTTCTTAGCTGCTTTACCACTTGTTTTAGGCGGCATTATTTTCAAAACTTTTCAAATTCAAAATTGAACTAAACACAAAAATCCCACTTGATTATCGATTACAACCAACTAGCTTCGCTACCAAACAGCGACTGACGGATATGACGCCGTCCCCACTTTATTTATGAGCAATTCCATTGGAATGTTAGGTAGAATGCCACAACATAAAAATTATTCTCTATTCTCCGAGGCTTCACATAAATATACCCAGCAACATGGCTGCCACTCAGTTGTCGTTTGGACGCAGAGCTAAGCAGTTGAGCTTGTTTGAATTTTCCTTGTGAATTTTATTAAATTTAAAAAAAATGTCTGGTCGTGGTAAAGGTGGAAAAGTTAAGGGAAAGGCAAAGTCCCGATCAAATCGTGCTGGTCTGCAATTTCCAGTTGGTCGTATTCATCGATTATTGAGAAAGGGCAATTACGCTGAACGTGTTGGAGCTGGTGCGCCAGTATATTTAGCTGCTGTAATGGAATATTTGGCAGCTGAAGTACTTGAGTTAGCTGGTAATGCTGCACGTGATAATAAGAAAACGAGAATTATTCCACGTCATTTACAATTGGCGATTCGTAATGACGAAGAGTTAAATAAACTGTTATCTGGTGTTACAATCGCTCAAGGTGGTGTTTTACCAAACATTCAGGCTGTTCTTTTGCCGAAAAAGACCGAAAAGAAAGCTTAAATTCCTTTTTCCAGTACTGTATCGATATTTAAAAAAAAACCGTCCTTTTCAGGACGACCAAATAAATATTTAAAGAGTTTTAAATATTACTAACATAATCTTTAACACATTGACTTTTATTTCCTGAGTAGGAAACAATAAATTATGATTGTTAAAATATTGACTTTAAAACGTCAAATCTAGTCTTTTGTAATATGCCTTTCATTCAAAATTGATTTCCTTATATAGTATTATAATCCGCCATTTTAATTTTGTTGCCTGTTTTTTTTTTACTTACCACACAAAATAAATAAAATAGCAAAAAAACCAAATTTTGTTTATGAATTTTATACAGTTGAATATATTAAAAATATTTGAATTAAATAAATTTATTTAATTAATAGAATTAATAAACATTGCCTTCTTTACTTTTCAAAATAATTTCAACTTTAGATTTAATATTTTTCAAACAATTTTTGAATCAAATAAAAACAATTCTAAACCGTTTGAAATTCAAATTAAAAATGTGAAAATTTAAATGATTTTTAACAAGATCCTTTCGAAGAAATATTTTTACGCGGTTCTTCTTATAAATATAAGAGAATCTAGCATCAAGTAAACTTTAGCGTTCCCAAATCAAGGCTCTCGATGCAAATATTAGAATCTAGCTGAGGCCAACGGTTAACAAAATGTAGCCACATTGTTCAAGGCAAACCTCTAAATTTCGTGGAAAATAACTGGATGAATTTTATTTGCTCAGTCTAATATTTAATTGCATTAATAGATTTTTCTCCCTCTATTTGAAATTAGGGATATATCACTGAAGTAAATACGCGTTCAGAAACCACGCCACGTTTTTTATACACAAAAAAAAAATACCTTTCTTTTCTACACAAACTTTTAATTCATTGTACAAGTAACGAAACTTAACATAAAAATAGATCTTTAATTCCTCTTTATTTAAAAGATATTGTGGCCCTGAAAAGGGCCGTTTTTCAATTCGATTGATTTAAAATCAACAATTCTTAACCACCAAAACCGTACAAAGTGCGGCCTTGACGTTTCAATGCGTATACAACATCCATGGCTGTTACAGTTTTTCTTTTAGCGTGTTCAGTATATGTTACAGCATCACGGATAACATTTTCCAAAAATACTTTTAAAACGCCTCGAGTTTCTTCATATATTAAACCCGAGATACGTTTAACACCACCACGGCGAGCTAAACGTCGAATAGCTGGCTTCGTAATACCTTGAATGTTATCACGAAGTACCTTACGATGTCTTTTGGCACCACCTTTTCCCAAACCTTTGCCACCTTTACCGCGACCAGTCATTCTGATGTAAAAATATCAAATAAAACTTGAAAATCACAAAGAGATACCAACTCAACTAGGCAGAAGCCAAACTGAAAATGCTTCCTTCTTAATTGAACACTCGTATAAATACAAAACGTGTCTATCACCCCTCCACAAAAACTTCCACTTCATATATAAAACATTTTAAAGCGTTTTTCTTTAGTATTAGGAGCAAGTAAGATTCATTTACTGATTCAATTAAATAGAAAGAACTTTATAAGCTACTAATAAACAAAAAATAATACTAAATTTTCGATTATTTTAGAAGAAATTTCATTTATTGACGAATTTTTTCCCCTCTTTTGACATTTCATGTGTCAATAATGAGTGGATAAATAGTAAAATTCGTATTGAGATTGAAAAAGCTAGTTTTATTAAACGCAATTATAATTTTATATTAAAATCTTTAATAAAAAACAATTTAGAGTTATAAAAACAATAACCAAAATGAAAAGAAACAAGAAATATCTAAAACGACGCTAAATTCAATGCAATTATCATTAAGAAGCCAAGCCAAGCCAAGCCATTTCAACCCAAGCCAAGCCAATTACATTGACATTAAACTGAATCAAATATTTCTAAAATTCAAGTTTAAATGATAATGTTAATGTTAATATAGTCTGGTTTTAAAAAATTGTGATTTAATTTAGAGATTTTTATGTAATATATGTAAAAAACAATGATTTTACTTAGAATGAGGAGAATCTGTTTAACATCGAGTGGGGATAGAAAATGCCAAGAATCGGATTTTCTATAAATACAAAGGCAAAAGGGGACGACAGTTCAATGTGAATTTGGTCGTTGGTCTCTTCAGATCTGATCTCAGTCTCAGTGTTAAAATCGCTTGTGTTTAATTTTCTATATTTCGATTATTTCGTCAGTTTTAACATGGCACGTACAAAGCAAACAGCTCGTAAATCGACTGGTGGTAAAGCTCCACGAAAACAATTAGCAACAAAGGCGGCGAGAAAAAGTGCCCCAGCAACTGGTGGCGTAAAGAAGCCACATCGTTATCGCCCAGGTACAGTTGCACTTCGTGAAATTCGTCGTTACCAAAAGAGTACTGAGCTTTTAATTCGTAAATTGCCATTCCAACGTTTAGTTCGTGAAATCGCACAAGATTTCAAAACTGATTTACGTTTCCAAAGTTCCGCTGTTATGGCTCTGCAAGAAGCTAGTGAAGCATATTTAGTTGGTCTTTTTGAAGATACTAACTTGTGCGCTATCCATGCTAAGCGAGTTACTATTATGCCAAAAGACATCCAATTGGCTCGTCGAATTCGCGGTGAACGTGCTTAAGAATTTTACCAATTTTTCTTTTCAAACATTAACAAACGGTCCTTTTCAGGACCACCAATTCTAATGATTTAAAGAGATTTAAATTACCTTCAAACGTTTGCTTTTGATAATTTTACAAATCCATTGAATTTTGTATTTTTTCATGTTTTATTTATGAAAATTAGTGTTACTCTTACTGTTACCCATGAAAAATATCCCTAAAATCCGAATTTGTTTTACAATAAATGAATATGATTAAATTATATAAAAATTTCATGTTTTATTCGAAGGTCTTTGTTTTTTTTTTTATTTTTCGCGAGATTGACTACAAGATTTTGTAGATCGGGATATTCAAAAACAAGGTTTGAAAAGGGGGATTTTGCGAGTCACATTATTATCAAAATGTCGCTCGGTAGATAATTTACTTCCTTATTTTAACCCGTTCAAGGGACTATATAAATAAATGGAAATAAAACACTTTTTCAGCATACATTTAATTCATATCATTTATTGAAAAAAATTAATTATATCATTAAAGGATATTATGTGAGGACATGGTATATACTACAATACTCAACAAACAGTTGATTTTATAAAAATAGGATGCATCTACCATAGCAAAGCGATATATTTTAAATATTTATATTTCAAACACTAAAAAAAATTAAACGAAAAAGTGATATATATTTTATACCATCGCCCTTGAAAGGGGTTAATACAAAAATAATTTAATAAGCGAATCTGTTTTATTTAGAAAAACAGTACAAATGAAAAAGAAAATTTTGCTCGTTTTATCTTTCGTAAAAATATGTCAATATCAAGTCAATTAATACTCTTAATATATCAAAATGGCGGCCCTGAAAAGGGCCATTTTTTCTTTGATTTGAATTACATTTCAATAAGGCTCAATCGTTTACTTGGAACTGGTGTATTTTGTGACGGCTTTGGTACCTTCACTTACAGCGTGCTTAGCCAATTCACCTGGCAACAATAAACGCACAGCGGTTTGGATTTCCCGACTAGTGATGGTTGAACGTTTATTATAATGAGCTAAACGAGATGCTTCAGCAGCGATACGCTCAAAAATATCATTAACGAAACTGTTCATAATACTCATCGCTTTTGAAGAAATACCAGTATCAGGATGAACTTGCTTTAACACTTTGTAAATGTAAATAGCATAACTTTCCTTCCTCTTGCGTTTCTTCTTCTTATCGGTTTTCGAAATATTCTTTTGAGCCTTGCCAGCTTTCTTAGCTGCTTTACCACTTGTTTTAGGCGGCATTATTTTCAAAACTTTTCAAATTCAAAATTGAACTAAACACAAAAATCCCACTTGATTATCGATTACAACCAACTAGCTTCGCTACCAAACAGCGACTGACGGATATGACGCCGTCCCCACTTTATTTATGAGCAATTCCATTGGAATGTTAGGTAGAATGCCACAACATAAAAATTATTCTCTATTCTCCGAGGCTTCACATAAATATACCCAGCAACATGGCTGCCACTCAGTTGTCGTTTGGACGCAGAGCTAAGCAGTTGAGCTTGTTTGAATTTTCCTTGTGAATTTTATTAAATTTAAAAAAAATGTCTGGTCGTGGTAAAGGTGGAAAAGTTAAGGGAAAGGCAAAGTCCCGATCAAATCGTGCTGGTCTGCAATTTCCAGTTGGTCGTATTCATCGATTATTGAGAAAGGGCAATTACGCTGAACGTGTTGGAGCTGGTGCGCCAGTATATTTAGCTGCTGTAATGGAATATTTGGCAGCTGAAGTACTTGAGTTAGCTGGTAATGCTGCACGTGATAATAAGAAAACGAGAATTATTCCACGTCATTTACAATTGGCGATTCGTAATGACGAAGAGTTAAATAAACTGTTATCTGGTGTTACAATCGCTCAAGGTGGTGTTTTACCAAACATTCAGGCTGTTCTTTTGCCGAAAAAGACCGAAAAGAAAGCTTAAATTCCTTTTTCCAGTACTGTATCGATATTTAAAAAAAAACCGTCCTTTTCAGGACGACCAAATAAATATTTAAAGAGTTTTAAATATTACTAACATAATCTTTAACACATTGACTTTTATTTCCTGAGTAGGAAACAATAAATTATGATTGTTAAAATATTGACTTTAAAACGTCAAATCTAGTCTTTTGTAATATGCCTTTCATTCAAAATTGATTTCCTTATATAGTATTATAATCCGCCATTTTAATTTTGTTGCCTGTTTTTTTTTTACTTACCACACAAAATAAATAAAATAGCAAAAAAACCAAATTTTGTTTATGAATTTTATACAGTTGAATATATTAAAAATATTTGAATTAAATAAATTTATTTAATTAATAGAATTAATAAACATTGCCTTCTTTACTTTTCAAAATAATTTCAACTTTAGATTTAATATTTTTCAAACAATTTTTGAATCAAATAAAAACAATTCTAAACCGTTTGAAATTCAAATTAAAAATGTGAAAATTTAAATGATTTTTAACAAGATCCTTTCGAAGAAATATTTTTACGCGGTTCTTCTTATAAATATAAGAGAATCTAGCATCAAGTAAACTTTAGCGTTCCCAAATCAAGGCTCTCGATGCAAATATTAGAATCTAGCTGAGGCCAACGGTTAACAAAATGTAGCCACATTGTTCAAGGCAAACCTCTAAATTTCGTGGAAAATAACTGGATGAATTTTATTTGCTCAGTCTAATATTTAATTGCATTAATAGATTTTTCTCCCTCTATTTGAAATTAGGGATATATCACTGAAGTAAATACGCGTTCAGAAACCACGCCACGTTTTTTTATACACAAAAAAAAATACCTTTCTTTTCTACACAAACTTTTAATTCATTGTACAAGTAACGAAACTTAACATAAAAATAGATCTTTAATTCCTCTTTATTTAAAAGATATTGTGGCCCTGAAAAGGGCCGTTTTTCAATTCGATTGATTTAAAATCAACAATTCTTAACCACCAAAACCGTACAAAGTGCGGCCTTGACGTTTCAATGCGTATACAACATCCATGGCTGTTACAGTTTTTCTTTTAGCGTGTTCAGTATATGTTACAGCATCACGGATAACATTTTCCAAAAATACTTTTAAAACGCCTCGAGTTTCTTCATATATTAAACCCGAGATACGTTTAACACCACCACGGCGAGCTAAACGTCGAATAGCTGGCTTCGTAATACCTTGAATGTTATCACGAAGTACCTTACGATGTCTTTTGGCACCACCTTTTCCCAAACCTTTGCCACCTTTACCGCGACCAGTCATTCTGATGTAAAAATATCAAATAAAACTTGAAAATCACAAAGAGATACCAACTCAACTAGGCAGAAGCCAAACTGAAAATGCTTCCTTCTTAATTGAACACTCGTATAAATACAAAACGTGTCTATCACCCCTCCACAAAAACTTCCACTTCATATATAAAACATTTTAAAGCGTTTTTCTTTAGTATTAGGAGCAAGTAAGATTCATTTACTGATTCAATTAAATAGAAAGAACTTTATAAGCTACTAATAAACAAAAAATAATACTAAATTTTCGATTATTTTAGAAGAAATTTCATTTATTGACGAATTTTTTCCCCTCTTTTGACATTTCATGTGTCAATAATGAGTGGATAAATAGTAAAATTCGTATTGAGATTGAAAAAGCTAGTTTTATTAAATGCAATTATAATTTTATATTAAAATCTTTAACAAAAAACAATTTAGAGTTATAAAAACAATAACCAAAATGAAAAGAAACAAGAAATACCTAAAACGACGCTAAATTCAATGCAATTATCATTAAGAAGCCAAGCCAAGCCAAGCCATTTCAACCCAAGCCAAGCCAATTACATTGACATTAAACTGAATCAAATATTTCTAAAATTCAAGTTTAAATGATAATGTTAATGTTAATATAAGTCTGGTTTTAAAAAATTGTGATTTAATTTAGAGAGTTTTATGTAATATATGTAAAAAACAATGATTTTACTTAGAATGAGGAGAATCTGTTATACATCGAGTGGGGATAGAAAATGCCAAGAATCGGATTTTCTATAAATACAAAGGCAAAAGGGGACGACATTTCAATGTGAATTTGGTCGTTGGTCTCTTCAGATCTGATCTCAGTCTCAGTGTTAAAATCGCTTGTGTTTAATTTTCTATATTTCGATTATTTCGTCAGTTTTAACATGGCACGTACAAAGCAAACAGCTCGTAAATCGACTGGTGGTAAAGCTCCACGAAAACAATTAGCAACAAAGGCGGCGAGAAAAAGTGCCCCAGCAACTGGTGGCGTAAAGAAGCCACATCGTTATCGCCCAGGTACAGTTGCACTTCGTGAAATTCGTCGTTACCAAAAGAGTACTGAGCTTTTAATTCGTAAATTGCCATTCCAACGTTTAGTTCGTGAAATCGCACAAGATTTCAAAACTGATTTACGTTTCCAAAGTTCCGCTGTTATGGCTCTGCAAGAAGCTAGTGAAGCATATTTAGTTGGTCTTTTTGAAGATACTAACTTGTGCGCTATCCATGCTAAGCGAGTTACTATTATGCCAAAAGACATCCAATTGGCTCGTCGAATTCGCGGTGAACGTGCTTAAGAATTTTACCAATTTTTCTTTTCAAACATTAACAAACGGTCCTTTTCAGGACCACCAATTCTAATGATTTAAAGAGATTTAAATTACCTTCAAACGTTTGCTTTTGATAATTTTACAAATCCATTGAATTTTGTATTTTTTCATGTTTTATTTATGAAAATTAGTGTTACTCTTACTGTTACCCATGAAAAATATCCCTAAAATCCGAATTTGTTTTACAATAAATGAATATGATTAAATTATATAAAAATTTCATGTTTTATTCGAAGGTCTTTGTTTTTTTTTTTTATTTTTCGCGAGATTGACTACAAGATTTTGTAGATCGGGATATTCAAAAACAAGGTTTGAAAAGGGGGATTTTGCGAGTCACATTATTATCAAAATGTCGCTCGGTAGATAATTTACTTCCTTATTTTTAACCTTTCAAGGGACTATATAATTTAATGGAAATAAAACACTTTCAGCGTACATTTAATTCATATCATTTATTGAAAATAAAATGAAAAAACTAATTATATCCTTAAAGGATATTATGTGAGGACATGGTATATACTACAATACTCAACAAACAGTTGATTTTATAAAAATAGGATGCATCTACCATAGCAAAGCGATATATTTTAAATATTTATATTTCAAACACTAAAAAAAAATTTAACGAAATAGTGATATATATTTTATACCATCGCCCTTGAAAGGGGTTAATACAAAAATAATTTAATAAGCGAATGTTTTATTTAGAAAAACAGTACAAATGAAAAAGAAAATTTTTCTCGTTTTATCTTTCGTAAAAATATGTCAATATCAAGTCAATTAATACTCTTAATATATCAAAATGGCGGCCCTGAAAAGGGCCATTTTTTCTTTGATTTGAATTACATTTCGTTTACTTGGAACTGGTGTATTTTGTGACGGCTTTGGTACCTTCACTTACAGCGTGCTTAGCCAATTCACCTGGCAACAATAAACGCACAGCGGTTTGGATTTCCCGACTAGTGATGGTTGAACGTTTATTATAATGAGCTAAACGAGATGCTTCAGCAGCGATACGCTCAAAAATATCATTAACGAAACTGTTCATAATACTCATCGCTTTTGAAGAAATACCAGTATCAGGATGAACTTGCTTTAACACTTTGTAAATGTAAATAGCATAACTTTCCTTCCTCTTGCGTTTCTTCTTCTTATCGGTTTTCGAAATATTCTTTTGAGCCTTGCCAGCTTTCTTAGCTGCTTTACCACTTGTTTTAGGCGGCATTATTTTCAAAACTTTTCAAATTCAAAATTGAACTAAACACAAAAATCCCACTTGATTATCGATTACAACCAACTAGCTTCGCTACCAAACAGCGACTGACGGATATGACGCCGTCCCCACTTTATTTATGAGCAATTCCATTGGAATGTTAGGTAGAATGCCACAACATAAAAATTATTCTCTATTCTCCGAGGCTTCACATAAATATACCCAGCAACATGGCTGCCACTCAGTTGTCGTTTGGACGCAGAGCTAAGCAGTTGAGCTTGTTTGAATTTTCCTTGTGAATTTTATTAAATTTAAAAAAAATGTCTGGTCGTGGTAAAGGTGGAAAAGTTAAGGGAAAGGCAAAGTCCCGATCAAATCGTGCTGGTCTGCAATTTCCAGTTGGTCGTATTCATCGATTATTGAGAAAGGGCAATTACGCTGAACGTGTTGGAGCTGGTGCGCCAGTATATTTAGCTGCTGTAATGGAATATTTGGCAGCTGAAGTACTTGAGTTAGCTGGTAATGCTGCACGTGATAATAAGAAAACGAGAATTATTCCACGTCATTTACAATTGGCGATTCGTAATGACGAAGAGTTAAATAAACTGTTATCTGGTGTTACAATCGCTCAAGGTGGTGTTTTACCAAACATTCAGGCTGTTCTTTTGCCGAAAAAGACCGAAAAGAAAGCTTAAATTCCTTTTTCCAGTACTGTATCGATATTTAAAAAAAAACCGTCCTTTTCAGGACGACCAAATAAATATTTAAAGAGTTTTAAATATTACTAACATAATCTTTAACACATTGACTTTTATTTCCTGAGTAGGAAACAATAAATTATGATTGTTAAAATATTGACTTTAAAACGTCAAATCTAGTCTTTTGTAATATGCCTTTCATTCAAAATTGATTTCCTTATATAGTATTATAATCCGCCATTTTAATTTTGTTGCCTGTTTTTTTTTTACTTACCACACAAAATAAATAAAATAGCAAAAAAACCAAATTTTGTTTATGAATTTTATACAGTTGAATATATTAAAAATATTTGAATTAAATAAATTTATTTAATTAATAGAATTAATAAACATTGCCTTCTTTACTTTTCAAAATAATTTCAACTTTAGATTTAATATTTTTCAAACAATTTTTGAATCAAATAAAAACAATTCTAAACCGTTTGAAATTCAAATTAAAAATGTGAAAATTTAAATGATTTTTAACAAGATCCTTTCGAAGAAATATTTTTACGCGGTTCTTCTTATAAATATAAGAGAATCTAGCATCAAGTAAACTTTAGCGTTCCCAAATCAAGGCTCTCGATGCAAATATTAGAATCTAGCTGAGGCCAACGGTTAACAAAATGTAGCCACATTGTTCAAGGCAAACCTCTAAATTTCGTGGAAAATAACTGGATGAATTTTATTTGCTCAGTCTAATATTTAATTGCATTAATAGATTTTTCTCCCTCTATTTGAAATTAGGGATATATCACTGAAGTAAATACGCGTTCAGAAACCACGCCACGTTTTTTTATACACAAAAAAAAATACCTTTCTTTTCTACACAAACTTTTAATTCATTGTACAAGTAACGAAACTTAACATAAAAATAGATCTTTAATTCCTCTTTATTTAAAAGATATTGTGGCCCTGAAAAGGGCCGTTTTTCAATTCGATTGATTTAAAATCAACAATTCTTAACCACCAAAACCGTACAAAGTGCGGCCTTGACGTTTCAATGCGTATACAACATCCATGGCTGTTACAGTTTTTCTTTTAGCGTGTTCAGTATATGTTACAGCATCACGGATAACATTTTCCAAAAATACTTTTAAAACGCCTCGAGTTTCTTCATATATTAAACCCGAGATACGTTTAACACCACCACGGCGAGCTAAACGTCGAATAGCTGGCTTCGTAATACCTTGAATGTTATCACGAAGTACCTTACGATGTCTTTTGGCACCACCTTTTCCCAAACCTTTGCCACCTTTACCGCGACCAGTCATTCTGATGTAAAAATATCAAATAAAACTTGAAAATCACAAAGAGATACCAACTCAACTAGGCAGAAGCCAAACTGAAAATGCTTCCTTCTTAATTGAACACTCGTATAAATACAAAACGTGTCTATCACCCCTCCACAAAAACTTCCACTTCATATATAAAACATTTTAAAGCGTTTTTCTTTAGTATTAGGAGCAAGTAAGATTCATTTACTGATTCAATTAAATAGAAAGAACTTTATAAGCTACTAATAAACAAAAAATAATACTAAATTTTCGATTATTTTAGAAGAAATTTCATTTATTGACGAATTTTTTCCCCTCTTTTGACATTTCATGTGTCAATAATGAGTGGATAAATAGTAAAATTCGTATTGAGATTGAAAAAGCTAGTTTTATTAAACGCAATTATAATTTTATATTAAAATCTTTAATAAAAAACAATTTAGAGTTATAAAAACAATAACCAAAATGAAAAGAAACAAGAAATATCTAAAACGACGCTAAATTCAATGCAATTATCATTAAGAAGCCAAGCCAAGCCAAGCCATTTCAACCCAAGCCAAGCCAATTACATTGACATTAAACTGAATCAAATATTTCTAAAATTCAAGTTTAAATGATAATGTTAATGTTAATATAGTCTGGTTTTAAAAAATTGTGATTTAATTTAGAGATTTTTATGTAATATATGTAAAAAACAATGATTTTACTTAGAATGAGGAGAATCTGTTTAACATCGAGTGGGGATAGAAAATGCCAAGAATCGGATTTTCTATAAATACAAAGGCAAAAGGGGACGACAGTTCAATGTGAATTTGGTCGTTGGTCTCTTCAGATCTGATCTCAGTCTCAGTGTTAAAATCGCTTGTGTTTAATTTTCTATATTTCGATTATTTCGTCAGTTTTAACATGGCACGTACAAAGCAAACAGCTCGTAAATCGACTGGTGGTAAAGCTCCACGAAAACAATTAGCAACAAAGGCGGCGAGAAAAAGTGCCCCAGCAACTGGTGGCGTAAAGAAGCCACATCGTTATCGCCCAGGTACAGTTGCACTTCGTGAAATTCGTCGTTACCAAAAGAGTACTGAGCTTTTAATTCGTAAATTGCCATTCCAACGTTTAGTTCGTGAAATCGCACAAGATTTCAAAACTGATTTACGTTTCCAAAGTTCCGCTGTTATGGCTCTGCAAGAAGCTAGTGAAGCATATTTAGTTGGTCTTTTTGAAGATACTAACTTGTGCGCTATCCATGCTAAGCGAGTTACTATTATGCCAAAAGACATCCAATTGGCTCGTCGAATTCGCGGTGAACGTGCTTAAGAATTTTACCAATTTTTCTTTTCAAACATTAACAAACGGTCCTTTTCAGGACCACCAATTCTAATGATTTAAAGAGATTTAAATTACCTTCAAACGTTTGCTTTTGATAATTTTACAAATCCATTGAATTTTGTATTTTTTCATGTTTTATTTATGAAAATTAGTGTTACTCTTACTGTTACCCATGAAAAATATCCCTAAAATCCGAATTTGTTTTACAATAAATGAATATGATTAAATTATATAAAAATTTCATGTTTTATTCGAAGGTCTTTGTTTTTTTTTTTATTTTTCGCGAGATTGACTACAAGATTTTGTAGATCGGGATATTCAAAAACAAGGTTTGAAAAGGGGGATTTTGCGAGTCACATTATTATCAAAATGTCGCTCGGTAGATAATTTACTTCCTTATTTTAACCCGTTCAAGGGACTATATAAATAAATGGAAATAAAACACTTTTTCAGCATACATTTAATTCATATCATTTATTGAAAAAAATTAATTATATCATTAAAGGATATTATGTGAGGACATGGTATATACTACAATACTCAACAAACAGTTGATTTTATAAAAATAGGATGCATCTACCATAGCAAAGCGATATATTTTAAATATTTATATTTCAAACACTAAAAAAAATTAAACGAAAAAGTGATATATATTTTATACCATCGCCCTTGAAAGGGGTTAATACAAAAATAATTTAATAAGCGAATCTGTTTTATTTAGAAAAACAGTACAAATGAAAAAGAAAATTTTGCTCGTTTTATCTTTCGTAAAAATATGTCAATATCAAGTCAATTAATACTCTTAATATATCAAAATGGCGGCCCTGAAAAGGGCCATTTTTTCTTTGATTTGAATTACATTTCAATAAGGCTCAATCGTTTACTTGGAACTGGTGTATTTTGTGACGGCTTTGGTACCTTCACTTACAGCGTGCTTAGCCAATTCACCTGGCAACAATAAACGCACAGCGGTTTGGATTTCCCGACTAGTGATGGTTGAACGTTTATTATAATGAGCTAAACGAGATGCTTCAGCAGCGATACGCTCAAAAATATCATTAACGAAACTGTTCATAATACTCATCGCTTTTGAAGAAATACCAGTATCAGGATGAACTTGCTTTAACACTTTGTAAATGTAAATAGCATAACTTTCCTTCCTCTTGCGTTTCTTCTTCTTATCGGTTTTCGAAATATTCTTTTGAGCCTTGCCAGCTTTCTTAGCTGCTTTACCACTTGTTTTAGGCGGCATTATTTTCAAAACTTTTCAAATTCAAAATTGAACTAAACACAAAAATCCCACTTGATTATCGATTACAACCAACTAGCTTCGCTACCAAACAGCGACTGACGGATATGACGCCGTCCCCACTTTATTTATGAGCAATTCCATTGGAATGTTAGGTAGAATGCCACAACATAAAAATTATTCTCTATTCTCCGAGGCTTCACATAAATATACCCAGCAACATGGCTGCCACTCAGTTGTCGTTTGGACGCAGAGCTAAGCAGTTGAGCTTGTTTGAATTTTCCTTGTGAATTTTATTAAATTTAAAAAAAATGTCTGGTCGTGGTAAAGGTGGAAAAGTTAAGGGAAAGGCAAAGTCCCGATCAAATCGTGCTGGTCTGCAATTTCCAGTTGGTCGTATTCATCGATTATTGAGAAAGGGCAATTACGCTGAACGTGTTGGAGCTGGTGCGCCAGTATATTTAGCTGCTGTAATGGAATATTTGGCAGCTGAAGTACTTGAGTTAGCTGGTAATGCTGCACGTGATAATAAGAAAACGAGAATTATTCCACGTCATTTACAATTGGCGATTCGTAATGACGAAGAGTTAAATAAACTGTTATCTGGTGTTACAATCGCTCAAGGTGGTGTTTTACCAAACATTCAGGCTGTTCTTTTGCCGAAAAAGACCGAAAAGAAAGCTTAAATTCCTTTTTCCAGTACTGTATCGATATTTAAAAAAAAACCGTCCTTTTCAGGACGACCAAATAAATATTTAAAGAGTTTTAAATATTACTAACATAATCTTTAACACATTGACTTTTATTTCCTGAGTAGGAAACAATAAATTATGATTGTTAAAATATTGACTTTAAAACGTCAAATCTAGTCTTTTGTAATATGCCTTTCATTCAAAATTGATTTCCTTATATAGTATTATAATCCGCCATTTTAATTTTGTTGCCTGTTTTTTTTTTACTTACCACACAAAATAAATAAAATAGCAAAAAAACCAAATTTTGTTTATGAATTTTATACAGTTGAATATATTAAAAATATTTGAATTAAATAAATTTATTTAATTAATAGAATTAATAAACATTGCCTTCTTTACTTTTCAAAATCATTTCAACTTTAGATTTAATATTTTTCAAACAATTTTTGAATCAAATAAAAACAATTCTAAACCGTTTGAAATTAAAAATGTGAAAATTTAAATGATTTTTAACAAGATCCTTCCGACGAAATATTTTTACGCGGTTCTTCTTATAAATATAAGAGAATCTAGCATCAAGTAAACTTTAGCGTTCCCAAATCAAGGCTCTCGATGCAAATATTAGAATCTAGCTGAGGCCAACGGTTAACAAAATGTAGCCACATTGTTCAAGGCAAACCTCTAAATTTCGTGGAAAATAACTGGATGAATTTTATTTGCTCAGTCTAATATTTAATTGCATTAATAGATTTTTCTCCCTCTATTTGAAATTAGGGATATATCACTGAAGTAAATACGCGTTCAGAAACCACGCCACGTTTTTTTATACACAAAAAAAAAATACCTTTCTTTTCTACACAAACTTTTAATTCATTGTACAAGTAACGAAACTTAACATAAAAATAGATCTTTAATTCCTCTTTATTTAAAAGATATTGTGGCCCTGAAAAGGGCCGTTTTTCAATTCGATTGATTTAAAATCAACAATTCTTAACCACCAAAACCGTACAAAGTGCGGCCTTGACGTTTCAATGCGTATACAACATCCATGGCTGTTACAGTTTTTCTTTTAGCATGTTCAGTATATGTTACAGCATCACGGATAACATTTTCCAAAAATACTTTTAAAACGCCTCGAGTTTCTTCATATATTAAACCCGAGATACGTTTAACACCACCACGGCGAGCTAAACGTCGAATAGCTGGCTTCGTAATACCTTGAATGTTATCACGAAGTACCTTACGATGTCTTTTGGCACCACCTTTTCCCAAACCTTTGCCACCTTTACCGCGACCAGTCATTCTGATGTAAAAATATCAAATAAAACTTGAAAATCACAAAGAGATACCAACTCAACTAGGCAGAAGCCAAACTGAAAATGCTTCCTTCTTAATTGAACACTCGTATAAATACAAAACGTGTCTATCACCCCTCCACAAAAACTTCCACTTCATATATAAAACATTTTAAAGCGTTTTTCTTTAGTATTAGGAGCAAGTAAGATTCATTTACTGATTCAATTAAATAGAAAGAACTTTATAAGCTACTAATAAACAAAAAATAATACTAAATTTTCGATTATTTTAGAAGAAATTTCATTTATTGACGAATTTTTTCCCCTCTTTTGACATTTCATGTGTCAATAATGAGTGGATAAATAGTAAAATTCGTATTGAGATTGAAAAAGCTAGTTTTATTAAATGCAATTATAATTTTATATTAAAATCTTTAACAAAAAACAATTTAGAGTTATAAAAACAATAACCAAAATGAAAAGAAACAAGAAATACCTAAAACGACGCTAAATTCAATGCAATTATCATTAAGAAGCCAAGCCAAGCCAAGCCATTTCAACCCAAGCCAAGCCAATTACATTGACATTAAACTGAATCAAATATTTCTAAAATTCAAGTTTAAATGATAATGTTAATGTTAATATAAGTCTGGTTTTAAAAAATTGTGATTTAATTTAGAGAGTTTTATGTAATATATGTAAAAAACAATGATTTTACTTAGAATGAGGAGAATCTGTTATACATCGAGTGGGGATAGAAAATGCCAAGAATCGGATTTTCTATAAATACAAAGGCAAAAGGGGACGACATTTCAATGTGAATTTGGTCGTTGGTCTCTTCAGATCTGATCTCAGTCTCAGTGTTAAAATCGCTTGTGTTTAATTTTCTATATTTCGATTATTTCGTCAGTTTTAACATGGCACGTACAAAGCAAACAGCTCGTAAATCGACTGGTGGTAAAGCTCCACGAAAACAATTAGCAACAAAGGCGGCGAGAAAAAGTGCCCCAGCAACTGGTGGCGTAAAGAAGCCACATCGTTATCGCCCAGGTACAGTTGCACTTCGTGAAATTCGTCGTTACCAAAAGAGTACTGAGCTTTTAATTCGTAAATTGCCATTCCAACGTTTAGTTCGTGAAATCGCACAAGATTTCAAAACTGATTTACGTTTCCAAAGTTCCGCTGTTATGGCTCTGCAAGAAGCTAGTGAAGCATATTTAGTTGGTCTTTTTGAAGATACTAACTTGTGCGCTATCCATGCTAAGCGAGTTACTATTATGCCAAAAGACATCCAATTGGCTCGTCGAATTCGCGGTGAACGTGCTTAAGAATTTTACCAATTTTTCTTTTCAAACATTAACAAACGGTCCTTTTCAGGACCACCAATTCTAATGATTTAAAGAGATTTAAATTACCTTCAAACGTTTGCTTTTGATAATTTTACAAATCCATTGAATTTTGTATTTTTTCATGTTTTATTTATGAAAATTAGTGTTACTCTTACTGTTACCCATGAAAAATATCCCTAAAATCCGAATTTGTTTTACAATAAATGAATATGATTAAATTATATAAAAATTTCATGTTTTATTCGAAGGTCTTTGTTTTTTTTTTTTATTTTTCGCGAGATTGACTACAAGATTTTGTAGATCGGGATATTCAAAAACAAGGTTTGAAAAGGGGGATTTTGCGAGTCACATTATTATCAAAATGTCGCTCGGTAGATAATTTACTTCCTTATTTTTAACCTTTCAAGGGACTATATAATTTAATGGAAATAAAACACTTTCAGCGTACATTTAATTCATATCATTTATTGAAAATAAAATGAAAAAACTAATTATATCCTTAAAGGATATTATGTGAGGACATGGTATATACTACAATACTCAACAAACAGTTGATTTTATAAAAATAGGATGCATCTACCATAGCAAAGCGATATATTTTAAATATTTATATTTCAAACACTAAAAAAAAATTAAACGAAATAGTGATATATATTTTATACCATCGCCCTTGAAAGGGGTTAATACAAAAATAATTTAATAAGCGAATGTTTTATTTAGAAAAACAGTACAAATGAAAAAGAAAATTTTTCTCGTTTTATCTTTCGTAAAAATATGTCAATATCAAGTCAATTAATACTCTTAATATATCAAAATGGCGGCCCTGAAAAGGGCCATTTTTTCTTTGATTTGAATTACATTTCGTTTACTTGGAACTGGTGTATTTTGTGACGGCTTTGGTACCTTCACTTACAGCGTGCTTAGCCAATTCACCTGGCAACAATAAACGCACAGCGGTTTGGATTTCCCGACTAGTGATGGTTGAACGTTTATTATAATGAGCTAAACGAGATGCTTCAGCAGCGATACGCTCAAAAATATCATTAACGAAACTGTTCATAATACTCATCGCTTTTGAAGAAATACCAGTATCAGGATGAACTTGCTTTAACACTTTGTAAATGTAAATAGCATAACTTTCCTTCCTCTTGCGTTTCTTCTTCTTATCGGTTTTCGAAATATTCTTTTGAGCCTTGCCAGCTTTCTTAGCTGCTTTACCACTTGTTTTAGGCGGCATTATTTTCAAAACTTTTCAAATTCAAAATTGAACTAAACACAAAAATCCCACTTGATTATCGATTACAACCAACTAGCTTCGCTACCAAACAGCGACTGACGGATATGACGCCGTCCCCACTTTATTTATGAGCAATTCCATTGGAATGTTAGGTAGAATGCCACAACATAAAAATTATTCTCTATTCTCCGAGGCTTCACATAAATATACCCAGCAACATGGCTGCCACTCAGTTGTCGTTTGGACGCAGAGCTAAGCAGTTGAGCTTGTTTGAATTTTCCTTGTGAATTTTATTAAATTTAAAAAAAATGTCTGGTCGTGGTAAAGGTGGAAAAGTTAAGGGAAAGGCAAAGTCCCGATCAAATCGTGCTGGTCTGCAATTTCCAGTTGGTCGTATTCATCGATTATTGAGAAAGGGCAATTACGCTGAACGTGTTGGAGCTGGTGCGCCAGTATATTTAGCTGCTGTAATGGAATATTTGGCAGCTGAAGTACTTGAGTTAGCTGGTAATGCTGCACGTGATAATAAGAAAACGAGAATTATTCCACGTCATTTACAATTGGCGATTCGTAATGACGAAGAGTTAAATAAACTGTTATCTGGTGTTACAATCGCTCAAGGTGGTGTTTTACCAAACATTCAGGCTGTTCTTTTGCCGAAAAAGACCGAAAAGAAAGCTTAAATTCCTTTTTCCAGTACTGTATCGATATTTAAAAAAAAAAACCGTCCTTTTCAGGACGACCAAATAAATATTTAAAGAGTTTTAAATATTACTACCATAATCTTTAACACATTGACTTTTATTTCCTGAGTAGGAAACAATAAATTATGATTGTTAAAATATTGACTTTAAAACGTCAAATCTAGTCTTTTGTAAAATTCAAAATTGATTTCCTCATAAAGTATTGATAAGCCGCCATATATAATTTCTCGAACGTTTAGATACCGCCATTTTAATTTTATTGCCTGCTTTTTTTACCTACCATACACAAAATAAATAAAATAGCAAAAAACCAATTTTATTCGATTTAAAAAGAATTTATTTAGGTTTTAAAATAAATAAACATTGCCTTCTTTACTTTTCAAAATAATTTCAACTTTAGATTTAATATTTTTCAAACAATTTTTGAATCAAATAAAAACAATTCTAAACCGTTTGAAATTCAAATTAAAAATGTGAAAATTTAAATGATTTTTAACAAGATCCTTTCGAAGAAATATTTTTACGCGGTTCTTCTTATAAATATAAGAGAATCTAGCATCAAGTAAACTTTAGCGTTCCCAAATCAAGGCTCTCGATGCAAATATTAGAATCTAGCTGAGGCCAACGGTTAACAAAATGTAGCCACATTGTTCAAGGCAAACCTCTAAATTTCGTGGAAAATAACTGGATGAATTTTATTTGCTCAGTCTAATATTTAATTGCATTAATAGATTTTTCTCCCTCTATTTGAAATTAGGGATATATCACTGAAGTAAATACGCGTTCAGAAACCACGCCACGTTTTTTTATACACAAAAAAAAATACCTTTCTTTTCTACACAAACTTTTAATTCATTGTACAAGTAACGAAACTTAACATAAAAATAGATCTTTAATTCCTCTTTATTTAAAAGATATTGTGGCCCTGAAAAGGGCCGTTTTTCAATTCGATTGATTTAAAATCAACAATTCTTAACCACCAAAACCGTACAAAGTGCGGCCTTGACGTTTCAATGCGTATACAACATCCATGGCTGTTACAGTTTTTCTTTTAGCGTGTTCAGTATATGTTACAGCATCACGGATAACATTTTCCAAAAATACTTTTAAAACGCCTCGAGTTTCTTCATATATTAAACCCGAGATACGTTTAACACCACCACGGCGAGCTAAACGTCGAATAGCTGGCTTCGTAATACCTTGAATGTTATCACGAAGTACCTTACGATGTCTTTTGGCACCACCTTTTCCCAAACCTTTGCCACCTTTACCGCGACCAGTCATTCTGATGTAAAAATATCAAATAAAACTTGAAAATCACAAAGAGATACCAACTCAACTAGGCAGAAGCCAAACTGAAAATGCTTCCTTCTTAATTGAACACTCGTATAAATACAAAACGTGTCTATCACCCCTCCACAAAAACTTCCACTTCATATATAAAACATTTTAAAGCGTTTTTCTTTAGTATTAGGAGCAAGTAAGATTCATTTACTGATTCAATTAAATAGAAAGAACTTTATAAGCTACTAATAAACAAAAAATAATACTAAATTTTCGATTATTTTAGAAGAAATTTCATTTATTGACGAATTTTTTCCCCTCTTTTGACATTTCATGTGTCAATAATGAGTGGATAAATAGTAAAATTCGTATTGAGATTGAAAAAGCTAGTTTTATTAAATGCAATTATAATTTTATATTAAAATCTTTAACAAAAAACAATTTAGAGTTATAAAAACAATAACCAAAATGAAAAGAAACAAGAAATACCTAAAACGACGCTAAATTCAATGCAATTATCATTAAGAAGCCAAGCCAAGCCAAGCCATTTCAACCCAAGCCAAGCCAATTACATTGACATTAAACTGAATCAAATATTTCTAAAATTCAAGTTTAAATGATAATGTTAATGTTAATATAAGTCTGGTTTTAAAAAATTGTGATTTAATTTAGAGAGTTTTATGTAATATATGTAAAAAACAATGATTTTACTTAGAATGAGGAGAATCTGTTATACATCGAGTGGGGATAGAAAATGCCAAGAATCGGATTTTCTATAAATACAAAGGCAAAAGGGGACGACATTTCAATGTGAATTTGGTCGTTGGTCTCTTCAGATCTGATCTCAGTCTCAGTGTTAAAATCGCTTGTGTTTAATTTTCTATATTTCGATTATTTCGTCAGTTTTAACATGGCACGTACAAAGCAAACAGCTCGTAAATCGACTGGTGGTAAAGCTCCACGAAAACAATTAGCAACAAAGGCGGCGAGAAAAAGTGCCCCAGCAACTGGTGGCGTAAAGAAGCCACATCGTTATCGCCCAGGTACAGTTGCACTTCGTGAAATTCGTCGTTACCAAAAGAGTACTGAGCTTTTAATTCGTAAATTGCCATTCCAACGTTTAGTTCGTGAAATCGCACAAGATTTCAAAACTGATTTACGTTTCCAAAGTTCCGCTGTTATGGCTCTGCAAGAAGCTAGTGAAGCATATTTAGTTGGTCTTTTTGAAGATACTAACTTGTGCGCTATCCATGCTAAGCGAGTTACTATTATGCCAAAAGACATCCAATTGGCTCGTCGAATTCGCGGTGAACGTGCTTAAGAATTTTACCAATTTTTCTTTTCAAACATTAACAAACGGTCCTTTTCAGGACCACCAATTCTAATGATTTAAAGAGATTTAAATTACCTTCAAACGTTTGCTTTTGATAATTTTACAAATCCATTGAATTTTGTATTTTTTCATGTTTTATTTATGAAAATTAGTGTTACTCTTACTGTTACCCATGAAAAATATCCCTAAAATCCGAATTTGTTTTACAATAAATGAATATGATTAAATTATATAAAAATTTCATGTTTTATTCGAAGGTCTTTGTTTTTTTTTTTATTTTTCGCGAGATTGACTACAAGATTTTGTAGATCGGGATATTCAAAAACAAGGTTTGAAAAGGGGGATTTTGCGAGTCACATTATTATCAAAATGTCGCTCGGTAGATAATTTACTTCCTTATTTTTAACCTTTCAAGGGACTATATAATTTAATGGAAATAAAACACTTTCAGCGTACATTTAATTCATATCATTTATTGAAAATAAAATGAAAAAACTAATTATATCCTTAAAGGATATTATGTGAGGACATGGTATATACTACAATACTCAACAAACAGTTGATTTTATAAAAATAGGATGCATCTACCATAGCAAAGCGATATATTTTAAATATTTATATTTCAAACACTAAAAAAAAATTAAACGAAATAGTGATATATATTTTATACCATCGCCCTTGAAAGGGGTTAATACAAAAATAATTTAATAAGCGAATGTTTTATTTAGAAAAACAGTACAAATGAAAAAGAAAATTTTTCTCGTTTTATCTTTCGTAAAAATATGTCAATATCAAGTCAATTAATACTCTTAATATATCAAAATGGCGGCCCTGAAAAGGGCCATTTTTTCTTTGATTTGAATTACATTTCGTTTACTTGGAACTGGTGTATTTTGTGACGGCTTTGGTACCTTCACTTACAGCGTGCTTAGCCAATTCACCTGGCAACAATAAACGCACAGCGGTTTGGATTTCCCGACTAGTGATGGTTGAACGTTTATTATAATGAGCTAAACGAGATGCTTCAGCAGCGATACGCTCAAAAATATCATTAACGAAACTGTTCATAATACTCATCGCTTTTGAAGAAATACCAGTATCAGGATGAACTTGCTTTAACACTTTGTAAATGTAAATAGCATAACTTTCCTTCCTCTTGCGTTTCTTCTTCTTATCGGTTTTCGAAATATTCTTTTGAGCCTTGCCAGCTTTCTTAGCTGCTTTACCACTTGTTTTAGGCGGCATTATTTTCAAAACTTTTCAAATTCAAAATTGAACTAAACACAAAAATCCCACTTGATTATCGATTACAACCAACTAGCTTCGCTACCAAACAGCGACTGACGGATATGACGCCGTCCCCACTTTATTTATGAGCAATTCCATTGGAATGTTAGGTAGAATGCCACAACATAAAAATTATTCTCTATTCTCCGAGGCTTCACATAAATATACCCAGCAACATGGCTGCCACTCAGTTGTCGTTTGGACGCAGAGCTAAGCAGTTGAGCTTGTTTGAATTTTCCTTGTGAATTTTATTAAATTTAAAAAAAATGTCTGGTCGTGGTAAAGGTGGAAAAGTTAAGGGAAAGGCAAAGTCCCGATCAAATCGTGCTGGTCTGCAATTTCCAGTTGGTCGTATTCATCGATTATTGAGAAAGGGCAATTACGCTGAACGTGTTGGAGCTGGTGCGCCAGTATATTTAGCTGCTGTAATGGAATATTTGGCAGCTGAAGTACTTGAGTTAGCTGGTAATGCTGCACGTGATAATAAGAAAACGAGAATTATTCCACGTCATTTACAATTGGCGATTCGTAATGACGAAGAGTTAAATAAACTGTTATCTGGTGTTACAATCGCTCAAGGTGGTGTTTTACCAAACATTCAGGCTGTTCTTTTGCCGAAAAAGACCGAAAAGAAAGCTTAAATTCCTTTTTCCAGTACTGTATCGATATTTAAAAAAAAAAACCGTCCTTTTCAGGACGACCAAATAAATATTTAAAGAGTTTTAAATATTACTACCATAATCTTTAACACATTGACTTTTATTTCCTGAGTAGGAAACAATAAATTATGATTGTTAAAATATTGACTTTAAAACGTCAAATCTAGTCTTTTGTAAAATTCAAAATTGATTTCCTCATAAAGTATTGATAAGCCGCCATATATAATTTCTCGAACGTTTAGATACCGCCATTTTAATTTTATTGCCTGCTTTTTTTACCTACCATACACAAAATAAATAAAATAGCAAAAAACCAATTTTATTCGATTTAAAAAGAATTTATTTAGGTTTTAAAATAAATAAACATTGCCTTCTTTACTTTTCAAAATCATTTCAACTTTAGATTTAATATTTTTCAAACAATTTTTGAATCAAATAAAAACAATTCTAAACCGTTTGAAATTAAAAATGTGAAAATTTAAATGATTTTTAACAAGATCCTTCCGACGAAATATTTTTACGCGGTTCTTCTTATAAATATAAGAGAATCTAGCATCAAGTAAACTTTAGCGTTCCCAAATCAAGGCTCTCGATGCAAATATTAGAATCTAGCTGAGGCCAACGGTTAACAAAATGTAGCCACATTGTTCAAGGCAAACCTCTAAATTTCGTGGAAAATAACTGGATGAATTTTATTTGCTCAGTCTAATATTTAATTGCATTAATAGATTTTTCTCCCTCTATTTGAAATTAGGGATATATCACTGAAGTAAATACGCGTTCAGAAACCACGCCACGTTTTTTTATACACAAAAAAAAATACCTTTCTTTTCTACACAAACTTTTAATTCATTGTACAAGTAACGAAACTTAACATAAAAATAGATCTTTAATTCCTCTTTATTTAAAAGATATTGTGGCCCTGAAAAGGGCCGTTTTTCAATTCGATTGATTTAAAATCAACAATTCTTAACCACCAAAACCGTACAAAGTGCGGCCTTGACGTTTCAATGCGTATACAACATCCATGGCTGTTACAGTTTTTCTTTTAGCGTGTTCAGTATATGTTACAGCATCACGGATAACATTTTCCAAAAATACTTTTAAAACGCCTCGAGTTTCTTCATATATTAAACCCGAGATACGTTTAACACCACCACGGCGAGCTAAACGTCGAATAGCTGGCTTCGTAATACCTTGAATGTTATCACGAAGTACCTTACGATGTCTTTTGGCACCACCTTTTCCCAAACCTTTGCCACCTTTACCGCGACCAGTCATTCTGATGTAAAAATATCAAATAAAACTTGAAAATCACAAAGAGATACCAACTCAACTAGGCAGAAGCCAAACTGAAAATGCTTCCTTCTTAATTGAACACTCGTATAAATACAAAACGTGTCTATCACCCCTCCACAAAAACTTCCACTTCATATATAAAACATTTTAAAGCGTTTTTCTTTAGTATTAGGAGCAAGTAAGATTCATTTACTGATTCAATTAAATAGAAAGAACTTTATAAGCTACTAATAAACAAAAAATAATACTAAATTTTCGATTATTTTAGAAGAAATTTCATTTATTGACGAATTTTTTCCCCTCTTTTGACATTTCATGTGTCAATAATGAGTGGATAAATAGTAAAATTCGTATTGAGATTGAAAAAGCTAGTTTTATTAAATGCAATTATAATTTTATATTAAAATCTTTAACAAAAAACAATTTAGAGTTATAAAAACAATAACCAAAATGAAAAGAAACAAGAAATACCTAAAACGACGCTAAATTCAATGCAATTATCATTAAGAAGCCAAGCCAAGCCAAGCCATTTCAACCCAAGCCAAGCCAATTACATTGACATTAAACTGAATCAAATATTTCTAAAATTCAAGTTTAAATGATAATGTTAATGTTAATATAAGTCTGGTTTTAAAAAATTGTGATTTAATTTAGAGAGTTTTATGTAATATATGTAAAAAACAATGATTTTACTTAGAATGAGGAGAATCTGTTATACATCGAGTGGGGATAGAAAATGCCAAGAATCGGATTTTCTATAAATACAAAGGCAAAAGGGGACGACATTTCAATGTGAATTTGGTCGTTGGTCTCTTCAGATCTGATCTCAGTCTCAGTGTTAAAATCGCTTGTGTTTAATTTTCTATATTTCGATTATTTCGTCAGTTTTAACATGGCACGTACAAAGCAAACAGCTCGTAAATCGACTGGTGGTAAAGCTCCACGAAAACAATTAGCAACAAAGGCGGCGAGAAAAAGTGCCCCAGCAACTGGTGGCGTAAAGAAGCCACATCGTTATCGCCCAGGTACAGTTGCACTTCGTGAAATTCGTCGTTACCAAAAGAGTACTGAGCTTTTAATTCGTAAATTGCCATTCCAACGTTTAGTTCGTGAAATCGCACAAGATTTCAAAACTGATTTACGTTTCCAAAGTTCCGCTGTTATGGCTCTGCAAGAAGCTAGTGAAGCATATTTAGTTGGTCTTTTTGAAGATACTAACTTGTGCGCTATCCATGCTAAGCGAGTTACTATTATGCCAAAAGACATCCAATTGGCTCGTCGAATTCGCGGTGAACGTGCTTAAGAATTTTACCAATTTTTCTTTTCAAACATTAACAAACGGTCCTTTTCAGGACCACCAATTCTAATGATTTAAAGAGATTTAAATTACCTTCAAACGTTTGCTTTTGATAATTTTACAAATCCATTGAATTTTGTATTTTTTCATGTTTTATTTATGAAAATTAGTGTTACTCTTACTGTTACCCATGAAAAATATCCCTAAAATCCGAATTTGTTTTACAATAAATGAATATGATTAAATTATATAAAAATTTCATGTTTTATTCGAAGGTCTTTGTTTTTTTTTTTATTTTTCGCGAGATTGACTACAAGATTTTGTAGATCGGGATATTCAAAAACAAGGTTTGAAAAGGGGGATTTTGCGAGTCACATTATTATCAAAATGTCGCTCGGTAGATAATTTACTTCCTTATTTTTAACCTTTCAAGGGACTATATAATTTAATGGAAATAAAACACTTTCAGCGTACATTTAATTCATATCATTTATTGAAAATAAAATGAAAAAACTAATTATATCCTTAAAGGATATTATGTGAGGACATGGTATATACTACAATACTCAACAAACAGTTGATTTTATAAAAATAGGATGCATCTACCATAGCAAAGCGATATATTTTAAATATTTATATTTCAAACACTAAAAAAAAATTAAACGAAATAGTGATATATATTTTATACCATCGCCCTTGAAAGGGGTTAATACAAAAATAATTTAATAAGCGAATGTTTTATTTAGAAAAACAGTACAAATGAAAAAGAAAATTTTTCTCGTTTTATCTTTCGTAAAAATATGTCAATATCAAGTCAATTAATACTCTTAATATATCAAAATGGCGGCCCTGAAAAGGGCCATTTTTTCTTTGATTTGAATTACATTTCGTTTACTTGGAACTGGTGTATTTTGTGACGGCTTTGGTACCTTCACTTACAGCGTGCTTAGCCAATTCACCTGGCAACAATAAACGCACAGCGGTTTGGATTTCCCGACTAGTGATGGTTGAACGTTTATTATAATGAGCTAAACGAGATGCTTCAGCAGCGATACGCTCAAAAATATCATTAACGAAACTGTTCATAATACTCATCGCTTTTGAAGAAATACCAGTATCAGGATGAACTTGCTTTAACACTTTGTAAATGTAAATAGCATAACTTTCCTTCCTCTTGCGTTTCTTCTTCTTATCGGTTTTCGAAATATTCTTTTGAGCCTTGCCAGCTTTCTTAGCTGCTTTACCACTTGTTTTAGGCGGCATTATTTTCAAAACTTTTCAAATTCAAAATTGAACTAAACACAAAAATCCCACTTGATTATCGATTACAACCAACTAGCTTCGCTACCAAACAGCGACTGACGGATATGACGCCGTCCCCACTTTATTTATGAGCAATTCCATTGGAATGTTAGGTAGAATGCCACAACATAAAAATTATTCTCTATTCTCCGAGGCTTCACATAAATATACCCAGCAACATGGCTGCCACTCAGTTGTCGTTTGGACGCAGAGCTAAGCAGTTGAGCTTGTTTGAATTTTCCTTGTGAATTTTATTAAATTTAAAAAAAATGTCTGGTCGTGGTAAAGGTGGAAAAGTTAAGGGAAAGGCAAAGTCCCGATCAAATCGTGCTGGTCTGCAATTTCCAGTTGGTCGTATTCATCGATTATTGAGAAAGGGCAATTACGCTGAACGTGTTGGAGCTGGTGCGCCAGTATATTTAGCTGCTGTAATGGAATATTTGGCAGCTGAAGTACTTGAGTTAGCTGGTAATGCTGCACGTGATAATAAGAAAACGAGAATTATTCCACGTCATTTACAATTGGCGATTCGTAATGACGAAGAGTTAAATAAACTGTTATCTGGTGTTACAATCGCTCAAGGTGGTGTTTTACCAAACATTCAGGCTGTTCTTTTGCCGAAAAAGACCGAAAAGAAAGCTAAAATTCCTTTTTCCAGTACTGTATCGATATTTAAAAAAAAAAACCGTCCTTTTCAGGACGACCAAATAAATATTTAAAGAGTTTTAAATATTACTACCATAATCTTTAACACATTGACTTTTATTTCCTGAGTAGGAAACAATAAATTATGATTGTTAAAATATTGACTTTAAAACGTCAAATCTAGTCTTTTGTAAAATTCAAAATTGATTTCCTCATAAAGTATTGATAAGCCGCCATATATAATTTCTCGAACGTTTAGATACCGCCATTTTAATTTTATTGCCTGCTTTTTTTACCTACCATACACAAAATAAATAAAATAGCAAAAAACCAATTTTATTCGATTTAAAAAGAATTTATTTAGGTTTTAAAATAAATAAACATTGCCTTCTTTACTTTTCAAAATCATTTCAACTTTAGATTTAATATTTTTCAAACAATTTTTGAATCAAATAAAAACAATTCTAAACCGTTTGAAATTAAAAATGTGAAAATTTAAATGATTTTTAACAAGATCCTTCCGACGAAATATTTTTACGCGGTTCTTCTTATAAATATAAGAGAATCTAGCATCAAGTAAACTTTAGCGTTCCCAAATCAAGGCTCTCGATGCAAATATTAGAATCTAGCTGAGGCCAACGGTTAACAAAATGTAGCCACATTGTTCAAGGCAAACCTCTAAATTTCGTGGAAAATAACTGGATGAATTTTATTTGCTCAGTCTAATATTTAATTGCATTAATAGATTTTTCTCCCTCTATTTGAAATTAGGGATATATCACTGAAGTAAATACGCGTTCAGAAACCACGCCACGTTTTTTTATACACAAAAAAAAATACCTTTCTTTTCTACACAAACTTTTAATTCATTGTACAAGTAACGAAACTTAACATAAAAATAGATCTTTAATTCCTCTTTATTTAAAAGATATTGTGGCCCTGAAAAGGGCCGTTTTTCAATTCGATTGATTTAAAATCAACAATTCTTAACCACCAAAACCGTACAAAGTGCGGCCTTGACGTTTCAATGCGTATACAACATCCATGGCTGTTACAGTTTTTCTTTTAGCATGTTCAGTATATGTTACAGCATCACGGATAACATTTTCCAAAAATACTTTTAAAACGCCTCGAGTTTCTTCATATATTAAACCCGAGATACGTTTAACACCACCACGGCGAGCTAAACGTCGAATAGCTGGCTTCGTAATACCTTGAATGTTATCACGAAGTACCTTACGATGTCTTTTGGCACCACCTTTTCCCAAACCTTTGCCACCTTTACCGCGACCAGTCATTCTGATGTAAAAATATCAAATAAAACTTGAAAATCACAAAGAGATACCAACTCAACTAGGCAGAAGCCAAACTGAAAATGCTTCCTTCTTAATTGAACACTCGTATAAATACAAAACGTGTCTATCACCCCTCCACAAAAACTTCCACTTCATATATAAAACATTTTAAAGCGTTTTTCTTTAGTATTAGGAGCAAGTAAGATTCATTTACTGATTCAATTAAATAGAAAGAACTTTATAAGCTACTAATAAACAAAAAATAATACTAAATTTTCGATTATTTTAGAAGAAATTTCATTTATTGACGAATTTTTTCCCCTCTTTTGACATTTCATGTGTCAATAATGAGTGGATAAATAGTAAAATTCGTATTGAGATTGAAAAAGCTAGTTTTATTAAATGCAATTATAATTTTATATTAAAATCTTTAACAAAAAACAATTTAGAGTTATAAAAACAATAACCAAAATGAAAAGAAACAAGAAATACCTAAAACGACGCTAAATTCAATGCAATTATCATTAAGAAGCCAAGCCAAGCCAAGCCATTTCAACCCAAGCCAAGCCAATTACATTGACATTAAACTGAATCAAATATTTCTAAAATTCAAGTTTAAATGATAATGTTAATGTTAATATAGTCTGGTTTTAAAAAATTGTGATTTAATTTAGAGATTTTTATGTAATATATGTAAAAAACAATGATTTTACTTAGAATGAGGAGAATCTGTTTAACATCGAGTGGGGATAGAAAATGCCAAGAATCGGATTTTCTATAAATACAAAGGCAAAAGGGGACGACAGTTCAATGTGAATTTGGTCGTTGGTCTCTTCAGATCTGATCTCAGTCTCAGTGTTAAAATCGCTTGTGTTTAATTTTCTATATTTCGATTATTTCGTCAGTTTTAACATGGCACGTACAAAGCAAACAGCTCGTAAATCGACTGGTGGTAAAGCTCCACGAAAACAATTAGCAACAAAGGCGGCGAGAAAAAGTGCCCCAGCAACTGGTGGCGTAAAGAAGCCACATCGTTATCGCCCAGGTACAGTTGCACTTCGTGAAATTCGTCGTTACCAAAAGAGTACTGAGCTTTTAATTCGTAAATTGCCATTCCAACGTTTAGTTCGTGAAATCGCACAAGATTTCAAAACTGATTTACGTTTCCAAAGTTCCGCTGTTATGGCTCTGCAAGAAGCTAGTGAAGCATATTTAGTTGGTCTTTTTGAAGATACTAACTTGTGCGCTATCCATGCTAAGCGAGTTACTATTATGCCAAAAGACATCCAATTGGCTCGTCGAATTCGCGGTGAACGTGCTTAAGAATTTTACCAATTTTTCTTTTCAAACATTAACAAACGGTCCTTTTCAGGACCACCAATTCTAATGATTTAAAGAGATTTAAATTACCTTCAAACGTTTGCTTTTGATAATTTTACAAATCCATTGAATTTTGTATTTTTTCATGTTTTATTTATGAAAATTAGTGTTACTCTTACTGTTACCCATGAAAAATATCCCTAAAATCCGAATTTGTTTTACAATAAATGAATATGATTAAATTATATAAAAATTTCATGTTTTATTCGAAGGTCTTTGTTTTTTTTTTTATTTTTCGCGAGATTGACTACAAGATTTTGTAGATCGGGATATTCAAAAACAAGGTTTGAAAAGGGGGATTTTGCGAGTCACATTATTATCAAAATGTCGCTCGGTAGATAATTTACTTCCTTATTTTAACCCGTTCAAGGGACTATATAAATAAATGGAAATAAAACACTTTTTCAGCATACATTTAATTCATATCATTTATTGAAAATAAAATGAAAAAACTAATTATATCCTTAAAGGATATTATGTGAGGACATGGTATATACTACAATACTCAACAAACAGTTGATTTTATAAAAATAGGATGCATCTACCATAGCAAAGCGATATATTTTAAATATTTATATTTCAAACACTAAAAAAAAATTAAACGAAATAGTGATATATATTTTATACCATCGCCCTTGAAAGGGGTTAATACAAAAATAATTTAATAAGCGAATGTTTTATTTAGAAAAACAGTACAAATGAAAAAGAAAATTTTTCTCGTTTTATCTTTCGTAAAAATATGTCAATATCAAGTCAATTAATACTCTTAATATATCAAAATGGCGGCCCTGAAAAGGGCCATTTTTTCTTTGATTTGAATTACATTTCGTTTACTTGGAACTGGTGTATTTTGTGACGGCTTTGGTACCTTCACTTACAGCGTGCTTAGCCAATTCACCTGGCAACAATAAACGCACAGCGGTTTGGATTTCCCGACTAGTGATGGTTGAACGTTTATTATAATGAGCTAAACGAGATGCTTCAGCAGCGATACGCTCAAAAATATCATTAACGAAACTGTTCATAATACTCATCGCTTTTGAAGAAATACCAGTATCAGGATGAACTTGCTTTAACACTTTGTAAATGTAAATAGCATAACTTTCCTTCCTCTTGCGTTTCTTCTTCTTATCGGTTTTCGAAATATTCTTTTGAGCCTTGCCAGCTTTCTTAGCTGCTTTACCACTTGTTTTAGGCGGCATTATTTTCAAAACTTTTCAAATTCAAAATTGAACTAAACACAAAAATCCCACTTGATTATCGATTACAACCAACTAGCTTCGCTACCAAACAGCGACTGACGGATATGACGCCGTCCCCACTTTATTTATGAGCAATTCCATTGGAATGTTAGGTAGAATGCCACAACATAAAAATTATTCTCTATTCTCCGAGGCTTCACATAAATATACCCAGCAACATGGCTGCCACTCAGTTGTCGTTTGGACGCAGAGCTAAGCAGTTGAGCTTGTTTGAATTTTCCTTGTGAATTTTATTAAATTTAAAAAAAATGTCTGGTCGTGGTAAAGGTGGAAAAGTTAAGGGAAAGGCAAAGTCCCGATCAAATCGTGCTGGTCTGCAATTTCCAGTTGGTCGTATTCATCGATTATTGAGAAAGGGCAATTACGCTGAACGTGTTGGAGCTGGTGCGCCAGTATATTTAGCTGCTGTAATGGAATATTTGGCAGCTGAAGTACTTGAGTTGGCTGGTAATGCTGCACGTGATAATAAGAAAACAAGAATTATTCCACGTCATTTACAATTGGCGATTCGTAATGACGAAGAGTTAAATAAACTGTTATCTGGTGTTACAATCGCTCAAGGTGGTGTTTTACCAAACATTCAGGCTGTTCTTTTGCCGAAAAAGACCGAAAAGAAAGCTTAAATTCCTTTTTCCAGTACTGTATCGATATTTAAAAAAAAAACCGTCCTTTTCAGGACGACCAAATAAATATTTAAAGAGTTTTAAATATTACTACCATAATCTTTAACACATTGACTTTTATTTCCTGAGTAGGAAACAATAAATTATGATTGTTAAAATATTGACTTTAAAACGTCAAATCTAGTCTTTTGTAAAATTCAAAATTGATTTCCTCATAAAGTATTGATAAGCCGCCATATATAATTTCTCGAACGTTTAGATACCGCCATTTTAATTTTATTGCCTGCTTTTTTTACCTACCATACACAAAATAAATAAAATAGCAAAAAACCAATTTTATTCGATTTAAAAAGAATTTATTTAGGTTTTAAAATAAATAAACATTGCCTTCTTTACTTTTCAAAATCATTTCAACTTTAGATTTAATATTTTTCAAACAATTTTTGAATCAAATAAAAACAATTCTAAACCGTTTGAAATTAAAAATGTGAAAATTTAAATGATTTTTAACAAGATCCTTCCGACGAAATATTTTTACGCGGTTCTTCTTATAAATATAAGAGAATCTAGCATCAAGTAAACTTTAGCGTTCCCAAATCAAGGCTCTCGATGCAAATATTAGAATCTAGCTGAGGCCAACGGTTAACAAAATGTAGCCACATTGTTCAAGGCAAACCTCTAAATTTCGTGGAAAATAACTGGATGAATTTTATTTGCTCAGTCTAATATTTAATTGCATTAATAGATTTTTCTCCCTCTATTTGAAATTAGGGATATATCACTGAAGTAAATACGCGTTCAGAAACCACGCCACGTTTTTTTATACACAAAAAAAAATACCTTTCTTTTCTACACAAACTTTTAATTCATTGTACAAGTAACGAAACTTAACATAAAAATAGATCTTTAATTCCTCTTTATTTAAAAGATATTGTGGCCCTGAAAAGGGCCGTTTTTCAATTCGATTGATTTAAAATCAACAATTCTTAACCACCAAAACCGTACAAAGTGCGGCCTTGACGTTTCAATGCGTATACAACATCCATGGCTGTTACAGTTTTTCTTTTAGCATGTTCAGTATATGTTACAGCATCACGGATAACATTTTCCAAAAATACTTTTAAAACGCCTCGAGTTTCTTCATATATTAAACCCGAGATACGTTTAACACCACCACGGCGAGCTAAACGTCGAATAGCTGGCTTCGTAATACCTTGAATGTTATCACGAAGCACCTTACGATGTCTTTTGGCACCACCTTTTCCCAAACCTTTGCCACCTTTACCGCGACCAGTCATTCTGATGTAAAAATATCAAATAAAACTTGAAAATCACAAAGAGATACCAACTCAACTAGGCAGAAGCCAAACTGAAAATGCTTCCTTCTTAATTGAACACTCGTATAAATACAAAACGTGTCTATCACCCCTCCACAAAAACTTCCACTTCATATATAAAACATTTTAAAGCGTTTTTCTTTAGTATTAGGAGCAAGTAAGATTCATTTACTGATTCAATTAAATAGAAAGAACTTTATAAGCTACTAATAAACAAAAAATAATACTAAATTTTCGATTATTTTAGAAGAAATTTCATTTATTGACGAATTTTTTCCCCTCTTTTGACATTTCATGTGTCAATAATGAGTGGATAAATAGTAAAATTCGTATTGAGATTGAAAAAGCTAGTTTTATTAAATGCAATTATAATTTTATATTAAAATCTTTAACAAAAAACAATTTAGAGTTATAAAAACAATAACCAAAATGAAAAGAAACAAGAAATACCTAAAACGACGCTAAATTCAATGCAATTATCATTAAGAAGCCAAGCCAAGCCAAGCCATTTCAACCCAAGCCAAGCCAATTACATTGACATTAAACTGAATCAAATATTTCTAAAATTCAAGTTTAAATGATAATGTTAATGTTAATATAAGTCTGGTTTTAAAAAATTGTGATTTAATTTAGAGAGTTTTATGTAATATATGTAAAAAACAATGATTTTACTTAGAATGAGGAGAATCTGTTATACATCGAGTGGGGATAGAAAATGCCAAGAATCGGATTTTCTATAAATACAAAGGCAAAAGGGGACGACATTTCAATGTGAATTTGGTCGTTGGTCTCTTCAGATCTGATCTCAGTCTCAGTGTTAAAATCGCTTGTGTTTAATTTTCTATATTTCGATTATTTCGTCAGTTTTAACATGGCACGTACAAAGCAAACAGCTCGTAAATCGACTGGTGGTAAAGCTCCACGAAAACAATTAGCAACAAAGGCGGCGAGAAAAAGTGCCCCAGCAACTGGTGGCGTAAAGAAGCCACATCGTTATCGCCCAGGTACAGTTGCACTTCGTGAAATTCGTCGTTACCAAAAGAGTACTGAGCTTTTAATTCGTAAATTGCCATTCCAACGTTTAGTTCGTGAAATCGCACAAGATTTCAAAACTGATTTACGTTTCCAAAGTTCCGCTGTTATGGCTCTGCAAGAAGCTAGTGAAGCATATTTAGTTGGTCTTTTTGAAGATACTAACTTGTGCGCTATCCATGCTAAGCGAGTTACTATTATGCCAAAAGACATCCAATTGGCTCGTCGAATTCGCGGTGAACGTGCTTAAGAATTTTACCAATTTTTCTTTTCAAACATTAACAAACGGTCCTTTTCAGGACCACCAATTCTAATGATTTAAAGAGATTTAAATTACCTTCAAACGTTTGCTTTTGATAATTTTACAAATCCATTGAATTTTGTATTTTTTCATGTTTTATTTATGAAAATTAGTGTTACTCTTACTGTTACCCATGAAAAATATCCCTAAAATCCGAATTTGTTTTACAATAAATGAATATGATTAAATTATATAAAAATTTCATGTTTTATTCGAAGGTCTTTGTTTTTTTTTTATTTTTCGCGAGATTGACTACAAGATTTTGTAGATCGGGATATTCAAAAACAAGGTTTGAAAAGGGGGATTTTGCGAGTCACATTATTATCAAAATGTCGCTCGGTAGATAATTTACTTCCTTATTTTTAACCTTTCAAGGGACTATATAATTTAATGGAAATAAAACACTTTCAGCGTACATTTAATTCATATCATTTATTGAAAATAAAATGAAAAAACTAATTATATCCTTAAAGGATATTATGTGAGGACATGGTATATACTACAATACTCAACAAACAGTTGATTTTATAAAAATAGGATGCATCTACCATAGCAAAGCGATATATTTTAAATATTTATATTTCAAACACTAAAAAAAAATTAAACGAAATAGTGATATATATTTTATACCATCGCCCTTGAAAGGGGTTAATACAAAAATAATTTAATAAGCGAATGTTTTATTTAGAAAAACAGTACAAATGAAAAAGAAAATTTTTCTCGTTTTATCTTTCGTAAAAATATGTCAATATCAAGTCAATTAATACTCTTAATATATCAAAATGGCGGCCCTGAAAAGGGCCATTTTTTCTTTGATTTGAATTACATTTCGTTTACTTGGAACTGGTGTATTTTGTGACGGCTTTGGTACCTTCACTTACAGCGTGCTTAGCCAATTCACCTGGCAACAATAAACGCACAGCGGTTTGGATTTCCCGACTAGTGATGGTTGAACGTTTATTATAATGAGCTAAACGAGATGCTTCAGCAGCGATACGCTCAAAAATATCATTAACGAAACTGTTCATAATACTCATCGCTTTTGAAGAAATACCAGTATCAGGATGAACTTGCTTTAACACTTTGTAAATGTAAATAGCATAACTTTCCTTCCTCTTGCGTTTCTTCTTCTTATCGGTTTTCGAAATATTCTTTTGAGCCTTGCCAGCTTTCTTAGCTGCTTTACCACTTGTTTTAGGCGGCATTATTTTCAAAACTTTTCAAATTCAAAATTGAACTAAACACAAAAATCCCACTTGATTATCGATTACAACCAACTAGCTTCGCTACCAAACAGCGACTGACGGATATGACGCCGTCCCCACTTTATTTATGAGCAATTCCATTGGAATGTTAGGTAGAATCATAGAAAAATATACTTAAATAGAACTGTCGCTTCAGGGGTTTTCCATATACCAGTGTGAGAGGAAACGGGATGAACTTAGGAATTTTATATACTTTCTCTCTTTACCACATTCATCAGATAGGAAGCATAAAAAAATGTGCTAAAAGCAAGCAATCAGGGTTAGTCAGCTATATTCTAAACGTTCAAAATTTCTCTAAAGTATGGAGCAAAACAAAAATTTTTAGTATGGTTTTAACTGTTTAAGTGTTTTTTAGTCATGTTTATGGTGAAAGGAATTTTACTAAAGATTCTTAATGCGGAAAAAATTGAATTACAATGGAAAAATTGCACTTAAACTGTTTTGTTGTACTAAAATGCAAATTCATGCGTGTACTAAAACTTTGCACATCCCTGAAATTTCTATTTGACATTTTCTCTTACACCCGACCCCCTTTGTCATTTGTACCAGAACATACAAGGCAAGTTGAGGTGAGAGGCAAGCGGATTTTTTGTTTTGAACTATTTGTTTATGTTTCAGTATCTTATCCTTCGAATAAGAATAACAGGAAGACAGAATCTGCACATCTACAGTGTCCGTGAGTGAAGCATTTTTTCTGAATAGCCCCAAAGAGATTTCTGATTATCCCCAAAGAGATTTTACCGTCCGAAAAGTCACATTTAGTCACATTTTTTCACATTTCCACAGCATGTCACGTTATTTTATGTTTTTATCATTAATAAGCGGTGAGTTTTGCATCGAAATTAATTTAGTTTGCGCGAATTAAGTCAGTAAATTAAACAAAATTCGATGAAAACCGAAACGTAAAACTGGCTTCAATTATAAACACGAGAACTGTCAAATAGATGGTATTGCCATATAACTTTTATTTGTACTTAAACTAAAAATAGCGCCAAATTTAAAATTTATGGATGTTTTTGTATACCCTATTCTAAAATACAACCTAACATTTGTTATACAGTAATCCCCCGCTTTACGGACGGGATGCGTTCTACGGAAACTGTCCGTATATCGAAAATCCGTAAAACGAAACCTATTTTAGTATGAGATTGTACTGGGAATAAATAGATGTGTTCCAATCAATAGAAATGTCCGTAGAAAGAAACCTATTTTAGTATAAGATCGTATTAAAAATAGATAGATGCGTACCAAAAAAATCCGTTATATGAAACAGATTAGTATAATATATTAAAATAATTATTTAACCACTAGAATAATGAGAAAACTATATAATTATAGAAAAAAAATATTTATACTACTTGAAATGGAGCATAAATCAATTGAATATGTTAAAACCAACAAAATATTATGGGACAAATCATGCCGCGGACAAAAAAACGTAGCTGTTTCTACGTAGGTTTCTGCTAGTTTCGTCAGAATTCAAATTTCATTGTGGGACAGAAAGCAGATTCTGCTTCTGCTGCTGCTTCTGCTTCTACCTCTGCTGCTGCCTCTGCCCAATTGGAGTTCTCGCTTAAGAATAGCAAATAGATTTTTTAAAAATACACCGCACTGCAGTTTTTTATTGCATTTTTTTAATTCTCTTTTGTGTATACACAAAATGTGTCAGAAATTTCGGGGAAATTAAGTATGTACATTTACAATAAATACAACATTTTTTTCTTTTTCTTGATTTTTTTCTGTGATTCAAAAAAAAAATTTTTTTGTCCGTAATAGCGAATTTTTTTATCCGTATAGCGAATTTGTTCCTATATTAGTCATGTCCGTAACTTCGAATTTCCGTAAAACGAGCGTCCGTATAGCGGGGGATTACTCTACTCCTTTTATACCTTCAAAATGGCGTACCTAAAAAAAATAACTGAAACTAAACTCCTATTACCCTTCTGCAAACTAATTTCATTGTTAGGATAATATTAAATGAAGTATGACTTGAGCAGAAAACATTTTATTTTCGCTCTTATTCAACTTAACAAAACACAAATCATGGACAAAAAATAACCAAACGTTAATATTTCTTGTCCACTCTTGCAAAGAGCATTATAGAGAAGTTGAAAATTCTCTATAATGCTCTTCATTTTAACTGAAAACCAGCGTTTTTTAAACTATTTGTACAGGGGTTTGGATCGAAAAAAGGTTACAAATAAAAGTGTATTGAAGAGTTTTATTAAATTTCGTAATGTTAACACTATTTATAAATAAAAAGTCTGAAAACATTTACTTCATTTACGGATTGCAAAAATATTTTTTTCCTTGTACTAAACATTAATATATATCTGGCAATATTGGTTCTCAACATTTATAAACATGACATATATTTTCTCATTCCCTCTCAAATGCGAAGCGAGAGGCCGTTGCTCGCGCTGCAAAGAAGAGATAGCGCGACTTTCCCCTCAATTTAGGGGAAATATTTCAAAAATTTAGTTCTGAGCAAAAGTTCTATTTAAGTATATTTTTCTATGGTAGAATGCCACAACATAAAAATTATTCTCTATTCTCCGAGGCTTCACATAAATATACCCAGCAACATGGCTGCCACTCAGTTGTCGTTTGGACGCAGAGCTAAGCAGTTGAGCTTGTTTGAATTTTCCTTGTGAATTTTATTAAATTTAAAAAAAATGTCTGGTCGTGGTAAAGGTGGAAAAGTTAAGGGAAAGGCAAAGTCCCGATCAAATCGTGCTGGTCTGCAATTTCCAGTTGGTCGTATTCATCGATTATTGAGAAAGGGCAATTACGCTGAACGTGTTGGAGCTGGTGCGCCAGTATATTTAGCTGCTGTAATGGAATATTTGGCAGCTGAAGTACTTGAGTTAGCTGGTAATGCTGCACGTGATAATAAGAAAACGAGAATTATTCCACGTCATTTACAATTGGCGATTCGTAATGACGAAGAGTTAAATAAACTGTTATCTGGTGTTACAATCGCTCAAGGTGGTGTTTTACCAAACATTCAGGCTGTTCTTTTGCCGAAAAAGACCGAAAAGAAAGCTTAAATTCCTTTTTCCAGTACTGTATCGATATTTAAAAAAAAAAACCGTCCTTTTCAGGACGACCAAATAAATATTTAAAGAGTTTTAAATATTACTACCATAATCTTTAACACATTGACTTTTATTTCCTGAGTAGGAAACAATAAATTATGATTGTTAAAATATTGACTTTAAAACGTCAAATCTAGTCTTTTGTAAAATTCAAAATTGATTTCCTCATAAAGTATTGATAAGCCGCCATATATAATTTCTCGAACGTTTAGATACCGCCATTTTAATTTTATTGCCTGCTTTTTTTACCTACCATACACAAAATAAATAAAATAGCAAAAAACCAATTTTATTCGATTTAAAAAGAATTTATTTAGGTTTTAAAATAAATAAACATTGCCTTCTTTACTTTTCAAAATCATTTCAACTTTAGATTTAATATTTTTCAAACAATTTTTGAATCAAATAAAAACAATTCTAAACCGTTTGAAATTAAAAATGTGAAAATTTAAATGATTTTTAACAAGATCCTTCCGACGAAATATTTTTACGCGGTTCTTCTTATAAATATAAGAGAATCTAGCATCAAGTAAACTTTAGCGTTCCCAAATCAAGGCTCTCGATGCAAATATTAGAATCTAGCTGAGGCCAACGGTTAACAAAATGTAGCCACATTGTTCAAGGCAAACCTCTAAATTTCGTGGAAAATAACTGGATGAATTTTATTTGCTCAGTCTAATATTTAATTGCATTAATAGATTTTTCTCCCTCTATTTGAAATTAGGGATATATCACTGAAGTAAATACGCGTTCAGAAACCACGCCACGTTTTTTTATACACAAAAAAAAATACCTTTCTTTTCTACACAAACTTTTAATTCATTGTACAAGTAACGAAACTTAACATAAAAATAGATCTTTAATTCCTCTTTATTTAAAAGATATTGTGGCCCTGAAAAGGGCCGTTTTTCAATTCGATTGATTTAAAATCAACAATTCTTAACCACCAAAACCGTACAAAGTGCGGCCTTGACGTTTCAATGCGTATACAACATCCATGGCTGTTACAGTTTTTCTTTTAGCATGTTCAGTATATGTTACAGCATCACGGATAACATTTTCCAAAAATACTTTTAAAACGCCTCGAGTTTCTTCATATATTAAACCCGAGATACGTTTAACACCACCACGGCGAGCTAAACGTCGAATAGCTGGCTTCGTAATACCTTGAATGTTATCACGAAGCACCTTACGATGTCTTTTGGCACCACCTTTTCCCAAACCTTTGCCACCTTTACCGCGACCAGTCATTCTGATGTAAAAATATCAAATAAAACTTGAAAATCACAAAGAGATACCAACTCAACTAGGCAGAAGCCAAACTGAAAATGCTTCCTTCTTAATTGAACACTCGTATAAATACAAAACGTGTCTATCACCCCTCCACAAAAACTTCCACTTCATATATAAAACATTTTAAAGCGTTTTTCTTTAGTATTAGGAGCAAGTAAGATTCATTTACTGATTCAATTAAATAGAAAGAACTTTATAAGCTACTAATAAACAAAAAATAATACTAAATTTTCGATTATTTTAGAAGAAATTTCATTTATTGACGAATTTTTTCCCCTCTTTTGACATTTCATGTGTCAATAATGAGTGGATAAATAGTAAAATTCGTATTGAGATTGAAAAAGCTAGTTTTATTAAATGCAATTATAATTTTATATTAAAATCTTTAACAAAAAACAATTTAGAGTTATAAAAACAATAACCAAAATGAAAAGAAACAAGAAATACCTAAAACGACGCTAAATTCAATGCAATTATCATTAAGAAGCCAAGCCAAGCCAAGCCATTTCAACCCAAGCCAAGCCAATTACATTGACATTAAACTGAATCAAATATTTCTAAAATTCAAGTTTAAATGATAATGTTAATGTTAATATAAGTCTGGTTTTAAAAAATTGTGATTTAATTTAGAGAGTTTTATGTAATATATGTAAAAAACAATGATTTTACTTAGAATGAGGAGAATCTGTTATACATCGAGTGGGGATAGAAAATGCCAAGAATCGGATTTTCTATAAATACAAAGGCAAAAGGGGACGACATTTCAATGTGAATTTGGTCGTTGGTCTCTTCAGATCTGATCTCAGTCTCAGTGTTAAAATCGCTTGTGTTTAATTTTCTATATTTCGATTATTTCGTCAGTTTTAACATGGCACGTACAAAGCAAACAGCTCGTAAATCGACTGGTGGTAAAGCTCCACGAAAACAATTAGCAACAAAGGCGGCGAGAAAAAGTGCCCCAGCAACTGGTGGCGTAAAGAAGCCACATCGTTATCGCCCAGGTACAGTTGCACTTCGTGAAATTCGTCGTTACCAAAAGAGTACTGAGCTTTTAATTCGTAAATTGCCATTCCAACGTTTAGTTCGTGAAATCGCACAAGATTTCAAAACTGATTTACGTTTCCAAAGTTCCGCTGTTATGGCTCTGCAAGAAGCTAGTGAAGCATATTTAGTTGGTCTTTTTGAAGATACTAACTTGTGCGCTATCCATGCTAAGCGAGTTACTATTATGCCAAAAGACATCCAATTGGCTCGTCGAATTCGCGGTGAACGTGCTTAAGAATTTTACCAATTTTTCTTTTCAAACATTAACAAACGGTCCTTTTCAGGACCACCAATTCTAATGATTTAAAGAGATTTAAATTACCTTCAAACGTTTGCTTTTGATAATTTTACAAATCCATTGAATTTTGTATTTTTTCATGTTTTATTTATGAAAATTAGTGTTACTCTTACTGTTACCCATGAAAAATATCCCTAAAATCCGAATTTGTTTTACAATAAATGAATATGATTAAATTATATAAAAATTTCATGTTTTATTCGAAGGTCTTTGTTTTTTTTTTATTTTTCGCGAGATTGACTACAAGATTTTGTAGATCGGGATATTCAAAAACAAGGTTTGAAAAGGGGGATTTTGCGAGTCACATTATTATCAAAATGTCGCTCGGTAGATAATTTACTTCCTTATTTTTAACCTTTCAAGGGACTATATAATTTAATGGAAATAAAACACTTTCAGCGTACATTTAATTCATATCATTTATTGAAAATAAAATGAAAAAACTAATTATATCCTTAAAGGATATTATGTGAGGACATGGTATATACTACAATACTCAACAAACAGTTGATTTTATAAAAATAGGATGCATCTACCATAGCAAAGCGATATATTTTAAATATTTATATTTCAAACACTAAAAAAAAATTAAACGAAATAGTGATATATATTTTATACCATCGCCCTTGAAAGGGGTTAATACAAAAATAATTTAATAAGCGAATGTTTTATTTAGAAAAACAGTACAAATGAAAAAGAAAATTTTTCTCGTTTTATCTTTCGTAAAAATATGTCAATATCAAGTCAATTAATACTCTTAATATATCAAAATGGCGGCCCTGAAAAGGGCCATTTTTTCTTTGATTTGAATTACATTTCGTTTACTTGGAACTGGTGTATTTTGTGACGGCTTTGGTACCTTCACTTACAGCGTGCTTAGCCAATTCACCTGGCAACAATAAACGCACAGCGGTTTGGATTTCCCGACTAGTGATGGTTGAACGTTTATTATAATGAGCTAAACGAGATGCTTCAGCAGCGATACGCTCAAAAATATCATTAACGAAACTGTTCATAATACTCATCGCTTTTGAAGAAATACCAGTATCAGGATGAACTTGCTTTAACACTTTGTAAATGTAAATAGCATAACTTTCCTTCCTCTTGCGTTTCTTCTTCTTATCGGTTTTCGAAATATTCTTTTGAGCCTTGCCAGCTTTCTTAGCTGCTTTACCACTTGTTTTAGGCGGCATTATTTTCAAAACTTTTCAAATTCAAAATTGAACTAAACACAAAAATCCCACTTGATTATCGATTACAACCAACTAGCTTCGCTACCAAACAGCGACTGACGGATATGACGCCGTCCCCACTTTATTTATGAGCAATTCCATTGGAATGTTAGGTAGAATCATAGAAAAATATACTTAAATAGAACTGTCGCTTCAGGGGTTTTCCATATACCAGTGTGAGAGGAAACGGGATGAACTTAGGAATTTTATATACTTTCTCTCTTTACCACATTCATCAGATAGGAAGCATAAAAAAATGTGCTAAAAGCAAGCAATCAGGGTTAGTCAGCTATATTCTAAACGTTCAAAATTTCTCTAAAGTATGGAGCAAAACAAAAATTTTTAGTATGGTTTTAACTGTTTAAGTGTTTTTTAGTCATGTTTATGGTGAAAGGAATTTTACTAAAGATTCTTAATGCGGAAAAAATTGAATTACAATGGAAAAATTGCACTTAAACTGTTTTGTTGTACTAAAATGCAAATTCATGCGTGTACTAAAACTTTGCACATCCCTGAAATTTCTATTTGACATTTTCTCTTACACCCGACCCCCTTTGTCATTTGTACCAGAACATACAAGGCAAGTTGAGGTGAGAGGCAAGCGGATTTTTTGTTTTGAACTATTTGTTTATGTTTCAGTATCTTATCCTTCGAATAAGAATAACAGGAAGACAGAATCTGCACATCTACAGTGTCCGTGAGTGAAGCATTTTTTCTGAATAGCCCCAAAGAGATTTCTGATTATCCCCAAAGAGATTTTACCGTCCGAAAAGTCACATTTAGTCACATTTTTTCACATTTCCACAGCATGTCACGTTATTTTATGTTTTTATCATTAATAAGCGGTGAGTTTTGCATCGAAATTAATTTAGTTTGCGCGAATTAAGTCAGTAAATTAAACAAAATTCGATGAAAACCGAAACGTAAAACTGGCTTCAATTATAAACACGAGAACTGTCAAATAGATGGTATTGCCATATAACTTTTATTTGTACTTAAACTAAAAATAGCGCCAAATTTAAAATTTATGGATGTTTTTGTATACCCTATTCTAAAATACAACCTAACATTTGTTATACAGTAATCCCCCGCTTTACGGACGGGATGCGTTCTACGGAAACTGTCCGTATATCGAAAATCCGTAAAACGAAACCTATTTTAGTATGAGATTGTACTGGGAATAAATAGATGTGTTCCAATCAATAGAAATGTCCGTAGAAAGAAACCTATTTTAGTATAAGATCGTATTAAAAATAGATAGATGCGTACCAAAAAAATCCGTTATATGAAACAGATTAGTATAATATATTAAAATAATTATTTAACCACTAGAATAATGAGAAAACTATATAATTATAGAAAAAAAATATTTATACTACTTGAAATGGAGCATAAATCAATTGAATATGTTAAAACCAACAAAATATTATGGGACAAATCATGCCGCGGACAAAAAAACGTAGCTGTTTCTACGTAGGTTTCTGCTAGTTTCGTCAGAATTCAAATTTCATTGTGGGACAGAAAGCAGATTCTGCTTCTGCTGCTGCTTCTGCTTCTACCTCTGCTGCTGCCTCTGCCCAATTGGAGTTCTCGCTTAAGAATAGCAAATAGATTTTTTAAAAATACACCGCACTGCAGTTTTTTATTGCATTTTTTTAATTCTCTTTTGTGTATACACAAAATGTGTCAGAAATTTCGGGGAAATTAAGTATGTACATTTACAATAAATACAACATTTTTTTCTTTTTCTTGATTTTTTTCTGTGATTCAAAAAAAAAATTTTTTTGTCCGTAATAGCGAATTTTTTTATCCGTATAGCGAATTTGTTCCTATATTAGTCATGTCCGTAACTTCGAATTTCCGTAAAACGAGCGTCCGTATAGCGGGGGATTACTCTACTCCTTTTATACCTTCAAAATGGCGTACCTAAAAAAAATAACTGAAACTAAACTCCTATTACCCTTCTGCAAACTAATTTCATTGTTAGGATAATATTAAATGAAGTATGACTTGAGCAGAAAACATTTTATTTTCGCTCTTATTCAACTTAACAAAACACAAATCATGGACAAAAAATAACCAAACGTTAATATTTCTTGTCCACTCTTGCAAAGAGCATTATAGAGAAGTTGAAAATTCTCTATAATGCTCTTCATTTTAACTGAAAACCAGCGTTTTTTAAACTATTTGTACAGGGGTTTGGATCGAAAAAAGGTTACAAATAAAAGTGTATTGAAGAGTTTTATTAAATTTCGTAATGTTAACACTATTTATAAATAAAAAGTCTGAAAACATTTACTTCATTTACGGATTGCAAAAATATTTTTTTCCTTGTACTAAACATTAATATATATCTGGCAATATTGGTTCTCAACATTTATAAACATGACATATATTTTCTCATTCCCTCTCAAATGCGAAGCGAGAGGCCGTTGCTCGCGCTGCAAAGAAGAGATAGCGCGACTTTCCCCTCAATTTAGGGGAAATATTTCAAAAATTTAGTTCTGAGCAAAAGTTCTATTTAAGTATATTTTTCTATGGTAGAATGCCACAACATAAAAATTATTCTCTATTCTCCGAGGCTTCACATAAATATACCCAGCAACATGGCTGCCACTCAGTTGTCGTTTGGACGCAGAGCTAAGCAGTTGAGCTTGTTTGAATTTTCCTTGTGAATTTTATTAAATTTAAAAAAAATGTCTGGTCGTGGTAAAGGTGGAAAAGTTAAGGGAAAGGCAAAGTCCCGATCAAATCGTGCTGGTCTGCAATTTCCAGTTGGTCGTATTCATCGATTATTGAGAAAGGGCAATTACGCTGAACGTGTTGGAGCTGGTGCGCCAGTATATTTAGCTGCTGTAATGGAATATTTGGCAGCTGAAGTACTTGAGTTAGCTGGTAATGCTGCACGTGATAATAAGAAAACGAGAATTATTCCACGTCATTTACAATTGGCGATTCGTAATGACGAAGAGTTAAATAAACTGTTATCTGGTGTTACAATCGCTCAAGGTGGTGTTTTACCAAACATTCAGGCTGTTCTTTTGCCGAAAAAGACCGAAAAGAAAGCTTAAATTCCTTTTTCCAGTACTGTATCGATATTTAAAAAAAAAAACCGTCCTTTTCAGGACGACCAAATAAATATTTAAAGAGTTTTAAATATTACTACCATAATCTTTAACACATTGACTTTTATTTCCTGAGTAGGAAACAATAAATTATGATTGTTAAAATATTGACTTTAAAACGTCAAATCTAGTCTTTTGTAAAATTCAAAATTGATTTCCTCATAAAGTATTGATAAGCCGCCATATATAATTTCTCGAACGTTTAGATACCGCCATTTTAATTTTATTGCCTGCTTTTTTTACCTACCATACACAAAATAAATAAAATAGCAAAAAACCAATTTTATTCGATTTAAAAAGAATTTATTTAGGTTTTAAAATAAATAAACATTGCCTTCTTTACTTTTCAAAATCATTTCAACTTTAGATTTAATATTTTTCAAACAATTTTTGAATCAAATAAAAACAATTCTAAACCGTTTGAAATTAAAAATGTGAAAATTTAAATGATTTTTAACAAGATCCTTCCGACGAAATATTTTTACGCGGTTCTTCTTATAAATATAAGAGAATCTAGCATCAAGTAAACTTTAGCGTTCCCAAATCAAGGCTCTCGATGCAAATATTAGAATCTAGCTGAGGCCAACGGTTAACAAAATGTAGCCACATTGTTCAAGGCAAACCTCTAAATTTCGTGGAAAATAACTGGATGAATTTTATTTGCTCAGTCTAATATTTAATTGCATTAATAGATTTTTCTCCCTCTATTTGAAATTAGGGATATATCACTGAAGTAAATACGCGTTCAGAAACCACGCCACGTTTTTTTATACACAAAAAAAAAATACCTTTCTTTTCTACACAAACTTTTAATTCATTGTACAAGTAACGAAACTTAACATAAAAATAGATCTTTAATTCCTCTTTATTTAAAAGATATTGTGGCCCTGAAAAGGGCCGTTTTTCAATTCGATTGATTTAAAATCAACAATTCTTAACCACCAAAACCGTACAAAGTGCGGCCTTGACGTTTCAATGCGTATACAACATCCATGGCTGTTACAGTTTTTCTTTTAGCATGTTCAGTATATGTTACAGCATCACGGATAACATTTTCCAAAAATACTTTTAAAACGCCTCGAGTTTCTTCATATATTAAACCCGAGATACGTTTAACACCACCACGGCGAGCTAAACGTCGAATAGCTGGCTTCGTAATACCTTGAATGTTATCACGAAGTACCTTACGATGTCTTTTGGCACCACCTTTTCCCAAACCTTTGCCACCTTTACCGCGACCAGTCATTCTGATGTAAAAATATCAAATAAAACTTGAAAATCACAAAGAGATACCAACTCAACTAGGCAGAAGCCAAACTGAAAATGCTTCCTTCTTAATTGAACACTCGTATAAATACAAAACGTGTCTATCACCCCTCCACAAAAACTTCCACTTCATATATAAAACATTTTAAAGCGTTTTTCTTTAGTATTAGGAGCAAGTAAGTAGAAAGAACTTTATAAGCTACTAATAAACAAAAAATAATACTAAATTTTCGATTATTTTAGAAGAAATTTCATTTATTGACGAATTTTTTCCCCTCTTTTGACATTTCATGTGTCAATAATGAGTGGATAAATAGTAAAATTCGTATTGAGATTGAAAAAGCTAGTTTTATTAAATGCAATTATAATTTTATATTAAAATCTTTAACAAAAAACAATTTAGAGTTATAAAAACAATAACCAAAATGAAAAGAAACAAGAAATACCTAAAACGACGCTAAATTCAATGCAATTATCATTAAGAAGCCAAGCCAAGCCAAGCCATTTCAACCCAAGCCAAGCCAATTACATTGACATTAAACTGAATCAAATATTTCTAAAATTCAAGTTTAAATGATAATGTTAATGTTAATATAAGTCTGGTTTTAAAAAATTGTGATTTAATTTAGAGAGTTTTATGTAATATATGTAAAAAACAATGATTTTACTTAGAATGAGGAGAATCTGTTATACATCGAGTGGGGATAGAAAATGCCAAGAATCGGATTTTCTATAAATACAAAGGCAAAAGGGGACGACATTTCAATGTGAATTTGGTCGTTGGTCTCTTCAGATCTGATCTCAGTCTCAGTGTTAAAATCGCTTGTGTTTAATTTTCTATATTTCGATTATTTCGTCAGTTTTAACATGGCACGTACAAAGCAAACAGCTCGTAAATCGACTGGTGGTAAAGCTCCACGAAAACAATTAGCAACAAAGGCGGCGAGAAAAAGTGCCCCAGCAACTGGTGGCGTAAAGAAGCCACATCGTTATCGCCCAGGTACAGTTGCACTTCGTGAAATTCGTCGTTACCAAAAGAGTACTGAGCTTTTAATTCGTAAATTGCCATTCCAACGTTTAGTTCGTGAAATCGCACAAGATTTCAAAACTGATTTACGTTTCCAAAGTTCCGCTGTTATGGCTCTGCAAGAAGCTAGTGAAGCATATTTAGTTGGTCTTTTTGAAGATACTAACTTGTGCGCTATCCATGCTAAGCGAGTTACTATTATGCCAAAAGACATCCAATTGGCTCGTCGAATTCGCGGTGAACGTGCTTAAGAATTTTACCAATTTTTCTTTTCAAACATTAACAAACGGTCCTTTTCAGGACCACCAATTCTAATGATTTAAAGAGATTTAAATTACCTTCAAACGTTTGCTTTTGATAATTTTACAAATCCATTGAATTTTGTATTTTTTCATGTTTTATTTATGAAAATTAGTGTTACTCTTACTGTTACCCATGAAAAATATCCCTAAAATCCGAATTTGTTTTACAATAAATGAATATGATTAAATTATATAAAAATTTCATGTTTTATTCGAAGGTCTTTGTTTTTTTTTTTATTTTTCGCGAGATTGACTACAAGATTTTGTAGATCGGGATATTCAAAAACAAGGTTTGAAAAGGGGGATTTTGCGAGTCACATTATTATCAAAATGTCGCTCGGTAGATAATTTACTTCCTTATTTTTAACCTTTCAAGGGACTATATAATTTAATGGAAATAAAACACTTTCAGCGTACATTTAATTCATATCATTTATTGAAAATAAAATGAAAAAACTAATTATATCCTTAAAGGATATTATGTGAGGACATGGTATATACTACAATACTCAACAAACAGTTGATTTTATAAAAATAGGATGCATCTACCATAGCAAAGCGATATATTTTAAATATTTATATTTCAAACACTAAAAAAAAATTAAACGAAATAGTGATATATATTTTATACCATCGCCCTTGAAAGGGGTTAATACAAAAATAATTTAATAAGCGAATGTTTTATTTAGAAAAACAGTACAAATGAAAAAGAAAATTTTTCTCGTTTTATCTTTCGTAAAAATATGTCAATATCAAGTCAATTAATACTCTTAATATATCAAAATGGCGGCCCTGAAAAGGGCCATTTTTTCTTTGATTTGAATTACATTTCGTTTACTTGGAACTGGTGTATTTTGTGACGGCTTTGGTACCTTCACTTACAGCGTGCTTAGCCAATTCACCTGGCAACAATAAACGCACAGCGGTTTGGATTTCCCGACTAGTGATGGTTGAACGTTTATTATAATGAGCTAAACGAGATGCTTCAGCAGCGATACGCTCAAAAATATCATTAACGAAACTGTTCATAATACTCATCGCTTTTGAAGAAATACCAGTATCAGGATGAACTTGCTTTAACACTTTGTAAATGTAAATAGCATAACTTTCCTTCCTCTTGCGTTTCTTCTTCTTATCGGTTTTCGAAATATTCTTTTGAGCCTTGCCAGCTTTCTTAGCTGCTTTACCACTTGTTTTAGGCGGCATTATTTTCAAAACTTTTCAAATTCAAAATTGAACTAAACACAAAAATCCCACTTGATTATCGATTACAACCAACTAGCTTCGCTACCAAACAGCGACTGACGGATATGACGCCGTCCCCACTTTATTTATGAGCAATTCCATTGGAATGTTAGGTAGAATGCCACAACATAAAAATTATTCTCTATTCTCCGAGGCTTCACATAAATATACCCAGCAACATGGCTGCCACTCAGTTGTCGTTTGGACGCAGAGCTAAGCAGTTGAGCTTGTTTGAATTTTCCTTGTGAATTTTATTAAATTTAAAAAAAATGTCTGGTCGTGGTAAAGGTGGAAAAGTTAAGGGAAAGGCAAAGTCCCGATCAAATCGTGCTGGTCTGCAATTTCCAGTTGGTCGTATTCATCGATTATTGAGAAAGGGCAATTACGCTGAACGTGTTGGAGCTGGTGCGCCAGTATATTTAGCTGCTGTAATGGAATATTTGGCAGCTGAAGTACTTGAGTTGGCTGGTAATGCTGCACGTGATAATAAGAAAACAAGAATTATTCCACGTCATTTACAATTGGCGATTCGTAATGACGAAGAGTTAAATAAACTGTTATCTGGTGTTACAATCGCTCAAGGTGGTGTTTTACCAAACATTCAGGCTGTTCTTTTGCCGAAAAAGACCGAAAAGAAAGCTTAAATTCCTTTTTCCAGTACTGTATCGATATTTAAAAAAAAAACCGTCCTTTTCAGGACGACCAAATAAATATTTAAAGAGTTTTAAATATTACTACCATAATCTTTAACACATTGACTTTTATTTCCTGAGTAGGAAACAATAAATTATGATTGTTAAAATATTGACTTTAAAACGTCAAATCTAGTCTTTTGTAAAATTCAAAATTGATTTCCTCATAAAGTATTGATAAGCCGCCATATATAATTTCTCGAACGTTTAGATACCGCCATTTTAATTTTATTGCCTGCTTTTTTTACCTACCATACACAAAATAAATAAAATAGCAAAAAACCAATTTTATTCGATTTAAAAAGAATTTATTTAGGTTTTAAAATAAATAAACATTGCCTTCTTTACTTTTCAAAATCATTTCAACTTTAGATTTAATATTTTTCAAACAATTTTTGAATCAAATAAAAACAATTCTAAACCGTTTGAAATTAAAAATGTGAAAATTTAAATGATTTTTAACAAGATCCTTCCGACGAAATATTTTTACGCGGTTCTTCTTATAAATATAAGAGAATCTAGCATCAAGTAAACTTTAGCGTTCCCAAATCAAGGCTCTCGATGCAAATATTAGAATCTAGCTGAGGCCAACGGTTAACAAAATGTAGCCACATTGTTCAAGGCAAACCTCTAAATTTCGTGGAAAATAACTGGATGAATTTTATTTGCTCAGTCTAATATTTAATTGCATTAATAGATTTTTCTCCCTCTATTTGAAATTAGGGATATATCACTGAAGTAAATACGCGTTCAGAAACCACGCCACGTTTTTTTATACACAAAAAAAAATACCTTTCTTTTCTACACAAACTTTTAATTCATTGTACAAGTAACGAAACTTAACATAAAAATAGATCTTTAATTCCTCTTTATTTAAAAGATATTGTGGCCCTGAAAAGGGCCGTTTTTCAATTCGATTGATTTAAAATCAACAATTCTTAACCACCAAAACCGTACAAAGTGCGGCCTTGACGTTTCAATGCGTATACAACATCCATGGCTGTTACAGTTTTTCTTTTAGCATGTTCAGTATATGTTACAGCATCACGGATAACATTTTCCAAAAATACTTTTAAAACGCCTCGAGTTTCTTCATATATTAAACCCGAGATACGTTTAACACCACCACGGCGAGCTAAACGTCGAATAGCTGGCTTCGTAATACCTTGAATGTTATCACGAAGTACCTTACGATGTCTTTTGGCACCACCTTTTCCCAAACCTTTGCCACCTTTACCGCGACCAGTCATTCTGATGTAAAAATATCAAATAAAACTTGAAAATCACAAAGAGATACCAACTCAACTAGGCAGAAGCCAAACTGAAAATGCTTCCTTCTTAATTGAACACTCGTATAAATACAAAACGTGTCTATCACCCCTCCACAAAAACTTCCACTTCATATATAAAACATTTTAAAGCGTTTTTCTTTAGTATTAGGAGCAAGTAAGATTCATTTACTGATTCAATTAAATAGAAAGAACTTTATAAGCTACTAATAAACAAAAAATAATACTAAATTTTCGATTATTTTAGAAGAAATTTCATTTATTGACGAATTTTTTCCCCTCTTTTGACATTTCATGTGTCAATAATGAGTGGATAAATAGTAAAATTCGTATTGAGATTGAAAAAGCTAGTTTTATTAAATGCAATTATAATTTTATATTAAAATCTTTAACAAAAAACAATTTAGAGTTATAAAAACAATAACCAAAATGAAAAGAAACAAGAAATACCTAAAACGACGCTAAATTCAATGCAATTATCATTAAGAAGCCAAGCCAAGCCAAGCCATTTCAACCCAAGCCAAGCCAATTACATTGACATTAAACTGAATCAAATATTTCTAAAATTCAAGTTTAAATGATAATGTTAATGTTAATATAAGTCTGGTTTTAAAAAATTGTGATTTAATTTAGAGAGTTTTATGTAATATATGTAAAAAACAATGATTTTACTTAGAATGAGGAGAATCTGTTATACATCGAGTGGGGATAGAAAATGCCAAGAATCGGATTTTCTATAAATACAAAGGCAAAAGGGGACGACATTTCAATGTGAATTTGGTCGTTGGTCTCTTCAGATCTGATCTCAGTCTCAGTGTTAAAATCGCTTGTGTTTAATTTTCTATATTTCGATTATTTCGTCAGTTTTAACATGGCACGTACAAAGCAAACAGCTCGTAAATCGACTGGTGGTAAAGCTCCACGAAAACAATTAGCAACAAAGGCGGCGAGAAAAAGTGCCCCAGCAACTGGTGGCGTAAAGAAGCCACATCGTTATCGCCCAGGTACAGTTGCACTTCGTGAAATTCGTCGTTACCAAAAGAGTACTGAGCTTTTAATTCGTAAATTGCCATTCCAACGTTTAGTTCGTGAAATCGCACAAGATTTCAAAACTGATTTACGTTTCCAAAGTTCCGCTGTTATGGCTCTGCAAGAAGCTAGTGAAGCATATTTAGTTGGTCTTTTTGAAGATACTAACTTGTGCGCTATCCATGCTAAGCGAGTTACTATTATGCCAAAAGACATCCAATTGGCTCGTCGAATTCGCGGTGAACGTGCTTAAGAATTTTACCAATTTTTCTTTTCAAACATTAACAAACGGTCCTTTTCAGGACCACCAATTCTAATGATTTAAAGAGATTTAAATTACCTTCAAACGTTTGCTTTTGATAATTTTACAAATCCATTGAATTTTGTATTTTTTCATGTTTTATTTATGAAAATTAGTGTTACTCTTACTGTTACCCATGAAAAATATCCCTAAAATCCGAATTTGTTTTACAATAAATGAATATGATTAAATTATATAAAAATTTCATGTTTTATTCGAAGGTCTTTGTTTTTTTTTTTATTTTTCGCGAGATTGACTACAAGATTTTGTAGATCGGGATATTCAAAAACAAGGTTTGAAAAGGGGGATTTTGCGAGTCACATTATTATCAAAATGTCGCTCGGTAGATAATTTACTTCCTTATTTTTAACCTTTCAAGGGACTATATAATTTAATGGAAATAAAACACTTTCAGCGTACATTTAATTCATATCATTTATTGAAAATAAAATGAAAAAACTAATTATATCCTTAAAGGATATTATGTGAGGACATGGTATATACTACAATACTCAACAAACAGTTGATTTTATAAAAATAGGATGCATCTACCATAGCAAAGCGATATATTTTAAATATTTATATTTCAAACACTAAAAAAAAATTAAACGAAATAGTGATATATATTTTATACCATCGCCCTTGAAAGGGGTTAATACAAAAATAATTTAATAAGCGAATGTTTTATTTAGAAAAACAGTACAAATGAAAAAGAAAATTTTTCTCGTTTTATCTTTCGTAAAAATATGTCAATATCAAGTCAATTAATACTCTTAATATATCAAAATGGCGGCCCTGAAAAGGGCCATTTTTTCTTTGATTTGAATTACATTTCGTTTACTTGGAACTGGTGTATTTTGTGACGGCTTTGGTACCTTCACTTACAGCGTGCTTAGCCAATTCACCTGGCAACAATAAACGCACAGCGGTTTGGATTTCCCGACTAGTGATGGTTGAACGTTTATTATAATGAGCTAAACGAGATGCTTCAGCAGCGATACGCTCAAAAATATCATTAACGAAACTGTTCATAATACTCATCGCTTTTGAAGAAATACCAGTATCAGGATGAACTTGCTTTAACACTTTGTAAATGTAAATAGCATAACTTTCCTTCCTCTTGCGTTTCTTCTTCTTATCGGTTTTCGAAATATTCTTTTGAGCCTTGCCAGCTTTCTTAGCTGCTTTACCACTTGTTTTAGGCGGCATTATTTTCAAAACTTTTCAAATTCAAAATTGAACTAAACACAAAAATCCCACTTGATTATCGATTACAACCAACTAGCTTCGCTACCAAACAGCGACTGACGGATATGACGCCGTCCCCACTTTATTTATGAGCAATTCCATTGGAATGTTAGGTAGAATGCCACAACATAAAAATTATTCTCTATTCTCCGAGGCTTCACATAAATATACCCAGCAACATGGCTGCCACTCAGTTGTCGTTTGGACGCAGAGCTAAGCAGTTGAGCTTGTTTGAATTTTCCTTGTGAATTTTATTAAATTTAAAAAAAATGTCTGGTCGTGGTAAAGGTGGAAAAGTTAAGGGAAAGGCAAAGTCCCGATCAAATCGTGCTGGTCTGCAATTTCCAGTTGGTCGTATTCATCGATTATTGAGAAAGGGCAATTACGCTGAACGTGTTGGAGCTGGTGCGCCAGTATATTTAGCTGCTGTAATGGAATATTTGGCAGCTGAAGTACTTGAGTTGGCTGGTAATGCTGCACGTGATAATAAGAAAACAAGAATTATTCCACGTCATTTACAATTGGCGATTCGTAATGACGAAGAGTTAAATAAACTGTTATCTGGTGTTACAATCGCTCAAGGTGGTGTTTTACCAAACATTCAGGCTGTTCTTTTGCCGAAAAAGACCGAAAAGAAAGCTTAAATTCCTTTTTCCAGTACTGTATCGATATTTAAAAAAAAAACCGTCCTTTTCAGGACGACCAAATAAATATTTAAAGAGTTTTAAATATTACTACCATAATCTTTAACACATTGACTTTTATTTCCTGAGTAGGAAACAATAAATTATGATTGTTAAAATATTGACTTTAAAACGTCAAATCTAGTCTTTTGTAAAATTCAAAATTGATTTCCTCATAAAGTATTGATAAGCCGCCATATATAATTTCTCGAACGTTTAGATACCGCCATTTTAATTTTATTGCCTGCTTTTTTTACCTACCATACACAAAATAAATAAAATAGCAAAAAACCAATTTTATTCGATTTAAAAAGAATTTATTTAGGTTTTAAAATAAATAAACATTGCCTTCTTTACTTTTCAAAATCATTTCAACTTTAGATTTAATATTTTTCAAACAATTTTTGAATCAAATAAAAACAATTCTAAACCGTTTGAAATTAAAAATGTGAAAATTTAAATGATTTTTAACAAGATCCTTCCGACGAAATATTTTTACGCGGTTCTTCTTATAAATATAAGAGAATCTAGCATCAAGTAAACTTTAGCGTTCCCAAATCAAGGCTCTCGATGCAAATATTAGAATCTAGCTGAGGCCAACGGTTAACAAAATGTAGCCACATTGTTCAAGGCAAACCTCTAAATTTCGTGGAAAATAACTGGATGAATTTTATTTGCTCAGTCTAATATTTAATTGCATTAATAGATTTTTCTCCCTCTATTTGAAATTAGGGATATATCACTGAAGTAAATACGCGTTCAGAAACCACGCCACGTTTTTTTATACACAAAAAAAAATACCTTTCTTTTCTACACAAACTTTTAATTCATTGTACAAGTAACGAAACTTAACATAAAAATAGATCTTTAATTCCTCTTTATTTAAAAGATATTGTGGCCCTGAAAAGGGCCGTTTTTCAATTCGATTGATTTAAAATCAACAATTCTTAACCACCAAAACCGTACAAAGTGCGGCCTTGACGTTTCAATGCGTATACAACATCCATGGCTGTTACAGTTTTTCTTTTAGCATGTTCAGTATATGTTACAGCATCACGGATAACATTTTCCAAAAATACTTTTAAAACGCCTCGAGTTTCTTCATATATTAAACCCGAGATACGTTTAACACCACCACGGCGAGCTAAACGTCGAATAGCTGGCTTCGTAATACCTTGAATGTTATCACGAAGTACCTTACGATGTCTTTTGGCACCACCTTTTCCCAAACCTTTGCCACCTTTACCGCGACCAGTCATTCTGATGTAAAAATATCAAATAAAACTTGAAAATCACAAAGAGATACCAACTCAACTAGGCAGAAGCCAAACTGAAAATGCTTCCTTCTTAATTGAACACTCGTATAAATACAAAACGTGTCTATCACCCCTCCACAAAAACTTCCACTTCATATATAAAACATTTTAAAGCGTTTTTCTTTAGTATTAGGAGCAAGTAAGATTCATTTACTGATTCAATTAAATAGAAAGAACTTTATAAGCTACTAATAAACAAAAAATAATACTAAATTTTCGATTATTTTAGAAGAAATTTCATTTATTGACGAATTTTTTCCCCTCTTTTGACATTTCATGTGTCAATAATGAGTGGATAAATAGTAAAATTCGTATTGAGATTGAAAAAGCTAGTTTTATTAAATGCAATTATAATTTTATATTAAAATCTTTAACAAAAAACAATTTAGAGTTATAAAAACAATAACCAAAATGAAAAGAAACAAGAAATACCTAAAACGACGCTAAATTCAATGCAATTATCATTAAGAAGCCAAGCCAAGCCAAGCCATTTCAACCCAAGCCAAGCCAATTACATTGACATTAAACTGAATCAAATATTTCTAAAATTCAAGTTTAAATGATAATGTTAATGTTAATATAAGTCTGGTTTTAAAAAATTGTGATTTAATTTAGAGAGTTTTATGTAATATATGTAAAAAACAATGATTTTACTTAGAATGAGGAGAATCTGTTATACATCGAGTGGGGATAGAAAATGCCAAGAATCGGATTTTCTATAAATACAAAGGCAAAAGGGGACGACATTTCAATGTGAATTTGGTCGTTGGTCTCTTCAGATCTGATCTCAGTCTCAGTGTTAAAATCGCTTGTGTTTAATTTTCTATATTTCGATTATTTCGTCAGTTTTAACATGGCACGTACAAAGCAAACAGCTCGTAAATCGACTGGTGGTAAAGCTCCACGAAAACAATTAGCAACAAAGGCGGCGAGAAAAAGTGCCCCAGCAACTGGTGGCGTAAAGAAGCCACATCGTTATCGCCCAGGTACAGTTGCACTTCGTGAAATTCGTCGTTACCAAAAGAGTACTGAGCTTTTAATTCGTAAATTGCCATTCCAACGTTTAGTTCGTGAAATCGCACAAGATTTCAAAACTGATTTACGTTTCCAAAGTTCCGCTGTTATGGCTCTGCAAGAAGCTAGTGAAGCATATTTAGTTGGTCTTTTTGAAGATACTAACTTGTGCGCTATCCATGCTAAGCGAGTTACTATTATGCCAAAAGACATCCAATTGGCTCGTCGAATTCGCGGTGAACGTGCTTAAGAATTTTACCAATTTTTCTTTTCAAACATTAACAAACGGTCCTTTTCAGGACCACCAATTCTAATGATTTAAAGAGATTTAAATTACCTTCAAACGTTTGCTTTTGATAATTTTACAAATCCATTGAATTTTGTATTTTTTCATGTTTTATTTATGAAAATTAGTGTTACTCTTACTGTTACCCATGAAAAATATCCCTAAAATCCGAATTTGTTTTACAATAAATGAATATGATTAAATTATATAAAAATTTCATGTTTTATTCGAAGGTCTTTGTTTTTTTTTTTATTTTTCGCGAGATTGACTACAAGATTTTGTAGATCGGGATATTCAAAAACAAGGTTTGAAAAGGGGGATTTTGCGAGTCACATTATTATCAAAATGTCGCTCGGTAGATAATTTACTTCCTTATTTTTAACCTTTCAAGGGACTATATAATTTAATGGAAATAAAACACTTTCAGCGTACATTTAATTCATATCATTTATTGAAAATAAAATGAAAAAACTAATTATATCCTTAAAGGATATTATGTGAGGACATGGTATATACTACAATACTCAACAAACAGTTGATTTTATAAAAATAGGATGCATCTACCATAGCAAAGCGATATATTTTAAATATTTATATTTCAAACACTAAAAAAAAATTAAACGAAAAAGTGATATATATTTTATACCATCGCCCTTGAAAGGGGTTAATACAAAAATAATTTAATAAGCGAATGTTTTATTTAGAAAAACAGTACAAATGAAAAAGAAAATTTTTCTCGTTTTATCTTTCGTAAAAATATGTCAATATCAAGTCAATTAATACTCTTAATATATCAAAATGGCGGCCCTGAAAAGGGCCATTTTTTCTTTGATTTGAATTACATTTCGTTTACTTGGAACTGGTGTATTTTGTGACGGCTTTGGTACCTTCACTTACAGCGTGCTTAGCCAATTCACCTGGCAACAATAAACGCACAGCGGTTTGGATTTCCCGACTAGTGATGGTTGAACGTTTATTATAATGAGCTAAACGAGATGCTTCAGCAGCGATACGCTCAAAAATATCATTAACGAAACTGTTCATAATACTCATCGCTTTTGAAGAAATACCAGTATCAGGATGAACTTGCTTTAACACTTTGTAAATGTAAATAGCATAACTTTCCTTCCTCTTGCGTTTCTTCTTCTTATCGGTTTTCGAAATATTCTTTTGAGCCTTGCCAGCTTTCTTAGCTGCTTTACCACTTGTTTTAGGCGGCATTATTTTCAAAACTTTTCAAATTCAAAATTGAACTAAACACAAAAATCCCACTTGATTATCGATTACAACCAACTAGCTTCGCTACCAAACAGCGACTGACGGATATGACGCCGTCCCCACTTTATTTATGAGCAATTCCATTGGAATGTTAGGTAGAATCATAGAAAAATATACTTAAATAGAACTGTCGCTTCAGGGGTTTTCCATATACCAGTGTGAGAGGAAACGGGATGAACTTAGGAATTTTATATACTTTCTCTCTTTACCACATTCATCAGATAGGAAGCATAAAAAAATGTGCTAAAAGCAAGCAATCAGGGTTAGTCAGCTATATTCTAAACGTTCAAAATTTCTCTAAAGTATGGAGCAAAACAAAAATTTTTAGTATGGTTTTAACTGTTTAAGTGTTTTTTAGTCATGTTTATGGTGAAAGGAATTTTACTAAAGATTCTTAATGCGGAAAAAATTGAATTACAATGGAAAAATTGCACTTAAACTGTTTTGTTGTACTAAAATGCAAATTCATGCGTGTACTAAAACTTTGCACATCCCTGAAATTTCTATTTGACATTTTCTCTTACACCCGACCCCCTTTGTCATTTGTACCAGAACATACAAGGCAAGTTGAGGTGAGAGGCAAGCGGATTTTTTGTTTTGAACTATTTGTTTATGTTTCAGTATCTTATCCTTCGAATAAGAATAACAGGAAGACAGAATCTGCACATCTACAGTGTCCGTGAGTGAAGCATTTTTTCTGAATAGCCCCAAAGAGATTTCTGATTATCCCCAAAGAGATTTTACCGTCCGAAAAGTCACATTTAGTCACATTTTTTCACATTTCCACAGCATGTCACGTTATTTTATGTTTTTATCATTAATAAGCGGTGAGTTTTGCATCGAAATTAATTTAGTTTGCGCGAATTAAGTCAGTAAATTAAACAAAATTCGATGAAAACCGAAACGTAAAACTGGCTTCAATTATAAACACGAGAACTGTCAAATAGATGGTATTGCCATATAACTTTTATTTGTACTTAAACTAAAAATAGCGCCAAATTTAAAATTTATGGATGTTTTTGTATACCCTATTCTAAAATACAACCTAACATTTGTTATACAGTAATCCCCCGCTTTACGGACGGGATGCGTTCTACGGAAACTGTCCGTATATCGAAAATCCGTAAAACGAAACCTATTTTAGTATGAGATTGTACTGGGAATAAATAGATGTGTTCCAATCAATAGAAATGTCCGTAGAAAGAAACCTATTTTAGTATAAGATCGTATTAAAAATAGATAGATGCGTACCAAAAAAATCCGTTATATGAAACAGATTAGTATAATATATTAAAATAATTATTTAACCACTAGAATAATGAGAAAACTATATAATTATAGAAAAAAAATATTTATACTACTTGAAATGGAGCATAAATCAATTGAATATGTTAAAACCAACAAAATATTATGGGACAAATCATGCCGCGGACAAAAAAACGTAGCTGTTTCTACGTAGGTTTCTGCTAGTTTCGTCAGAATTCAAATTTCATTGTGGGACAGAAAGCAGATTCTGCTTCTGCTGCTGCTTCTGCTTCTACCTCTGCTGCTGCCTCTGCCCAATTGGAGTTCTCGCTTAAGAATAGCAAATAGATTTTTTAAAAATACACCGCACTGCAGTTTTTTATTGCATTTTTTTAATTCTCTTTTGTGTATACACAAAATGTGTCAGAAATTTCGGGGAAATTAAGTATGTACATTTACAATAAATACAACATTTTTTTCTTTTTCTTGATTTTTTTCTGTGATTCAAAAAAAAAATTTTTTTGTCCGTAATAGCGAATTTTTTTATCCGTATAGCGAATTTGTTCCTATATTAGTCATGTCCGTAACTTCGAATTTCCGTAAAACGAGCGTCCGTATAGCGGGGGATTACTCTACTCCTTTTATACCTTCAAAATGGCGTACCTAAAAAAAATAACTGAAACTAAACTCCTATTACCCTTCTGCAAACTAATTTCATTGTTAGGATAATATTAAATGAAGTATGACTTGAGCAGAAAACATTTTATTTTCGCTCTTATTCAACTTAACAAAACACAAATCATGGACAAAAAATAACCAAACGTTAATATTTCTTGTCCACTCTTGCAAAGAGCATTATAGAGAAGTTGAAAATTCTCTATAATGCTCTTCATTTTAACTGAAAACCAGCGTTTTTTAAACTATTTGTACAGGGGTTTGGATCGAAAAAAGGTTACAAATAAAAGTGTATTGAAGAGTTTTATTAAATTTCGTAATGTTAACACTATTTATAAATAAAAAGTCTGAAAACATTTACTTCATTTACGGATTGCAAAAATATTTTTTTCCTTGTACTAAACATTAATATATATCTGGCAATATTGGTTCTCAACATTTATAAACATGACATATATTTTCTCATTCCCTCTCAAATGCGAAGCGAGAGGCCGTTGCTCGCGCTGCAAAGAAGAGATAGCGCGACTTTCCCCTCAATTTAGGGGAAATATTTCAAAAATTTAGTTCTGAGCAAAAGTTCTATTTAAGTATATTTTTCTATGGTAGAATGCCACAACATAAAAATTATTCTCTATTCTCCGAGGCTTCACATAAATATACCCAGCAACATGGCTGCCACTCAGTTGTCGTTTGGACGCAGAGCTAAGCAGTTGAGCTTGTTTGAATTTTCCTTGTGAATTTTATTAAATTTAAAAAAAATGTCTGGTCGTGGTAAAGGTGGAAAAGTTAAGGGAAAGGCAAAGTCCCGATCAAATCGTGCTGGTCTGCAATTTCCAGTTGGTCGTATTCATCGATTATTGAGAAAGGGCAATTACGCTGAACGTGTTGGAGCTGGTGCGCCAGTATATTTAGCTGCTGTAATGGAATATTTGGCAGCTGAAGTACTTGAGTTAGCTGGTAATGCTGCACGTGATAATAAGAAAACGAGAATTATTCCACGTCATTTACAATTGGCGATTCGTAATGACGAAGAGTTAAATAAACTGTTATCTGGTGTTACAATCGCTCAAGGTGGTGTTTTACCAAACATTCAGGCTGTTCTTTTGCCGAAAAAGACCGAAAAGAAAGCTTAAATTCCTTTTTCCAGTACTGTATCGATATTTAAAAAAAAAAACCGTCCTTTTCAGGACGACCAAATAAATATTTAAAGAGTTTTAAATATTACTACCATAATCTTTAACACATTGACTTTTATTTCCTGAGTAGGAAACAATAAATTATGATTGTTAAAATATTGACTTTAAAACGTCAAATCTAGTCTTTTGTAAAATTCAAAATTGATTTCCTCATAAAGTATTGATAAGCCGCCATATATAATTTCTCGAACGTTTAGATACCGCCATTTTAATTTTATTGCCTGCTTTTTTTACCTACCATACACAAAATAAATAAAATAGCAAAAAACCAATTTTATTCGATTTAAAAAGAATTTATTTAGGTTTTAAAATAAATAAACATTGCCTTCTTTACTTTTCAAAATCATTTCAACTTTAGATTTAATATTTTTCAAACAATTTTTGAATCAAATAAAAACAATTCTAAACCGTTTGAAATTAAAAATGTGAAAATTTAAATGATTTTTAACAAGATCCTTCCGACGAAATATTTTTACGCGGTTCTTCTTATAAATATAAGAGAATCTAGCATCAAGTAAACTTTAGCGTTCCCAAATCAAGGCTCTCGATGCAAATATTAGAATCTAGCTGAGGCCAACGGTTAACAAAATGTAGCCACATTGTTCAAGGCAAACCTCTAAATTTCGTGGAAAATAACTGGATGAATTTTATTTGCTCAGTCTAATATTTAATTGCATTAATAGATTTTTCTCCCTCTATTTGAAATTAGGGATATATCACTGAAGTAAATACGCGTTCAGAAACCACGCCACGTTTTTTTATACACAAAAAAAAATACCTTTCTTTTCTACACAAACTTTTAATTCATTGTACAAGTAACGAAACTTAACATAAAAATAGATCTTTAATTCCTCTTTATTTAAAAGATATTGTGGCCCTGAAAAGGGCCGTTTTTCAATTCGATTGATTTAAAATCAACAATTCTTAACCACCAAAACCGTACAAAGTGCGGCCTTGACGTTTCAATGCGTATACAACATCCATGGCTGTTACAGTTTTTCTTTTAGCATGTTCAGTATATGTTACAGCATCACGGATAACATTTTCCAAAAATACTTTTAAAACGCCTCGAGTTTCTTCATATATTAAACCCGAGATACGTTTAACACCACCACGGCGAGCTAAACGTCGAATAGCTGGCTTCGTAATACCTTGAATGTTATCACGAAGCACCTTACGATGTCTTTTGGCACCACCTTTTCCCAAACCTTTGCCACCTTTACCGCGACCAGTCATTCTGATGTAAAAATATCAAATAAAACTTGAAAATCACAAAGAGATACCAACTCAACTAGGCAGAAGCCAAACTGAAAATGCTTCCTTCTTAATTGAACACTCGTATAAATACAAAACGTGTCTATCACCCCTCCACAAAAACTTCCACTTCATATATAAAACATTTTAAAGCGTTTTTCTTTAGTATTAGGAGCAAGTAAGATTCATTTACTGATTCAATTAAATAGAAAGAACTTTATAAGCTACTAATAAACAAAAAATAATACTAAATTTTCGATTATTTTAGAAGAAATTTCATTTATTGACGAATTTTTTCCCCTCTTTTGACATTTCATGTGTCAATAATGAGTGGATAAATAGTAAAATTCGTATTGAGATTGAAAAAGCTAGTTTTATTAAATGCAATTATAATTTTATATTAAAATCTTTAACAAAAAACAATTTAGAGTTATAAAAACAATAACCAAAATGAAAAGAAACAAGAAATACCTAAAACGACGCTAAATTCAATGCAATTATCATTAAGAAGCCAAGCCAAGCCAAGCCATTTCAACCCAAGCCAAGCCAATTACATTGACATTAAACTGAATCAAATATTTCTAAAATTCAAGTTTAAATGATAATGTTAATGTTAATATAAGTCTGGTTTTAAAAAATTGTGATTTAATTTAGAGAGTTTTATGTAATATATGTAAAAAACAATGATTTTACTTAGAATGAGGAGAATCTGTTATACATCGAGTGGGGATAGAAAATGCCAAGAATCGGATTTTCTATAAATACAAAGGCAAAAGGGGACGACATTTCAATGTGAATTTGGTCGTTGGTCTCTTCAGATCTGATCTCAGTCTCAGTGTTAAAATCGCTTGTGTTTAATTTTCTATATTTCGATTATTTCGTCAGTTTTAACATGGCACGTACAAAGCAAACAGCTCGTAAATCGACTGGTGGTAAAGCTCCACGAAAACAATTAGCAACAAAGGCGGCGAGAAAAAGTGCCCCAGCAACTGGTGGCGTAAAGAAGCCACATCGTTATCGCCCAGGTACAGTTGCACTTCGTGAAATTCGTCGTTACCAAAAGAGTACTGAGCTTTTAATTCGTAAATTGCCATTCCAACGTTTAGTTCGTGAAATCGCACAAGATTTCAAAACTGATTTACGTTTCCAAAGTTCCGCTGTTATGGCTCTGCAAGAAGCTAGTGAAGCATATTTAGTTGGTCTTTTTGAAGATACTAACTTGTGCGCTATCCATGCTAAGCGAGTTACTATTATGCCAAAAGACATCCAATTGGCTCGTCGAATTCGCGGTGAACGTGCTTAAGAATTTTACCAATTTTTCTTTTCAAACATTAACAAACGGTCCTTTTCAGGACCACCAATTCTAATGATTTAAAGAGATTTAAATTACCTTCAAACGTTTGCTTTTGATAATTTTACAAATCCATTGAATTTTGTATTTTTTCATGTTTTATTTATGAAAATTAGTGTTACTCTTACTGTTACCCATGAAAAATATCCCTAAAATCCGAATTTGTTTTACAATAAATGAATATGATTAAATTATATAAAAATTTCATGTTTTATTCGAAGGTCTTTGTTTTTTTTTTATTTTTCGCGAGATTGACTACAAGATTTTGTAGATCGGGATATTCAAAAACAAGGTTTGAAAAGGGGGATTTTGCGAGTCACATTATTATCAAAATGTCGCTCGGTAGATAATTTACTTCCTTATTTTTAACCTTTCAAGGGACTATATAATTTAATGGAAATAAAACACTTTCAGCGTACATTTAATTCATATCATTTATTGAAAATAAAATGAAAAAACTAATTATATCCTTAAAGGATATTATGTGAGGACATGGTATATACTACAATACTCAACAAACAGTTGATTTTATAAAAATAGGATGCATCTACCATAGCAAAGCGATATATTTTAAATATTTATATTTCAAACACTAAAAAAAAATTAAACGAAATAGTGATATATATTTTATACCATCGCCCTTGAAAGGGGTTAATACAAAAATAATTTAATAAGCGAATGTTTTATTTAGAAAAACAGTACAAATGAAAAAGAAAATTTTTCTCGTTTTATCTTTCGTAAAAATATGTCAATATCAAGTCAATTAATACTCTTAATATATCAAAATGGCGGCCCTGAAAAGGGCCATTTTTTCTTTGATTTGAATTACATTTCGTTTACTTGGAACTGGTGTATTTTGTGACGGCTTTGGTACCTTCACTTACAGCGTGCTTAGCCAATTCACCTGGCAACAATAAACGCACAGCGGTTTGGATTTCCCGACTAGTGATGGTTGAACGTTTATTATAATGAGCTAAACGAGATGCTTCAGCAGCGATACGCTCAAAAATATCATTAACGAAACTGTTCATAATACTCATCGCTTTTGAAGAAATACCAGTATCAGGATGAACTTGCTTTAACACTTTGTAAATGTAAATAGCATAACTTTCCTTCCTCTTGCGTTTCTTCTTCTTATCGGTTTTCGAAATATTCTTTTGAGCCTTGCCAGCTTTCTTAGCTGCTTTACCACTTGTTTTAGGCGGCATTATTTTCAAAACTTTTCAAATTCAAAATTGAACTAAACACAAAAATCCCACTTGATTATCGATTACAACCAACTAGCTTCGCTACCAAACAGCGACTGACGGATATGACGCCGTCCCCACTTTATTTATGAGCAATTCCATTGGAATGTTAGGTAGAATCATAGAAAAATATACTTAAATAGAACTGTCGCTTCAGGGGTTTTCCATATACCAGTGTGAGAGGAAACGGGATGAACTTAGGAATTTTATATACTTTCTCTCTTTACCACATTCATCAGATAGGAAGCATAAAAAAATGTGCTAAAAGCAAGCAATCAGGGTTAGTCAGCTATATTCTAAACGTTCAAAATTTCTCTAAAGTATGGAGCAAAACAAAAATTTTTAGTATGGTTTTAACTGTTTAAGTGTTTTTTAGTCATGTTTATGGTGAAAGGAATTTTACTAAAGATTCTTAATGCGGAAAAAATTGAATTACAATGGAAAAATTGCACTTAAACTGTTTTGTTGTACTAAAATGCAAATTCATGCGTGTACTAAAACTTTGCACATCCCTGAAATTTCTATTTGACATTTTCTCTTACACCCGACCCCCTTTGTCATTTGTACCAGAACATACAAGGCAAGTTGAGGTGAGAGGCAAGCGGATTTTTTGTTTTGAACTATTTGTTTATGTTTCAGTATCTTATCCTTCGAATAAGAATAACAGGAAGACAGAATCTGCACATCTACAGTGTCCGTGAGTGAAGCATTTTTTCTGAATAGCCCCAAAGAGATTTCTGATTATCCCCAAAGAGATTTTACCGTCCGAAAAGTCACATTTAGTCACATTTTTTCACATTTCCACAGCATGTCACGTTATTTTATGTTTTTATCATTAATAAGCGGTGAGTTTTGCATCGAAATTAATTTAGTTTGCGCGAATTAAGTCAGTAAATTAAACAAAATTCGATGAAAACCGAAACGTAAAACTGGCTTCAATTATAAACACGAGAACTGTCAAATAGATGGTATTGCCATATAACTTTTATTTGTACTTAAACTAAAAATAGCGCCAAATTTAAAATTTATGGATGTTTTTGTATACCCTATTCTAAAATACAACCTAACATTTGTTATACAGTAATCCCCCGCTTTACGGACGGGATGCGTTCTACGGAAACTGTCCGTATATCGAAAATCCGTAAAACGAAACCTATTTTAGTATGAGATTGTACTGGGAATAAATAGATGTGTTCCAATCAATAGAAATGTCCGTAGAAAGAAACCTATTTTAGTATAAGATCGTATTAAAAATAGATAGATGCGTACCAAAAAAATCCGTTATATGAAACAGATTAGTATAATATATTAAAATAATTATTTAACCACTAGAATAATGAGAAAACTATATAATTATAGAAAAAAAATATTTATACTACTTGAAATGGAGCATAAATCAATTGAATATGTTAAAACCAACAAAATATTATGGGACAAATCATGCCGCGGACAAAAAAACGTAGCTGTTTCTACGTAGGTTTCTGCTAGTTTCGTCAGAATTCAAATTTCATTGTGGGACAGAAAGCAGATTCTGCTTCTGCTGCTGCTTCTGCTTCTACCTCTGCTGCTGCCTCTGCCCAATTGGAGTTCTCGCTTAAGAATAGCAAATAGATTTTTTAAAAATACACCGCACTGCAGTTTTTTATTGCATTTTTTTAATTCTCTTTTGTGTATACACAAAATGTGTCAGAAATTTCGGGGAAATTAAGTATGTACATTTACAATAAATACAACATTTTTTTCTTTTTCTTGATTTTTTTCTGTGATTCAAAAAAAAAATTTTTTTGTCCGTAATAGCGAATTTTTTTATCCGTATAGCGAATTTGTTCCTATATTAGTCATGTCCGTAACTTCGAATTTCCGTAAAACGAGCGTCCGTATAGCGGGGGATTACTCTACTCCTTTTATACCTTCAAAATGGCGTACCTAAAAAAAATAACTGAAACTAAACTCCTATTACCCTTCTGCAAACTAATTTCATTGTTAGGATAATATTAAATGAAGTATGACTTGAGCAGAAAACATTTTATTTTCGCTCTTATTCAACTTAACAAAACACAAATCATGGACAAAAAATAACCAAACGTTAATATTTCTTGTCCACTCTTGCAAAGAGCATTATAGAGAAGTTGAAAATTCTCTATAATGCTCTTCATTTTAACTGAAAACCAGCGTTTTTTAAACTATTTGTACAGGGGTTTGGATCGAAAAAAGGTTACAAATAAAAGTGTATTGAAGAGTTTTATTAAATTTCGTAATGTTAACACTATTTATAAATAAAAAGTCTGAAAACATTTACTTCATTTACGGATTGCAAAAATATTTTTTTCCTTGTACTAAACATTAATATATATCTGGCAATATTGGTTCTCAACATTTATAAACATGACATATATTTTCTCATTCCCTCTCAAATGCGAAGCGAGAGGCCGTTGCTCGCGCTGCAAAGAAGAGATAGCGCGACTTTCCCCTCAATTTAGGGGAAATATTTCAAAAATTTAGTTCTGAGCAAAAGTTCTATTTAAGTATATTTTTCTATGGTAGAATGCCACAACATAAAAATTATTCTCTATTCTCCGAGGCTTCACATAAATATACCCAGCAACATGGCTGCCACTCAGTTGTCGTTTGGACGCAGAGCTAAGCAGTTGAGCTTGTTTGAATTTTCCTTGTGAATTTTATTAAATTTAAAAAAAATGTCTGGTCGTGGTAAAGGTGGAAAAGTTAAGGGAAAGGCAAAGTCCCGATCAAATCGTGCTGGTCTGCAATTTCCAGTTGGTCGTATTCATCGATTATTGAGAAAGGGCAATTACGCTGAACGTGTTGGAGCTGGTGCGCCAGTATATTTAGCTGCTGTAATGGAATATTTGGCAGCTGAAGTACTTGAGTTAGCTGGTAATGCTGCACGTGATAATAAGAAAACGAGAATTATTCCACGTCATTTACAATTGGCGATTCGTAATGACGAAGAGTTAAATAAACTGTTATCTGGTGTTACAATCGCTCAAGGTGGTGTTTTACCAAACATTCAGGCTGTTCTTTTGCCGAAAAAGACCGAAAAGAAAGCTTAAATTCCTTTTTCCAGTACTGTATCGATATTTAAAAAAAAAAACCGTCCTTTTCAGGACGACCAAATAAATATTTAAAGAGTTTTAAATATTACTACCATAATCTTTAACACATTGACTTTTATTTCCTGAGTAGGAAACAATAAATTATGATTGTTAAAATATTGACTTTAAAACGTCAAATCTAGTCTTTTGTAAAATTCAAAATTGATTTCCTCATAAAGTATTGATAAGCCGCCATATATAATTTCTCGAACGTTTAGATACCGCCATTTTAATTTTATTGCCTGCTTTTTTTACCTACCATACACAAAATAAATAAAATAGCAAAAAACCAATTTTATTCGATTTAAAAAGAATTTATTTAGGTTTTAAAATAAATAAACATTGCCTTCTTTACTTTTCAAAATCATTTCAACTTTAGATTTAATATTTTTCAAACAATTTTTGAATCAAATAAAAACAATTCTAAACCGTTTGAAATTAAAAATGTGAAAATTTAAATGATTTTTAACAAGATCCTTCCGACGAAATATTTTTACGCGGTTCTTCTTATAAATATAAGAGAATCTAGCATCAAGTAAACTTTAGCGTTCCCAAATCAAGGCTCTCGATGCAAATATTAGAATCTAGCTGAGGCCAACGGTTAACAAAATGTAGCCACATTGTTCAAGGCAAACCTCTAAATTTCGTGGAAAATAACTGGATGAATTTTATTTGCTCAGTCTAATATTTAATTGCATTAATAGATTTTTCTCCCTCTATTTGAAATTAGGGATATATCACTGAAGTAAATACGCGTTCAGAAACCACGCCACGTTTTTTTATACACAAAAAAAAAATACCTTTCTTTTCTACACAAACTTTTAATTCATTGTACAAGTAACGAAACTTAACATAAAAATAGATCTTTAATTCCTCTTTATTTAAAAGATATTGTGGCCCTGAAAAGGGCCGTTTTTCAATTCGATTGATTTAAAATCAACAATTCTTAACCACCAAAACCGTACAAAGTGCGGCCTTGACGTTTCAATGCGTATACAACATCCATGGCTGTTACAGTTTTTCTTTTAGCATGTTCAGTATATGTTACAGCATCACGGATAACATTTTCCAAAAATACTTTTAAAACGCCTCGAGTTTCTTCATATATTAAACCCGAGATACGTTTAACACCACCACGGCGAGCTAAACGTCGAATAGCTGGCTTCGTAATACCTTGAATGTTATCACGAAGTACCTTACGATGTCTTTTGGCACCACCTTTTCCCAAACCTTTGCCACCTTTACCGCGACCAGTCATTCTGATGTAAAAATATCAAATAAAACTTGAAAATCACAAAGAGATACCAACTCAACTAGGCAGAAGCCAAACTGAAAATGCTTCCTTCTTAATTGAACACTCGTATAAATACAAAACGTGTCTATCACCCCTCCACAAAAACTTCCACTTCATATATAAAACATTTTAAAGCGTTTTTCTTTAGTATTAGGAGCAAGTAAGTAGAAAGAACTTTATAAGCTACTAATAAACAAAAAATAATACTAAATTTTCGATTATTTTAGAAGAAATTTCATTTATTGACGAATTTTTTCCCCTCTTTTGACATTTCATGTGTCAATAATGAGTGGATAAATAGTAAAATTCGTATTGAGATTGAAAAAGCTAGTTTTATTAAATGCAATTATAATTTTATATTAAAATCTTTAACAAAAAACAATTTAGAGTTATAAAAACAATAACCAAAATGAAAAGAAACAAGAAATACCTAAAACGACGCTAAATTCAATGCAATTATCATTAAGAAGCCAAGCCAAGCCAAGCCATTTCAACCCAAGCCAAGCCAATTACATTGACATTAAACTGAATCAAATATTTCTAAAATTCAAGTTTAAATGATAATGTTAATGTTAATATAAGTCTGGTTTTAAAAAATTGTGATTTAATTTAGAGAGTTTTATGTAATATATGTAAAAAACAATGATTTTACTTAGAATGAGGAGAATCTGTTATACATCGAGTGGGGATAGAAAATGCCAAGAATCGGATTTTCTATAAATACAAAGGCAAAAGGGGACGACATTTCAATGTGAATTTGGTCGTTGGTCTCTTCAGATCTGATCTCAGTCTCAGTGTTAAAATCGCTTGTGTTTAATTTTCTATATTTCGATTATTTCGTCAGTTTTAACATGGCACGTACAAAGCAAACAGCTCGTAAATCGACTGGTGGTAAAGCTCCACGAAAACAATTAGCAACAAAGGCGGCGAGAAAAAGTGCCCCAGCAACTGGTGGCGTAAAGAAGCCACATCGTTATCGCCCAGGTACAGTTGCACTTCGTGAAATTCGTCGTTACCAAAAGAGTACTGAGCTTTTAATTCGTAAATTGCCATTCCAACGTTTAGTTCGTGAAATCGCACAAGATTTCAAAACTGATTTACGTTTCCAAAGTTCCGCTGTTATGGCTCTGCAAGAAGCTAGTGAAGCATATTTAGTTGGTCTTTTTGAAGATACTAACTTGTGCGCTATCCATGCTAAGCGAGTTACTATTATGCCAAAAGACATCCAATTGGCTCGTCGAATTCGCGGTGAACGTGCTTAAGAATTTTACCAATTTTTCTTTTCAAACATTAACAAACGGTCCTTTTCAGGACCACCAATTCTAATGATTTAAAGAGATTTAAATTACCTTCAAACGTTTGCTTTTGATAATTTTACAAATCCATTGAATTTTGTATTTTTTCATGTTTTATTTATGAAAATTAGTGTTACTCTTACTGTTACCCATGAAAAATATCCCTAAAATCCGAATTTGTTTTACAATAAATGAATATGATTAAATTATATAAAAATTTCATGTTTTATTCGAAGGTCTTTGTTTTTTTTTTTATTTTTCGCGAGATTGACTACAAGATTTTGTAGATCGGGATATTCAAAAACAAGGTTTGAAAAGGGGGATTTTGCGAGTCACATTATTATCAAAATGTCGCTCGGTAGATAATTTACTTCCTTATTTTTAACCTTTCAAGGGACTATATAATTTAATGGAAATAAAACACTTTCAGCGTACATTTAATTCATATCATTTATTGAAAATAAAATGAAAAAACTAATTATATCCTTAAAGGATATTATGTGAGGACATGGTATATACTACAATACTCAACAAACAGTTGATTTTATAAAAATAGGATGCATCTACCATAGCAAAGCGATATATTTTAAATATTTATATTTCAAACACTAAAAAAAAATTAAACGAAATAGTGATATATATTTTATACCATCGCCCTTGAAAGGGGTTAATACAAAAATAATTTAATAAGCGAATGTTTTATTTAGAAAAACAGTACAAATGAAAAAGAAAATTTTTCTCGTTTTATCTTTCGTAAAAATATGTCAATATCAAGTCAATTAATACTCTTAATATATCAAAATGGCGGCCCTGAAAAGGGCCATTTTTTCTTTGATTTGAATTACATTTCGTTTACTTGGAACTGGTGTATTTTGTGACGGCTTTGGTACCTTCACTTACAGCGTGCTTAGCCAATTCACCTGGCAACAATAAACGCACAGCGGTTTGGATTTCCCGACTAGTGATGGTTGAACGTTTATTATAATGAGCTAAACGAGATGCTTCAGCAGCGATACGCTCAAAAATATCATTAACGAAACTGTTCATAATACTCATCGCTTTTGAAGAAATACCAGTATCAGGATGAACTTGCTTTAACACTTTGTAAATGTAAATAGCATAACTTTCCTTCCTCTTGCGTTTCTTCTTCTTATCGGTTTTCGAAATATTCTTTTGAGCCTTGCCAGCTTTCTTAGCTGCTTTACCACTTGTTTTAGGCGGCATTATTTTCAAAACTTTTCAAATTCAAAATTGAACTAAACACAAAAATCCCACTTGATTATCGATTACAACCAACTAGCTTCGCTACCAAACAGCGACTGACGGATATGACGCCGTCCCCACTTTATTTATGAGCAATTCCATTGGAATGTTAGGTAGAATGCCACAACATAAAAATTATTCTCTATTCTCCGAGGCTTCACATAAATATACCCAGCAACATGGCTGCCACTCAGTTGTCGTTTGGACGCAGAGCTAAGCAGTTGAGCTTGTTTGAATTTTCCTTGTGAATTTTATTAAATTTAAAAAAAATGTCTGGTCGTGGTAAAGGTGGAAAAGTTAAGGGAAAGGCAAAGTCCCGATCAAATCGTGCTGGTCTGCAATTTCCAGTTGGTCGTATTCATCGATTATTGAGAAAGGGCAATTACGCTGAACGTGTTGGAGCTGGTGCGCCAGTATATTTAGCTGCTGTAATGGAATATTTGGCAGCTGAAGTACTTGAGTTGGCTGGTAATGCTGCACGTGATAATAAGAAAACAAGAATTATTCCACGTCATTTACAATTGGCGATTCGTAATGACGAAGAGTTAAATAAACTGTTATCTGGTGTTACAATCGCTCAAGGTGGTGTTTTACCAAACATTCAGGCTGTTCTTTTGCCGAAAAAGACCGAAAAGAAAGCTTAAATTCCTTTTTCCAGTACTGTATCGATATTTAAAAAAAAAACCGTCCTTTTCAGGACGACCAAATAAATATTTAAAGAGTTTTAAATATTACTACCATAATCTTTAACACATTGACTTTTATTTCCTGAGTAGGAAACAATAAATTATGATTGTTAAAATATTGACTTTAAAACGTCAAATCTAGTCTTTTGTAAAATTCAAAATTGATTTCCTCATAAAGTATTGATAAGCCGCCATATATAATTTCTCGAACGTTTAGATACCGCCATTTTAATTTTATTGCCTGCTTTTTTTACCTACCATACACAAAATAAATAAAATAGCAAAAAACCAATTTTATTCGATTTAAAAAGAATTTATTTAGGTTTTAAAATAAATAAACATTGCCTTCTTTACTTTTCAAAATCATTTCAACTTTAGATTTAATATTTTTCAAACAATTTTTGAATCAAATAAAAACAATTCTAAACCGTTTGAAATTAAAAATGTGAAAATTTAAATGATTTTTAACAAGATCCTTCCGACGAAATATTTTTACGCGGTTCTTCTTATAAATATAAGAGAATCTAGCATCAAGTAAACTTTAGCGTTCCCAAATCAAGGCTCTCGATGCAAATATTAGAATCTAGCTGAGGCCAACGGTTAACAAAATGTAGCCACATTGTTCAAGGCAAACCTCTAAATTTCGTGGAAAATAACTGGATGAATTTTATTTGCTCAGTCTAATATTTAATTGCATTAATAGATTTTTCTCCCTCTATTTGAAATTAGGGATATATCACTGAAGTAAATACGCGTTCAGAAACCACGCCACGTTTTTTTATACACAAAAAAAAATACCTTTCTTTTCTACACAAACTTTTAATTCATTGTACAAGTAACGAAACTTAACATAAAAATAGATCTTTAATTCCTCTTTATTTAAAAGATATTGTGGCCCTGAAAAGGGCCGTTTTTCAATTCGATTGATTTAAAATCAACAATTCTTAACCACCAAAACCGTACAAAGTGCGGCCTTGACGTTTCAATGCGTATACAACATCCATGGCTGTTACAGTTTTTCTTTTAGCATGTTCAGTATATGTTACAGCATCACGGATAACATTTTCCAAAAATACTTTTAAAACGCCTCGAGTTTCTTCATATATTAAACCCGAGATACGTTTAACACCACCACGGCGAGCTAAACGTCGAATAGCTGGCTTCGTAATACCTTGAATGTTATCACGAAGTACCTTACGATGTCTTTTGGCACCACCTTTTCCCAAACCTTTGCCACCTTTACCGCGACCAGTCATTCTGATGTAAAAATATCAAATAAAACTTGAAAATCACAAAGAGATACCAACTCAACTAGGCAGAAGCCAAACTGAAAATGCTTCCTTCTTAATTGAACACTCGTATAAATACAAAACGTGTCTATCACCCCTCCACAAAAACTTCCACTTCATATATAAAACATTTTAAAGCGTTTTTCTTTAGTATTAGGAGCAAGTAAGATTCATTTACTGATTCAATTAAATAGAAAGAACTTTATAAGCTACTAATAAACAAAAAATAATACTAAATTTTCGATTATTTTAGAAGAAATTTCATTTATTGACGAATTTTTTCCCCTCTTTTGACATTTCATGTGTCAATAATGAGTGGATAAATAGTAAAATTCGTATTGAGATTGAAAAAGCTAGTTTTATTAAATGCAATTATAATTTTATATTAAAATCTTTAACAAAAAACAATTTAGAGTTATAAAAACAATAACCAAAATGAAAAGAAACAAGAAATACCTAAAACGACGCTAAATTCAATGCAATTATCATTAAGAAGCCAAGCCAAGCCAAGCCATTTCAACCCAAGCCAAGCCAATTACATTGACATTAAACTGAATCAAATATTTCTAAAATTCAAGTTTAAATGATAATGTTAATGTTAATATAAGTCTGGTTTTAAAAAATTGTGATTTAATTTAGAGAGTTTTATGTAATATATGTAAAAAACAATGATTTTACTTAGAATGAGGAGAATCTGTTATACATCGAGTGGGGATAGAAAATGCCAAGAATCGGATTTTCTATAAATACAAAGGCAAAAGGGGACGACATTTCAATGTGAATTTGGTCGTTGGTCTCTTCAGATCTGATCTCAGTCTCAGTGTTAAAATCGCTTGTGTTTAATTTTCTATATTTCGATTATTTCGTCAGTTTTAACATGGCACGTACAAAGCAAACAGCTCGTAAATCGACTGGTGGTAAAGCTCCACGAAAACAATTAGCAACAAAGGCGGCGAGAAAAAGTGCCCCAGCAACTGGTGGCGTAAAGAAGCCACATCGTTATCGCCCAGGTACAGTTGCACTTCGTGAAATTCGTCGTTACCAAAAGAGTACTGAGCTTTTAATTCGTAAATTGCCATTCCAACGTTTAGTTCGTGAAATCGCACAAGATTTCAAAACTGATTTACGTTTCCAAAGTTCCGCTGTTATGGCTCTGCAAGAAGCTAGTGAAGCATATTTAGTTGGTCTTTTTGAAGATACTAACTTGTGCGCTATCCATGCTAAGCGAGTTACTATTATGCCAAAAGACATCCAATTGGCTCGTCGAATTCGCGGTGAACGTGCTTAAGAATTTTACCAATTTTTCTTTTCAAACATTAACAAACGGTCCTTTTCAGGACCACCAATTCTAATGATTTAAAGAGATTTAAATTACCTTCAAACGTTTGCTTTTGATAATTTTACAAATCCATTGAATTTTGTATTTTTTCATGTTTTATTTATGAAAATTAGTGTTACTCTTACTGTTACCCATGAAAAATATCCCTAAAATCCGAATTTGTTTTACAATAAATGAATATGATTAAATTATATAAAAATTTCATGTTTTATTCGAAGGTCTTTGTTTTTTTTTTTATTTTTCGCGAGATTGACTACAAGATTTTGTAGATCGGGATATTCAAAAACAAGGTTTGAAAAGGGGGATTTTGCGAGTCACATTATTATCAAAATGTCGCTCGGTAGATAATTTACTTCCTTATTTTTAACCTTTCAAGGGACTATATAATTTAATGGAAATAAAACACTTTCAGCGTACATTTAATTCATATCATTTATTGAAAATAAAATGAAAAAACTAATTATATCCTTAAAGGATATTATGTGAGGACATGGTATATACTACAATACTCAACAAACAGTTGATTTTATAAAAATAGGATGCATCTACCATAGCAAAGCGATATATTTTAAATATTTATATTTCAAACACTAAAAAAAAATTAAACGAAATAGTGATATATATTTTATACCATCGCCCTTGAAAGGGGTTAATACAAAAATAATTTAATAAGCGAATGTTTTATTTAGAAAAACAGTACAAATGAAAAAGAAAATTTTTCTCGTTTTATCTTTCGTAAAAATATGTCAATATCAAGTCAATTAATACTCTTAATATATCAAAATGGCGGCCCTGAAAAGGGCCATTTTTTCTTTGATTTGAATTACATTTCGTTTACTTGGAACTGGTGTATTTTGTGACGGCTTTGGTACCTTCACTTACAGCGTGCTTAGCCAATTCACCTGGCAACAATAAACGCACAGCGGTTTGGATTTCCCGACTAGTGATGGTTGAACGTTTATTATAATGAGCTAAACGAGATGCTTCAGCAGCGATACGCTCAAAAATATCATTAACGAAACTGTTCATAATACTCATCGCTTTTGAAGAAATACCAGTATCAGGATGAACTTGCTTTAACACTTTGTAAATGTAAATAGCATAACTTTCCTTCCTCTTGCGTTTCTTCTTCTTATCGGTTTTCGAAATATTCTTTTGAGCCTTGCCAGCTTTCTTAGCTGCTTTACCACTTGTTTTAGGCGGCATTATTTTCAAAACTTTTCAAATTCAAAATTGAACTAAACACAAAAATCCCACTTGATTATCGATTACAACCAACTAGCTTCGCTACCAAACAGCGACTGACGGATATGACGCCGTCCCCACTTTATTTATGAGCAATTCCATTGGAATGTTAGGTAGAATGCCACAACATAAAAATTATTCTCTATTCTCCGAGGCTTCACATAAATATACCCAGCAACATGGCTGCCACTCAGTTGTCGTTTGGACGCAGAGCTAAGCAGTTGAGCTTGTTTGAATTTTCCTTGTGAATTTTATTAAATTTAAAAAAAATGTCTGGTCGTGGTAAAGGTGGAAAAGTTAAGGGAAAGGCAAAGTCCCGATCAAATCGTGCTGGTCTGCAATTTCCAGTTGGTCGTATTCATCGATTATTGAGAAAGGGCAATTACGCTGAACGTGTTGGAGCTGGTGCGCCAGTATATTTAGCTGCTGTAATGGAATATTTGGCAGCTGAAGTACTTGAGTTGGCTGGTAATGCTGCACGTGATAATAAGAAAACAAGAATTATTCCACGTCATTTACAATTGGCGATTCGTAATGACGAAGAGTTAAATAAACTGTTATCTGGTGTTACAATCGCTCAAGGTGGTGTTTTACCAAACATTCAGGCTGTTCTTTTGCCGAAAAAGACCGAAAAGAAAGCTTAAATTCCTTTTTCCAGTACTGTATCGATATTTAAAAAAAAAACCGTCCTTTTCAGGACGACCAAATAAATATTTAAAGAGTTTTAAATATTACTACCATAATCTTTAACACATTGACTTTTATTTCCTGAGTAGGAAACAATAAATTATGATTGTTAAAATATTGACTTTAAAACGTCAAATCTAGTCTTTTGTAAAATTCAAAATTGATTTCCTCATAAAGTATTGATAAGCCGCCATATATAATTTCTCGAACGTTTAGATACCGCCATTTTAATTTTATTGCCTGCTTTTTTTACCTACCATACACAAAATAAATAAAATAGCAAAAAACCAATTTTATTCGATTTAAAAAGAATTTATTTAGGTTTTAAAATAAATAAACATTGCCTTCTTTACTTTTCAAAATCATTTCAACTTTAGATTTAATATTTTTCAAACAATTTTTGAATCAAATAAAAACAATTCTAAACCGTTTGAAATTAAAAATGTGAAAATTTAAATGATTTTTAACAAGATCCTTCCGACGAAATATTTTTACGCGGTTCTTCTTATAAATATAAGAGAATCTAGCATCAAGTAAACTTTAGCGTTCCCAAATCAAGGCTCTCGATGCAAATATTAGAATCTAGCTGAGGCCAACGGTTAACAAAATGTAGCCACATTGTTCAAGGCAAACCTCTAAATTTCGTGGAAAATAACTGGATGAATTTTATTTGCTCAGTCTAATATTTAATTGCATTAATAGATTTTTCTCCCTCTATTTGAAATTAGGGATATATCACTGAAGTAAATACGCGTTCAGAAACCACGCCACGTTTTTTTATACACAAAAAAAAATACCTTTCTTTTCTACACAAACTTTTAATTCATTGTACAAGTAACGAAACTTAACATAAAAATAGATCTTTAATTCCTCTTTATTTAAAAGATATTGTGGCCCTGAAAAGGGCCGTTTTTCAATTCGATTGATTTAAAATCAACAATTCTTAACCACCAAAACCGTACAAAGTGCGGCCTTGACGTTTCAATGCGTATACAACATCCATGGCTGTTACAGTTTTTCTTTTAGCATGTTCAGTATATGTTACAGCATCACGGATAACATTTTCCAAAAATACTTTTAAAACGCCTCGAGTTTCTTCATATATTAAACCCGAGATACGTTTAACACCACCACGGCGAGCTAAACGTCGAATAGCTGGCTTCGTAATACCTTGAATGTTATCACGAAGTACCTTACGATGTCTTTTGGCACCACCTTTTCCCAAACCTTTGCCACCTTTACCGCGACCAGTCATTCTGATGTAAAAATATCAAATAAAACTTGAAAATCACAAAGAGATACCAACTCAACTAGGCAGAAGCCAAACTGAAAATGCTTCCTTCTTAATTGAACACTCGTATAAATACAAAACGTGTCTATCACCCCTCCACAAAAACTTCCACTTCATATATAAAACATTTTAAAGCGTTTTTCTTTAGTATTAGGAGCAAGTAAGATTCATTTACTGATTCAATTAAATAGAAAGAACTTTATAAGCTACTAATAAACAAAAAATAATACTAAATTTTCGATTATTTTAGAAGAAATTTCATTTATTGACGAATTTTTTCCCCTCTTTTGACATTTCATGTGTCAATAATGAGTGGATAAATAGTAAAATTCGTATTGAGATTGAAAAAGCTAGTTTTATTAAATGCAATTATAATTTTATATTAAAATCTTTAACAAAAAACAATTTAGAGTTATAAAAACAATAACCAAAATGAAAAGAAACAAGAAATACCTAAAACGACGCTAAATTCAATGCAATTATCATTAAGAAGCCAAGCCAAGCCAAGCCATTTCAACCCAAGCCAAGCCAATTACATTGACATTAAACTGAATCAAATATTTCTAAAATTCAAGTTTAAATGATAATGTTAATGTTAATATAAGTCTGGTTTTAAAAAATTGTGATTTAATTTAGAGAGTTTTATGTAATATATGTAAAAAACAATGATTTTACTTAGAATGAGGAGAATCTGTTATACATCGAGTGGGGATAGAAAATGCCAAGAATCGGATTTTCTATAAATACAAAGGCAAAAGGGGACGACATTTCAATGTGAATTTGGTCGTTGGTCTCTTCAGATCTGATCTCAGTCTCAGTGTTAAAATCGCTTGTGTTTAATTTTCTATATTTCGATTATTTCGTCAGTTTTAACATGGCACGTACAAAGCAAACAGCTCGTAAATCGACTGGTGGTAAAGCTCCACGAAAACAATTAGCAACAAAGGCGGCGAGAAAAAGTGCCCCAGCAACTGGTGGCGTAAAGAAGCCACATCGTTATCGCCCAGGTACAGTTGCACTTCGTGAAATTCGTCGTTACCAAAAGAGTACTGAGCTTTTAATTCGTAAATTGCCATTCCAACGTTTAGTTCGTGAAATCGCACAAGATTTCAAAACTGATTTACGTTTCCAAAGTTCCGCTGTTATGGCTCTGCAAGAAGCTAGTGAAGCATATTTAGTTGGTCTTTTTGAAGATACTAACTTGTGCGCTATCCATGCTAAGCGAGTTACTATTATGCCAAAAGACATCCAATTGGCTCGTCGAATTCGCGGTGAACGTGCTTAAGAATTTTACCAATTTTTCTTTTCAAACATTAACAAACGGTCCTTTTCAGGACCACCAATTCTAATGATTTAAAGAGATTTAAATTACCTTCAAACGTTTGCTTTTGATAATTTTACAAATCCATTGAATTTTGTATTTTTTCATGTTTTATTTATGAAAATTAGTGTTACTCTTACTGTTACCCATGAAAAATATCCCTAAAATCCGAATTTGTTTTACAATAAATGAATATGATTAAATTATATAAAAATTTCATGTTTTATTCGAAGGTCTTTGTTTTTTTTTTTATTTTTCGCGAGATTGACTACAAGATTTTGTAGATCGGGATATTCAAAAACAAGGTTTGAAAAGGGGGATTTTGCGAGTCACATTATTATCAAAATGTCGCTCGGTAGATAATTTACTTCCTTATTTTTAACCTTTCAAGGGACTATATAATTTAATGGAAATAAAACACTTTCAGCGTACATTTAATTCATATCATTTATTGAAAATAAAATGAAAAAACTAATTATATCCTTAAAGGATATTATGTGAGGACATGGTATATACTACAATACTCAACAAACAGTTGATTTTATAAAAATAGGATGCATCTACCATAGCAAAGCGATATATTTTAAATATTTATATTTCAAACACTAAAAAAAAATTAAACGAAAAAGTGATATATATTTTATACCATCGCCCTTGAAAGGGGTTAATACAAAAATAATTTAATAAGCGAATGTTTTATTTAGAAAAACAGTACAAATGAAAAAGAAAATTTTTCTCGTTTTATCTTTCGTAAAAATATGTCAATATCAAGTCAATTAATACTCTTAATATATCAAAATGGCGGCCCTGAAAAGGGCCATTTTTTCTTTGATTTGAATTACATTTCAATAAGGCTCAATCGTTTACTTGGAACTGGTGTATTTTGTGACGGCTTTGGTACCTTCACTTACAGCGTGCTTAGCCAATTCACCTGGCAACAATAAACGCACAGCGGTTTGGATTTCCCGACTAGTGATGGTTGAACGTTTATTATAATGAGCTAAACGAGATGCTTCAGCAGCGATACGCTCAAAAATATCATTAACGAAACTGTTCATAATACTCATCGCTTTTGAAGAAATACCAGTATCAGGATGAACTTGCTTTAACACTTTGTAAATGTAAATAGCATAACTTTCCTTCCTCTTGCGTTTCTTCTTCTTATCGGTTTTCGAAATATTCTTTTGAGCCTTGCCAGCTTTCTTAGCTGCTTTACCACTTGTTTTAGGCGGCATTATTTTCAAAACTTTTCAAATTCAAAATTGAACTAAACACAAAAATCCCACTTGATTATCGATTACAACCAACTAGCTTCGCTACCAAACAGCGACTGACGGATATGACGCCGTCCCCACTTTATTTATGAGCAATTCCATTGGAATGTTAGGTAGAATGCCACAACATAAAAATTATTCTCTATTCTCCGAGGCTTCACATAAATATACCCAGCAACATGGCTGCCACTCAGTTGTCGTTTGGACGCAGAGCTAAGCGGTTGAGCTTGTTTGAATTTTCCTTGTGAATTTTATTAAATTTAAAAAAAATGTCTGGTCGTGGTAAAGGTGGAAAAGTTAAGGGAAAGGCAAAGTCCCGATCAAATCGTGCTGGTCTGCAATTTCCAGTTGGTCGTATTCATCGATTATTGAGAAAGGGCAATTACGCTGAACGTGTTGGAGCTGGTGCGCCAGTATATTTAGCTGCTGTAATGGAATATTTGGCAGCTGAAGTACTTGAGTTAGCTGGTAATGCTGCACGTGATAATAAGAAAACGAGAATTATTCCACGTCATTTACAATTGGCGATTCGTAATGACGAAGAGTTAAATAAACTGTTATCTGGTGTTACAATCGCTCAAGGTGGTGTTTTACCAAACATTCAGGCTGTTCTTTTGCCGAAAAAGACCGAAAAGAAAGCTTAAATTCCTTTTTCCAGTACTGTATCGATATTTAAAAAAAAAACCGTCCTTTTCAGGACGACCAAATAAATATTTAAAGAGTTTTAAATATTACTAACATAATCTTTAACACATTGACTTTTATTTCCTGAGTAGGAAACAATAAATTATGATTGTTAAAATATTGACTTTAAAACGTCAAATCTAGTCTTTTGTAATATGCCTTTCATTCAAAATTGATTTCCTTATATAGTATTATAATCCGCCATTTTAATTTTGTTGCCTGTTTTTTTTTTACTTACCACACAAAATAAATAAAATAGCAAAAAAACCAAATTTTGTTTATGAATTTTATACAGTTGAATATATTAAAAATATTTGAATTAAATAAATTTATTTAATTAATAGAATTAATAAACATTGCCTTCTTTACTTTTCAAAATAATTTCAACTTTAGATTTAATATTTTTCAAACAATTTTTGAATCAAATAAAAACAATTCTAAACCGTTTGAAATTCAAATTAAAAATGTGAAAATTTAAATGATTTTTAACAAGATCCTTCCGACGAAATATTTTTACGCGGTTCTTCTTATAAATATAAGAGAATCTAGCATCAAGTAAACTTTAGCGTTCCCAAATCAAGGCTCTCGATGCAAATATTAGAATCTAGCTGAGGCCAACGGTTAACAAAATGTAGCCACATTGTTCAAGGCAAACCTCTAAATTTCGTGGAAAATAACTGGATGAATTTTATTTGCTCAGTCTAATATTTAATTGCATTAATAGATTTTTCTCCCTCTATTTGAAATTAGGGATATATCACTGAAGTAAATACGCGTTCAGAAACCACGCCACGTTTTTTTATACACAAAAAAAAATACCTTTCTTTTCTACACAAACTTTTAATTCATTGTACAAGTAACGAAACTTAACATAAAAATAGATCTTTAATTCCTCTTTATTTAAAAGATATTGTGGCCCTGAAAAGGGCCGTTTTTCAATTCGATTGATTTAAAATCAACAATTCTTAACCACCAAAACCGTACAAAGTGCGGCCTTGACGTTTCAATGCGTATACAACATCCATGGCTGTTACAGTTTTTCTTTTAGCATGTTCAGTATATGTTACAGCATCACGGATAACATTTTCCAAAAATACTTTTAAAACGCCTCGAGTTTCTTCATATATTAAACCCGAGATACGTTTAACACCACCACGGCGAGCTAAACGTCGAATAGCTGGCTTCGTAATACCTTGAATGTTATCACGAAGTACCTTACGATGTCTTTTGGCACCACCTTTTCCCAAACCTTTGCCACCTTTACCGCGACCAGTCATTCTGATGTAAAAATATCAAATAAAACTTGAAAATCACAAAGAGATACCAACTCAACTAGGCAGAAGCCAAACTGAAAATGCTTCCTTCTTAATTGAACACTCGTATAAATACAAAACGTGTCTATCACCCCTCCACAAAAACTTCCACTTCATATATAAAACATTTTAAAGCGTTTTTCTTTAGTATTAGGAGCAAGTAAGATTCATTTACTGATTCAATTAAATAGAAAGAACTTTATAAGCTACTAATAAACAAAAAATAATACTAAATTTTCGATTATTTTAGAAGAAATTTCATTTATTGACGAATTTTTTCCCCTCTTTTGACATTTCATGTGTCAATAATGAGTGGATAAATAGTAAAATTCGTATTGAGATTGAAAAAGCTAGTTTTATTAAATGCAATTATAATTTTATATTAAAATCTTTAACAAAAAACAATTTAGAGTTATAAAAACAATAACCAAAATGAAAAGAAACAAGAAATACCTAAAACGACGCTAAATTCAATGCAATTATCATTAAGAAGCCAAGCCAAGCCAAGCCATTTCAACCCAAGCCAAGCCAATTACATTGACATTAAACTGAATCAAATATTTCTAAAATTCAAGTTTAAATGATAATGTTAATGTTAATATAAGTCTGGTTTTAAAAAATTGTGATTTAATTTAGAGAGTTTTATGTAATATATGTAAAAAACAATGATTTTACTTAGAATGAGGAGAATCTGTTATACATCGAGTGGGGATAGAAAATGCCAAGAATCGGATTTTCTATAAATACAAAGGCAAAAGGGGACGACATTTCAATGTGAATTTGGTCGTTGGTCTCTTCAGATCTGATCTCAGTCTCAGTGTTAAAATCGCTTGTGTTTAATTTTCTATATTTCGATTATTTCGTCAGTTTTAACATGGCACGTACAAAGCAAACAGCTCGTAAATCGACTGGTGGTAAAGCTCCACGAAAACAATTAGCAACAAAGGCGGCGAGAAAAAGTGCCCCAGCAACTGGTGGCGTAAAGAAGCCACATCGTTATCGCCCAGGTACAGTTGCACTTCGTGAAATTCGTCGTTACCAAAAGAGTACTGAGCTTTTAATTCGTAAATTGCCATTCCAACGTTTAGTTCGTGAAATCGCACAAGATTTCAAAACTGATTTACGTTTCCAAAGTTCCGCTGTTATGGCTCTGCAAGAAGCTAGTGAAGCATATTTAGTTGGTCTTTTTGAAGATACTAACTTGTGCGCTATCCATGCTAAGCGAGTTACTATTATGCCAAAAGACATCCAATTGGCTCGTCGAATTCGCGGTGAACGTGCTTAAGAATTTTACCAATTTTTCTTTTCAAACATTAACAAACGGTCCTTTTCAGGACCACCAATTCTAATGATTTAAAGAGATTTAAATTACCTTCAAACGTTTGCTTTTGATAATTTTACAAATCCATTGAATTTTGTATTTTTTCATGTTTTATTTATGAAAATTAGTGTTACTCTTACTGTTACCCATGAAAAATATCCCTAAAATCCGAATTTGTTTTACAATAAATGAATATGATTAAATTATATAAAAATTTCATGTTTTATTCGAAGGTCTTTGTTTTTTTTTTTATTTTTCGCGAGATTGACTACAAGATTTTGTAGATCGGGATATTCAAAAACAAGGTTTGAAAAGGGGGATTTTGCGAGTCACATTATTATCAAAATGTCGCTCGGTAGATAATTTACTTCCTTATTTTTAACCTTTCAAGGGACTATATAATTTAATGGAAATAAAACACTTTCAGCGTACATTTAATTCATATCATTTATTGAAAATAAAATGAAAAAACTAATTATATCCTTAAAGGATATTATGTGAGGACATGGTATATACTACAATACTCAACAAACAGTTGATTTTATAAAAATAGGATGCATCTACCATAGCAAAGCGATATATTTTAAATATTTATATTTCAAACACTAAAAAAAAATTAAACGAAATAGTGATATATATTTTATACCATCGCCCTTGAAAGGGGTTAATACAAAAATAATTTAATAAGCGAATGTTTTATTTAGAAAAACAGTACAAATGAAAAAGAAAATTTTTCTCGTTTTATCTTTCGTAAAAATATGTCAATATCAAGTCAATTAATACTCTTAATATATCAAAATGGCGGCCCTGAAAAGGGCCATTTTTTCTTTGATTTGAATTACATTTCGTTTACTTGGAACTGGTGTATTTTGTGACGGCTTTGGTACCTTCACTTACAGCGTGCTTAGCCAATTCACCTGGCAACAATAAACGCACAGCGGTTTGGATTTCCCGACTAGTGATGGTTGAACGTTTATTATAATGAGCTAAACGAGATGCTTCAGCAGCGATACGCTCAAAAATATCATTAACGAAACTGTTCATAATACTCATCGCTTTTGAAGAAATACCAGTATCAGGATGAACTTGCTTTAACACTTTGTAAATGTAAATAGCATAACTTTCCTTCCTCTTGCGTTTCTTCTTCTTATCGGTTTTCGAAATATTCTTTTGAGCCTTGCCAGCTTTCTTAGCTGCTTTACCACTTGTTTTAGGCGGCATTATTTTCAAAACTTTTCAAATTCAAAATTGAACTAAACACAAAAATCCCACTTGATTATCGATTACAACCAACTAGCTTCGCTACCAAACAGCGACTGACGGATATGACGCCGTCCCCACTTTATTTATGAGCAATTCCATTGGAATGTTAGGTAGAATGCCACAACATAAAAATTATTCTCTATTCTCCGAGGCTTCACATAAATATACCCAGCAACATGGCTGCCACTCAGTTGTCGTTTGGACGCAGAGCTAAGCAGTTGAGCTTGTTTGAATTTTCCTTGTGAATTTTATTAAATTTAAAAAAAATGTCTGGTCGTGGTAAAGGTGGAAAAGTTAAGGGAAAGGCAAAGTCCCGATCAAATCGTGCTGGTCTGCAATTTCCAGTTGGTCGTATTCATCGATTATTGAGAAAGGGCAATTACGCTGAACGTGTTGGAGCTGGTGCGCCAGTATATTTAGCTGCTGTAATGGAATATTTGGCAGCTGAAGTACTTGAGTTAGCTGGTAATGCTGCACGTGATAATAAGAAAACGAGAATTATTCCACGTCATTTACAATTGGCGATTCGTAATGACGAAGAGTTAAATAAACTGTTATCTGGTGTTACAATCGCTCAAGGTGGTGTTTTACCAAACATTCAGGCTGTTCTTTTGCCGAAAAAGACCGAAAAGAAAGCTTAAATTCCTTTTTCCAGTACTGTATCGATATTTAAAAAAAAAAACCGTCCTTTTCAGGACGACCAAATAAATATTTAAAGAGTTTTAAATATTACTACCATAATCTTTAACACATTGACTTTTATTTCCTGAGTAGGAAACAATAAATTATGATTGTTAAAATATTGACTTTAAAACGTCAAATCTAGTCTTTTGTAAAATTCAAAATTGATTTCCTCATAAAGTATTGATAAGCCGCCATATATAATTTCTCGAACGTTTAGATACCGCCATTTTAATTTTATTGCCTGCTTTTTTTACCTACCATACACAAAATAAATAAAATAGCAAAAAACCAATTTTATTCGATTTAAAAAGAATTTATTTAGGTTTTAAAATAAATAAACATTGCCTTTACTTTTCAAAATCATTTCAACTTTAGATTTAATATTTTTCAAACAATTTTTGAATCAAATAAAAACAATTCTAAACCGTTTGAAATTAAAAATGTGAAAATTTAAATGATTTTTAACAAGATCCTTCCGACGAAATATTTTTACGCGGTTCTTCTTATAAATATAAGAGAATCTAGCATCAAGTAAACTTTAGCGTTCCCAAATCAAGGCTCTCGATGCAAATATTAGAATCTAGCTGAGGCCAACGGTTAACAAAATGTAGCCACATTGTTCAAGGCAAACCTCTAAATTTCGTGGAAAATAACTGGATGAATTTTATTTGCTCAGTCTAATATTTAATTGCATTAATAGATTTTTCTCCCTCTATTTGAAATTAGGGATATATCACTGAAGTAAATACGCGTTCAGAAACCACGCCACGTTTTTTTATACACAAAAAAAAAATACCTTTCTTTTCTACACAAACTTTTAATTCATTGTACAAGTAACGAAACTTAACATAAAAATAGATCTTTAATTCCTCTTTATTTAAAAGATATTGTGGCCCTGAAAAGGGCCGTTTTTCAATTCGATTGATTTAAAATCAACAATTCTTAACCACCAAAACCGTACAAAGTGCGGCCTTGACGTTTCAATGCGTATACAACATCCATGGCTGTTACAGTTTTTCTTTTAGCATGTTCAGTATATGTTACAGCATCACGGATAACATTTTCCAAAAATACTTTTAAAACGCCTCGAGTTTCTTCATATATTAAACCCGAGATACGTTTAACACCACCACGGCGAGCTAAACGTCGAATAGCTGGCTTCGTAATACCTTGAATGTTATCACGAAGTACCTTACGATGTCTTTTGGCACCACCTTTTCCCAAACCTTTGCCACCTTTACCGCGACCAGTCATTCTGATGTAAAAATATCAAATAAAACTTGAAAATCACAAAGAGATACCAACTCAACTAGGCAGAAGCCAAACTGAAAATGCTTCCTTCTTAATTGAACACTCGTATAAATACAAAACGTGTCTATCACCCCTCCACAAAAACTTCCACTTCATATATAAAACATTTTAAAGCGTTTTTCTTTAGTATTAGGAGCAAGTAAGATTCATTTACTGATTCAATTAAATAGAAAGAACTTTATAAGCTACTAATAAACAAAAAATAATACTAAATTTTCGATTATTTTAGAAGAAATTTCATTTATTGACGAATTTTTTCCCCTCTTTTGACATTTCATGTGTCAATAATGAGTGGATAAATAGTAAAATTCGTATTGAGATTGAAAAAGCTAGTTTTATTAAATGCAATTATAATTTTATATTAAAATCTTTAACAAAAAACAATTTAGAGTTATAAAAACAATAACCAAAATGAAAAGAAACAAGAAATACCTAAAACGACGCTAAATTCAATGCAATTATCATTAAGAAGCCAAGCCAAGCCAAGCCATTTCAACCCAAGCCAAGCCAATTACATTGACATTAAACTGAATCAAATATTTCTAAAATTCAAGTTTAAATGATAATGTTAATGTTAATATAAGTCTGGTTTTAAAAAATTGTGATTTAATTTAGAGAGTTTTATGTAATATATGTAAAAAACAATGATTTTACTTAGAATGAGGAGAATCTGTTATACATCGAGTGGGGATAGAAAATGCCAAGAATCGGATTTTCTATAAATACAAAGGCAAAAGGGGACGACATTTCAATGTGAATTTGGTCGTTGGTCTCTTCAGATCTGATCTCAGTCTCAGTGTTAAAATCGCTTGTGTTTAATTTTCTATATTTCGATTATTTCGTCAGTTTTAACATGGCACGTACAAAGCAAACAGCTCGTAAATCGACTGGTGGTAAAGCTCCACGAAAACAATTAGCAACAAAGGCGGCGAGAAAAAGTGCCCCAGCAACTGGTGGCGTAAAGAAGCCACATCGTTATCGCCCAGGTACAGTTGCACTTCGTGAAATTCGTCGTTACCAAAAGAGTACTGAGCTTTTAATTCGTAAATTGCCATTCCAACGTTTAGTTCGTGAAATCGCACAAGATTTCAAAACTGATTTACGTTTCCAAAGTTCCGCTGTTATGGCTCTGCAAGAAGCTAGTGAAGCATATTTAGTTGGTCTTTTTGAAGATACTAACTTGTGCGCTATCCATGCTAAGCGAGTTACTATTATGCCAAAAGACATCCAATTGGCTCGTCGAATTCGCGGTGAACGTGCTTAAGAATTTTACCAATTTTTCTTTTCAAACATTAACAAACGGTCCTTTTCAGGACCACCAATTCTAATGATTTAAAGAGATTTAAATTACCTTCAAACGTTTGCTTTTGATAATTTTACAAATCCATTGAATTTTGTATTTTTTCATGTTTTATTTATGAAAATTAGTGTTACTCTTACTGTTACCCATGAAAAATATCCCTAAAATCCGAATTTGTTTTACAATAAATGAATATGATTAAATTATATAAAAATTTCATGTTTTATTCGAAGGTCTTTGTTTTTTTTTTTATTTTTCGCGAGATTGACTACAAGATTTTGTAGATCGGGATATTCAAAAACAAGGTTTGAAAAGGGGGATTTTGCGAGTCACATTATTATCAAAATGTCGCTCGGTAGATAATTTACTTCCTTATTTTTAACCTTTCAAGGGACTATATAATTTAATGGAAATAAAACACTTTCAGCGTACATTTAATTCATATCATTTATTGAAAATAAAATGAAAAAACTAATTATATCCTTAAAGGATATTATGTGAGGACATGGTATATACTACAATACTCAACAAACAGTTGATTTTATAAAAATAGGATGCATCTACCATAGCAAAGCGATATATTTTAAATATTTATATTTCAAACACTAAAAAAAAATTAAACGAAATAGTGATATATATTTTATACCATCGCCCTTGAAAGGGGTTAATACAAAAATAATTTAATAAGCGAATGTTTTATTTAGAAAAACAGTACAAATGAAAAAGAAAATTTTTCTCGTTTTATCTTTCGTAAAAATATGTCAATATCAAGTCAATTAATACTCTTAATATATCAAAATGGCGGCCCTGAAAAGGGCCATTTTTTCTTTGATTTGAATTACATTTCGTTTACTTGGAACTGGTGTATTTTGTGACGGCTTTGGTACCTTCACTTACAGCGTGCTTAGCCAATTCACCTGGCAACAATAAACGCACAGCGGTTTGGATTTCCCGACTAGTGATGGTTGAACGTTTATTATAATGAGCTAAACGAGATGCTTCAGCAGCGATACGCTCAAAAATATCATTAACGAAACTGTTCATAATACTCATCGCTTTTGAAGAAATACCAGTATCAGGATGAACTTGCTTTAACACTTTGTAAATGTAAATAGCATAACTTTCCTTCCTCTTGCGTTTCTTCTTCTTATCGGTTTTCGAAATATTCTTTTGAGCCTTGCCAGCTTTCTTAGCTGCTTTACCACTTGTTTTAGGCGGCATTATTTTCAAAACTTTTCAAATTCAAAATTGAACTAAACACAAAAATCCCACTTGATTATCGATTACAACCAACTAGCTTCGCTACCAAACAGCGACTGACGGATATGACGCCGTCCCCACTTTATTTATGAGCAATTCCATTGGAATGTTAGGTAGAATGCCACAACATAAAAATTATTCTCTATTCTCCGAGGCTTCACATAAATATACCCAGCAACATGGCTGCCACTCAGTTGTCGTTTGGACGCAGAGCTAAGCAGTTGAGCTTGTTTGAATTTTCCTTGTGAATTTTATTAAATTTAAAAAAAATGTCTGGTCGTGGTAAAGGTGGAAAAGTTAAGGGAAAGGCAAAGTCCCGATCAAATCGTGCTGGTCTGCAATTTCCAGTTGGTCGTATTCATCGATTATTGAGAAAGGGCAATTACGCTGAACGTGTTGGAGCTGGTGCGCCAGTATATTTAGCTGCTGTAATGGAATATTTGGCAGCTGAAGTACTTGAGTTAGCTGGTAATGCTGCACGTGATAATAAGAAAACGAGAATTATTCCACGTCATTTACAATTGGCGATTCGTAATGACGAAGAGTTAAATAAACTGTTATCTGGTGTTACAATCGCTCAAGGTGGTGTTTTACCAAACATTCAGGCTGTTCTTTTGCCGAAAAAGACCGAAAAGAAAGCTTAAATTCCTTTTTCCAGTACTGTATCGATATTTAAAAAAAAAAAACATGTGTGTGCAGTGCACACGCGGTAGAAGTGAAACCTTAGGAAAACTAAACAGCGAGGGAATGAGACGAATGCGGTATCAGGTGTGGGATAGTTATAGCGTTTATTTATTATAATATTGGTACCAAGTTCAAAAGTCATATTATATTTTTATTGAAAATCTAATATCGGATTCATGATCAGCGACCCCAAAAACCCTAAAATGCAAATTTTTCCGGGGAAAAATGATAAAAAGGATATTTTCATTATCCCTACAGGACCTTCCGTTTCGAATTTTGAAAATCTAATACCGGATTCGTGATCAGCGACCCCAAAAACCCTAAAATGCAAATTTTTCCGGGGAAAAATGATAAAAAGGATATTTTCATTATCCCTACAGGACCTTCCGTTTCGAATTTTGAAAATCTAATACCGGATTCGTGATCAGCGACCCCAAAAACCCTAAAATGTAAATTTTTCCGGGGAAAAATGGGAAAAAGGATATTTTCATTATCCTTACAGGACCTTCCGTTTCGAATTTTGAAAATCTAATACCGGATTCGTGATCAGCGACCCCAAAAACCCTAAAATGCAAATTTTTCCGGGGAAAAATGGGAAAAAGGATATTTTCATTATCCTTACAGGACCCTCCGTTTCGAATTTTGAAAATCTACATAGCTAAAAACCTGCTCCTGGCAACACAGATTATTTTGCAAAAAACCGCATAAAAATCGGTCCGGTAGTTTTTGAGTTTTGTAATCTCAGGCAGACAGACAAACAGACAATAAAACATCCATTTTTTTTATATATATATAGAATATTGCAATGTATGACGAAACATCAGTAATTTATCGCCTCCTCTCTCCACTTCCTCCCTCCTAACACTTCTCCCTTCCCCTCTTCCCCTTCCCACTTCCCCCTTCCCAACACTCTTGTTTACGATAAATTGACCGGCACCCATCTGTATTCTATCTCATTTTCTCGCAGGCTAAAATATCCTATCTCTTTTTACTGTCGCTTTTTCGTTTCATCGAGTTTGAAATCACTCACAACGGCGCTAAAGAAGTTTTCACTTCAAAAAACCGTCCTTTTCAGGACGACCAAATAAATATTTAAAGAGTTTTAAATATTACTACCATAATCTTTAACACATTGACTTTTATTTCCTGAGTAGGAAACAATAAATTATGATTGTTAAAATATTGACTTTAAAACGTCAAATCTAGTCTTTTGTAAAATTCAAAATTGATTTCCTCATAAAGTATTGATAAGCCGCCATATATAATTTCTCGAACGTTTAGATACCGCCATTTTAATTTTATTGCCTGCTTTTTTTACCTACCATACACAAAATAAATAAAATAGCAAAAAACCAATTTTATTCGATTTAAAAAGAATTTATTTAGGTTTTAAAATAAATAAACATTGCCTTCTTTACTTTTCAAAATCATTTCAACTTTAGATTTAATATTTTTCAAACAATTTTTGAATCAAATAAAAACAATTCTAAACCGTTTGAAATTAAAAATGTGAAAATTTAAATGATTTTTAACAAGATCCTTCCGACGAAATATTTTTACGCGGTTCTTCTTATAAATATAAGAGAATCTAGCATCAAGTAAACTTTAGCGTTCCCAAATCAAGGCTCTCGATGCAAATATTAGAATCTAGCTGAGGCCAACGGTTAACAAAATGTAGCCACATTGTTCAAGGCAAACCTCTAAATTTCGTGGAAAATAACTGGATGAATTTTATTTGCTCAGTCTAATATTTAATTGCATTAATAGATTTTTCTCCCTCTATTTGAAATTAGGGATATATCACTGAAGTAAATACGCGTTCAGAAACCACGCCACGTTTTTTATACACAAAAAAAAAATACCTTTCTTTTCTACACAAACTTTTAATTCATTGTACAAGTAACGAAACTTAACATAAAAATAGATCTTTAATTCCTCTTTATTTAAAAGATATTGTGGCCCTGAAAAGGGCCGTTTTTCAATTCGATTGATTTAAAATCAACAATTCTTAACCACCAAAACCGTACAAAGTGCGGCCTTGACGTTTCAATGCGTATACAACATCCATGGCTGTTACAGTTTTTCTTTTAGCGTGTTCAGTATATGTTACAGCATCACGGATAACATTTTCCAAAAATACTTTTAAAACGCCTCGAGTTTCTTCATATATTAAACCCGAGATACGTTTAACACCACCACGGCGAGCTAAACGTCGAATAGCTGGCTTCGTAATACCTTGAATGTTATCACGAAGTACCTTACGATGTCTTTTGGCACCACCTTTTCCCAAACCTTTGCCACCTTTACCGCGACCAGTCATTCTGATGTAAAAATATCAAATAAAACTTGAAAATCACAAAGAGATACCAACTCAACTAGGCAGAAGCCAAACTGAAAATGCTTCCTTCTTAATTGAACACTCGTATAAATACAAAACGTGTCTATCACCCCTCCACAAAAACTTCCACTTCATATATAAAACATTTTAAAGCGTTTTTCTTTAGTATTAGGAGCAAGTAAGATTCATTTACTGATTCAATTAAATAGAAAGAACTTTATAAGCTACTAATAAACAAAAAATAATACTAAATTTTCGATTATTTTAGAAGAAATTTCATTTATTGACGAATTTTTTCCCCTCTTTTGACATTTCATGTGTCAATAATGAGTGGATAAATAGTAAAATTCGTATTGAGATTGAAAAAGCTAGTTTTATTAAACGCAATTATAATTTTATATTAAAATCTTTAATAAAAAACAATTTAGAGTTATAAAAACAATAACCAAAATGAAAAGAAACAAGAAATATCTAAAACGACGCTAAATTCAATGCAATTATCATTAAGAAGCCAAGCCAAGCCAAGCCATTTCAACCCAAGCCAAGCCAATTACATTGACATTAAACTGAATCAAATATTTCTAAAATTCAAGTTTAAATGATAATGTTAATGTTAATATAGTCTGGTTTTAAAAAATTGTGATTTAATTTAGAGATTTTTATGTAATATATGTAAAAAACAATGATTTTACTTAGAATGAGGAGAATCTGTTTAACATCGAGTGGGGATAGAAAATGCCAAGAATCGGATTTTCTATAAATACAAAGGCAAAAGGGGACGACAGTTCAATGTGAATTTGGTCGTTGGTCTCTTCAGATCTGATCTCAGTCTCAGTGTTAAAATCGCTTGTGTTTAATTTTCTATATTTCGATTATTTCGTCAGTTTTAACATGGCACGTACAAAGCAAACAGCTCGTAAATCGACTGGTGGTAAAGCTCCACGAAAACAATTAGCAACAAAGGCGGCGAGAAAAAGTGCCCCAGCAACTGGTGGCGTAAAGAAGCCACATCGTTATCGCCCAGGTACAGTTGCACTTCGTGAAATTCGTCGTTACCAAAAGAGTACTGAGCTTTTAATTCGTAAATTGCCATTCCAACGTTTAGTTCGTGAAATCGCACAAGATTTCAAAACTGATTTACGTTTCCAAAGTTCCGCTGTTATGGCTCTGCAAGAAGCTAGTGAAGCATATTTAGTTGGTCTTTTTGAAGATACTAACTTGTGCGCTATCCATGCTAAGCGAGTTACTATTATGCCAAAAGACATCCAATTGGCTCGTCGAATTCGCGGTGAACGTGCTTAAGAATTTTACCAATTTTTCTTTTCAAACATTAACAAACGGTCCTTTTCAGGACCACCAATTCTAATGATTTAAAGAGATTTAAATTACCTTCAAACGTTTGCTTTTGATAATTTTACAAATCCATTGAATTTTGTATTTTTTCATGTTTTATTTATGAAAATTAGTGTTACTCTTACTGTTACCCATGAAAAATATCCCTAAAATCCGAATTTGTTTTACAATAAATGAATATGATTAAATTATATAAAAATTTCATGTTTTATTCGAAGGTCTTTGTTTTTTTTTTTATTTTTCGCGAGATTGACTACAAGATTTTGTAGATCGGGATATTCAAAAACAAGGTTTGAAAAGGGGGATTTTGCGAGTCACATTATTATCAAAATGTCGCTCGGTAGATAATTTACTTCCTTATTTTAACCCGTTCAAGGGACTATATAAATAAATGGAAATAAAACACTTTTTCAGCATACATTTAATTCATATCATTTATTGAAAAAAATTAATTATATCATTAAAGGATATTATGTGAGGACATGGTATATACTACAATACTCAACAAACAGTTGATTTTATAAAAATAGGATGCATCTACCATAGCAAAGCGATATATTTTAAATATTTATATTTCAAACACTAAAAAAAATTAAACGAAAAAGTGATATATATTTTATACCATCGCCCTTGAAAGGGGTTAATACAAAAATAATTTAATAAGCGAATCTGTTTTATTTAGAAAAACAGTACAAATGAAAAAGAAAATTTTTCTCGTTTTATCTTTCGTAAAAATATGTCAATATCAAGTCAATTAATACTCTTAATATATCAAAATGGCGGCCCTGAAAAGGGCCATTTTTTCTTTGATTTGAATTACATTTCAATAAGGCTCAATCGTTTACTTGGAACTGGTGTATTTTGTGACGGCTTTGGTACCTTCACTTACAGCGTGCTTAGCCAATTCACCTGGCAACAATAAACGCACAGCGGTTTGGATTTCCCGACTAGTGATGGTTGAACGTTTATTATAATGAGCTAAACGAGATGCTTCAGCAGCGATACGCTCAAAAATATCATTAACGAAACTGTTCATAATACTCATCGCTTTTGAAGAAATACCAGTATCAGGATGAACTTGCTTTAACACTTTGTAAATGTAAATAGCATAACTTTCCTTCCTCTTGCGTTTCTTCTTCTTATCGGTTTTCGAAATATTCTTTTGAGCCTTGCCAGCTTTCTTAGCTGCTTTACCACTTGTTTTAGGCGGCATTATTTTCAAAACTTTTCAAATTCAAAATTGAACTAAACACAAAAATCCCACTTGATTATCGATTACAACCAACTAGCTTCGCTACCAAACAGCGACTGACGGATATGACGCCGTCCCCACTTTATTTATGAGCAATTCCATTGGAATGTTAGGTAGAATGCCACAACATAAAAATTATTCTCTATTCTCCGAGGCTTCACATAAATATACCCAGCAACATGGCTGCCACTCAGTTGTCGTTTGGACGCAGAGCTAAGCAGTTGAGCTTGTTTGAATTTTCCTTGTGAATTTTATTAAATTTAAAAAAAATGTCTGGTCGTGGTAAAGGTGGAAAAGTTAAGGGAAAGGCAAAGTCCCGATCAAATCGTGCTGGTCTGCAATTTCCAGTTGGTCGTATTCATCGATTATTGAGAAAGGGCAATTACGCTGAACGTGTTGGAGCTGGTGCGCCAGTATATTTAGCTGCTGTAATGGAATATTTGGCAGCTGAAGTACTTGAGTTAGCTGGTAATGCTGCACGTGATAATAAGAAAACGAGAATTATTCCACGTCATTTACAATTGGCGATTCGTAATGACGAAGAGTTAAATAAACTGTTATCTGGTGTTACAATCGCTCAAGGTGGTGTTTTACCAAACATTCAGGCTGTTCTTTTGCCGAAAAAGACCGAAAAGAAAGCTTAAATTCCTTTTTCCAGTACTGTATCGATATTTAAAAAAAAACCGTCCTTTTCAGGACGACCAAATAAATATTTAAAGAGTTTTAAATATTACTAACATAATCTTTAACACATTGACTTTTATTTCCTGAGTAGGAAACAATAAATTATGATTGTTAAAATATTGACTTTAAAACGTCAAATCTAGTCTTTTGTAATATGCCTTTCATTCAAAATTGATTTCCTTATATAGTATTATAATCCGCCATTTTAATTTTGTTGCCTGTTTTTTTTTTACTTACCACACAAAATAAATAAAATAGCAAAAAAACCAAATTTTGTTTATGAATTTTATACAGTTGAATATATTAAAAATATTTGAATTAAATAAATTTATTTAATTAATAGAATTAATAAACATTGCCTTCTTTACTTTTCAAAATAATTTCAACTTTAGATTTAATATTTTTCAAACAATTTTTGAATCAAATAAAAACAATTCTAAACCGTTTGAAATTCAAATTAAAAATGTGAAAATTTAAATGATTTTTAACAAGATCCTTTCGAAGAAATATTTTTACGCGGTTCTTCTTATAAATATAAGAGAATCTAGCATCAAGTAAACTTTAGCGTTCCCAAATCAAGGCTCTCGATGCAAATATTAGAATCTAGCTGAGGCCAACGGTTAACAAAATGTAGCCACATTGTTCAAGGCAAACCTCTAAATTTCGTGGAAAATAACTGGATGAATTTTATTTGCTCAGTCTAATATTTAATTGCATTAATAGATTTTTCTCCCTCTATTTGAAATTAGGGATATATCACTGAAGTAAATACGCGTTCAGAAACCACGCCACGTTTTTTTACACAAAAAAAAATACCTTTCTTCTCTACACAAACTTTTAATTCATTGTACAAGTAACGAAACTTAACATAAAAATAGATCTTTAATTCCTCTTTATTTAAAAGATATTGTGGCCCTGAAAAGGGCCGTTTTTCAATTCGATTGATTTAAAATCAACAATTCTTAACCACCAAAACCGTACAAAGTGCGGCCTTGACGTTTCAATGCGTATACAACATCCATGGCTGTTACAGTTTTTCTTTTAGCGTGTTCAGTATATGTTACAGCATCACGGATAACATTTTCCAAAAATACTTTTAAAACGCCTCGAGTTTCTTCATATATTAAACCCGAGATACGTTTAACACCACCACGGCGAGCTAAACGTCGAATAGCTGGCTTCGTAATACCTTGAATGTTATCACGAAGTACCTTACGATGTCTTTTGGCACCACCTTTTCCCAAACCTTTGCCACCTTTACCGCGACCAGTCATTCTGATGTAAAAATATCAAATAAAACTTGAAAATCACAAAGAGATACCAACTCAACTAGGCAGAAGCCAAACTGAAAATGCTTCCTTCTTAATTGAACACTCGTATAAATACAAAACGTGTCTATCACCCCTCCACAAAAACTTCCACTTCATATATAAAACATTTTAAAGCGTTTTTCTTTAGTATTAGGAGCAAGTAAGATTCATTTACTGATTCAATTAAATAGAAAGAACTTTATAAGCTACTAATAAACAAAAAATAATACTAAATTTTCGATTATTTTAGAAGAAATTTCATTTATTGACGAATTTTTTCCCCTCTTTTGACATTTCATGTGTCAATAATGAGTGGATAAATAGTAAAATTCGTATTGAGATTGAAAAAGCTAGTTTTATTAAATGCAATTATAATTTTATATTAAAATCTTTAACAAAAAACAATTTAGAGTTATAAAAACAATAACCAAAATGAAAAGAAACAAGAAATACCTAAAACGACGCTAAATTCAATGCAATTATCATTAAGAAGCCAAGCCAAGCCAAGCCATTTCAACCCAAGCCAAGCCAATTACATTGACATTAAACTGAATCAAATATTTCTAAAATTCAAGTTTAAATGATAATGTTAATGTTAATATAAGTCTGGTTTTAAAAAATTGTGATTTAATTTAGAGAGTTTTATGTAATATATGTAAAAAACAATGATTTTACTTAGAATGAGGAGAATCTGTTATACATCGAGTGGGGATAGAAAATGCCAAGAATCGGATTTTCTATAAATACAAAGGCAAAAGGGGACGACATTTCAATGTGAATTTGGTCGTTGGTCTCTTCAGATCTGATCTCAGTCTCAGTGTTAAAATCGCTTGTGTTTAATTTTCTATATTTCGATTATTTCGTCAGTTTTAACATGGCACGTACAAAGCAAACAGCTCGTAAATCGACTGGTGGTAAAGCTCCACGAAAACAATTAGCAACAAAGGCGGCGAGAAAAAGTGCCCCAGCAACTGGTGGCGTAAAGAAGCCACATCGTTATCGCCCAGGTACAGTTGCACTTCGTGAAATTCGTCGTTACCAAAAGAGTACTGAGCTTTTAATTCGTAAATTGCCATTCCAACGTTTAGTTCGTGAAATCGCACAAGATTTCAAAACTGATTTACGTTTCCAAAGTTCCGCTGTTATGGCTCTGCAAGAAGCTAGTGAAGCATATTTAGTTGGTCTTTTTGAAGATACTAACTTGTGCGCTATCCATGCTAAGCGAGTTACTATTATGCCAAAAGACATCCAATTGGCTCGTCGAATTCGCGGTGAACGTGCTTAAGAATTTTACCAATTTTTCTTTTCAAACATTAACAAACGGTCCTTTTCAGGACCACCAATTCTAATGATTTAAAGAGATTTAAATTACCTTCAAACGTTTGCTTTTGATAATTTTACAAATCCATTGAATTTTGTATTTTTTCATGTTTTATTTATGAAAATTAGTGTTACTCTTACTGTTACCCATGAAAAATATCCCTAAAATCCGAATTTGTTTTACAATAAATGAATATGATTAAATTATATAAAAATTTCATGTTTTATTCGAAGGTCTTTGTTTTTTTTTTTTATTTTTCGCGAGATTGACTACAAGATTTTGTAGATCGGGATATTCAAAAACAAGGTTTGAAAAGGGGGATTTTGCGAGTCACATTATTATCAAAATGTCGCTCGGTAGATAATTTACTTCCTTATTTTTAACCTTTCAAGGGACTATATAATTTAATGGAAATAAAACACTTTCAGCGTACATTTAATTCATATCATTTATTGAAAATAAAATGAAAAAACTAATTATATCCTTAAAGGATATTATGTGAGGACATGGTATATACTACAATACTCAACAAACAGTTGATTTTATAAAAATAGGATGCATCTACCATAGCAAAGCGATATATTTTAAATATTTATATTTCAAACACTAAAAAAAAATTAAACGAAATAGTGATATATATTTTATACCATCGCCCTTGAAAGGGGTTAATACAAAAATAATTTAATAAGCGAGTTTTATTTAGAAAAACAGTACAAATGAAAAAGAAAATTTTTCTCGTTTTATCTTTCGTAAAAATATGTCAATATCAAGTCAATTAATACTCTTAATATATCAAAATGGCGGCCCTGAAAAGGGCCATTTTTTCTTTGATTTGAATTACATTTCGTTTACTTGGAACTGGTGTATTTTGTGACGGCTTTGGTACCTTCACTTACAGCGTGCTTAGCCAATTCACCTGGCAACAATAAACGCACAGCGGTTTGGATTTCCCGACTAGTGATGGTTGAACGTTTATTATAATGAGCTAAACGAGATGCTTCAGCAGCGATACGCTCAAAAATATCATTAACGAAACTGTTCATAATACTCATCGCTTTTGAAGAAATACCAGTATCAGGATGAACTTGCTTTAACACTTTGTAAATGTAAATAGCATAACTTTCCTTCCTCTTGCGTTTCTTCTTCTTATCGGTTTTCGAAATATTCTTTTGAGCCTTGCCAGCTTTCTTAGCTGCTTTACCACTTGTTTTAGGCGGCATTATTTTCAAAACTTTTCAAATTCAAAATTGAACTAAACACAAAAATCCCACTTGATTATCGATTACAACCAACTAGCTTCGCTACCAAACAGCGACTGACGGATATGACGCCGTCCCCACTTTATTTATGAGCAATTCCATTGGAATGTTAGGTAGAATGCCACAACATAAAAATTATTCTCTATTCTCCGAGGCTTCACATAAATATACCCAGCAACATGGCTGCCACTCAGTTGTCGTTTGGACGCAGAGCTAAGCAGTTGAGCTTGTTTGAATTTTCCTTGTGAATTTTATTAAATTTAAAAAAAATGTCTGGTCGTGGTAAAGGTGGAAAAGTTAAGGGAAAGGCAAAGTCCCGATCAAATCGTGCTGGTCTGCAATTTCCAGTTGGTCGTATTCATCGATTATTGAGAAAGGGCAATTACGCTGAACGTGTTGGAGCTGGTGCGCCAGTATATTTAGCTGCTGTAATGGAATATTTGGCAGCTGAAGTACTTGAGTTAGCTGGTAATGCTGCACGTGATAATAAGAAAACGAGAATTATTCCACGTCATTTACAATTGGCGATTCGTAATGACGAAGAGTTAAATAAACTGTTATCTGGTGTTACAATCGCTCAAGGTGGTGTTTTACCAAACATTCAGGCTGTTCTTTTGCCGAAAAAGACCGAAAAGAAAGCTTAAATTCCTTTTTCCAGTACTGTATCGATATTTAAAAAAAAAAACCGTCCTTTTCAGGACGACCAAATAAATATTTAAAGAGTTTTAAATATTACTACCATAATCTTTAACACATTGACTTTTATTTCCTGAGTAGGAAACAATAAATTATGATTGTTAAAATATTGACTTTAAAACGTCAAATCTAGTCTTTTGTAAAATTCAAAATTGATTTCCTCATAAAGTATTGATAAGCCGCCATATATAATTTCTCGAACGTTTAGATACCGCCATTTTAATTTTATTGCCTGCTTTTTTTACCTACCATACACAAAATAAATAAAATAGCAAAAAACCAATTTTATTCGATTTAAAAAGAATTTATTTAGGTTTTAAAATAAATAAACATTGCCTTCTTTACTTTTCAAAATCATTTCAACTTTAGATTTAATATTTTTCAAACAATTTTTGAATCAAATAAAAACAATTCTAAACCGTTTGAAATTAAAAATGTGAAAATTTAAATGATTTTTAACAAGATCCTTCCGACGAAATATTTTTACGCGGTTCTTCTTATAAATATAAGAGAATCTAGCATCAAGTAAACTTTAGCGTTCCCAAATCAAGGCTCTCGATGCAAATATTAGAATCTAGCTGAGGCCAACGGTTAACAAAATGTAGCCACATTGTTCAAGGCAAACCTCTAAATTTCGTGGAAAATAACTGGATGAATTTTATTTGCTCAGTCTAATATTTAATTGCATTAATAGATTTTTCTCCCTCTATTTGAAATTAGGGATATATCACTGAAGTAAATACGCGTTCAGAAACCACGCCACGTTTTTTTATACACAAAAAAAAAATACCTTTCTTTTCTACACAAACTTTTAATTCATTGTACAAGTAACGAAACTTAACATAAAAATAGATCTTTAATTCCTCTTTATTTAAAAGATATTGTGGCCCTGAAAAGGGCCGTTTTTCAATTCGATTGATTTAAAATCAACAATTCTTAACCACCAAAACCGTACAAAGTGCGGCCTTGACGTTTCAATGCGTATACAACATCCATGGCTGTTACAGTTTTTCTTTTAGCATGTTCAGTATATGTTACAGCATCACGGATAACATTTTCCAAAAATACTTTTAAAACGCCTCGAGTTTCTTCATATATTAAACCCGAGATACGTTTAACACCACCACGGCGAGCTAAACGTCGAATAGCTGGCTTCGTAATACCTTGAATGTTATCACGAAGTACCTTACGATGTCTTTTGGCACCACCTTTTCCCAAACCTTTGCCACCTTTACCGCGACCAGTCATTCTGATGTAAAAATATCAAATAAAACTTGAAAATCACAAAGAGATACCAACTCAACTAGGCAGAAGCCAAACTGAAAATGCTTCCTTCTTAATTGAACACTCGTATAAATACAAAACGTGTCTATCACCCCTCCACAAAAACTTCCACTTCATATATAAAACATTTTAAAGCGTTTTTCTTTAGTATTAGGAGCAAGTAAGATTCATTTACTGATTCAATTAAATAGAAAGAACTTTATAAGCTACTAATAAACAAAAAATAATACTAAATTTTCGATTATTTTAGAAGAAATTTCATTTATTGACGAATTTTTTCCCCTCTTTTGACATTTCATGTGTCAATAATGAGTGGATAAATAGTAAAATTCGTATTGAGATTGAAAAAGCTAGTTTTATTAAATGCAATTATAATTTTATATTAAAATCTTTAACAAAAAACAATTTAGAGTTATAAAAACAATAACCAAAATGAAAAGAAACAAGAAATACCTAAAACGACGCTAAATTCAATGCAATTATCATTAAGAAGCCAAGCCAAGCCAAGCCATTTCAACCCAAGCCAAGCCAATTACATTGACATTAAACTGAATCAAATATTTCTAAAATTCAAGTTTAAATGATAATGTTAATGTTAATATAAGTCTGGTTTTAAAAAATTGTGATTTAATTTAGAGAGTTTTATGTAATATATGTAAAAAACAATGATTTTACTTAGAATGAGGAGAATCTGTTATACATCGAGTGGGGATAGAAAATGCCAAGAATCGGATTTTCTATAAATACAAAGGCAAAAGGGGACGACATTTCAATGTGAATTTGGTCGTTGGTCTCTTCAGATCTGATCTCAGTCTCAGTGTTAAAATCGCTTGTGTTTAATTTTCTATATTTCGATTATTTCGTCAGTTTTAACATGGCACGTACAAAGCAAACAGCTCGTAAATCGACTGGTGGTAAAGCTCCACGAAAACAATTAGCAACAAAGGCGGCGAGAAAAAGTGCCCCAGCAACTGGTGGCGTAAAGAAGCCACATCGTTATCGCCCAGGTACAGTTGCACTTCGTGAAATTCGTCGTTACCAAAAGAGTACTGAGCTTTTAATTCGTAAATTGCCATTCCAACGTTTAGTTCGTGAAATCGCACAAGATTTCAAAACTGATTTACGTTTCCAAAGTTCCGCTGTTATGGCTCTGCAAGAAGCTAGTGAAGCATATTTAGTTGGTCTTTTTGAAGATACTAACTTGTGCGCTATCCATGCTAAGCGAGTTACTATTATGCCAAAAGACATCCAATTGGCTCGTCGAATTCGCGGTGAACGTGCTTAAGAATTTTACCAATTTTTCTTTTCAAACATTAACAAACGGTCCTTTTCAGGACCACCAATTCTAATGATTTAAAGAGATTTAAATTACCTTCAAACGTTTGCTTTTGATAATTTTACAAATCCATTGAATTTTGTATTTTTTCATGTTTTATTTATGAAAATTAGTGTTACTCTTACTGTTACCCATGAAAAATATCCCTAAAATCCGAATTTGTTTTACAATAAATGAATATGATTAAATTATATAAAAATTTCATGTTTTATTCGAAGGTCTTTGTTTTTTTTTTTATTTTTCGCGAGATTGACTACAAGATTTTGTAGATCGGGATATTCAAAAACAAGGTTTGAAAAGGGGGATTTTGCGAGTCACATTATTATCAAAATGTCGCTCGGTAGATAATTTACTTCCTTATTTTTAACCTTTCAAGGGACTATATAATTTAATGGAAATAAAACACTTTCAGCGTACATTTAATTCATATCATTTATTGAAAATAAAATGAAAAAACTAATTATATCCTTAAAGGATATTATGTGAGGACATGGTATATACTACAATACTCAACAAACAGTTGATTTTATAAAAATAGGATGCATCTACCATAGCAAAGCGATATATTTTAAATATTTATATTTCAAACACTAAAAAAAAATTAAACGAAATAGTGATATATATTTTATACCATCGCCCTTGAAAGGGGTTAATACAAAAATAATTTAATAAGCGAATGTTTTATTTAGAAAAACAGTACAAATGAAAAAGAAAATTTTTCTCGTTTTATCTTTCGTAAAAATATGTCAATATCAAGTCAATTAATACTCTTAATATATCAAAATGGCGGCCCTGAAAAGGGCCATTTTTTCTTTGATTTGAATTACATTTCGTTTACTTGGAACTGGTGTATTTTGTGACGGCTTTGGTACCTTCACTTACAGCGTGCTTAGCCAATTCACCTGGCAACAATAAACGCACAGCGGTTTGGATTTCCCGACTAGTGATGGTTGAACGTTTATTATAATGAGCTAAACGAGATGCTTCAGCAGCGATACGCTCAAAAATATCATTAACGAAACTGTTCATAATACTCATCGCTTTTGAAGAAATACCAGTATCAGGATGAACTTGCTTTAACACTTTGTAAATGTAAATAGCATAACTTTCCTTCCTCTTGCGTTTCTTCTTCTTATCGGTTTTCGAAATATTCTTTTGAGCCTTGCCAGCTTTCTTAGCTGCTTTACCACTTGTTTTAGGCGGCATTATTTTCAAAACTTTTCAAATTCAAAATTGAACTAAACACAAAAATCCCACTTGATTATCGATTACAACCAACTAGCTTCGCTACCAAACAGCGACTGACGGATATGACGCCGTCCCCACTTTATTTATGAGCAATTCCATTGGAATGTTAGGTAGAATGCCACAACATAAAAATTATTCTCTATTCTCCGAGGCTTCACATAAATATACCCAGCAACATGGCTGCCACTCAGTTGTCGTTTGGACGCAGAGCTAAGCAGTTGAGCTTGTTTGAATTTTCCTTGTGAATTTTATTAAATTTAAAAAAAATGTCTGGTCGTGGTAAAGGTGGAAAAGTTAAGGGAAAGGCAAAGTCCCGATCAAATCGTGCTGGTCTGCAATTTCCAGTTGGTCGTATTCATCGATTATTGAGAAAGGGCAATTACGCTGAACGTGTTGGAGCTGGTGCGCCAGTATATTTAGCTGCTGTAATGGAATATTTGGCAGCTGAAGTACTTGAGTTAGCTGGTAATGCTGCACGTGATAATAAGAAAACGAGAATTATTCCACGTCATTTACAATTGGCGATTCGTAATGACGAAGAGTTAAATAAACTGTTATCTGGTGTTACAATCGCTCAAGGTGGTGTTTTACCAAACATTCAGGCTGTTCTTTTGCCGAAAAAGACCGAAAAGAAAGCTTAAATTCCTTTTTCCAGTACTGTATCGATATTTAAAAAAAAAAACCGTCCTTTTCAGGACGACCAAATAAATATTTAAAGAGTTTTAAATATTACTACCATAATCTTTAACACATTGACTTTTATTTCCTGAGTAGGAAACAATAAATTATGATTGTTAAAATATTGACTTTAAAACGTCAAATCTAGTCTTTTGTAAAATTCAAAATTGATTTCCTCATAAAGTATTGATAAGCCGCCATATATAATTTCTCGAACGTTTAGATACCGCCATTTTAATTTTATTGCCTGCTTTTTTTACCTACCATACACAAAATAAATAAAATAGCAAAAAACCAATTTTATTCGATTTAAAAAGAATTTATTTAGGTTTTAAAATAAATAAACATTGCCTTCTTTACTTTTCAAAATCATTTCAACTTTAGATTTAATATTTTTCAAACAATTTTTGAATCAAATAAAAACAATTCTAAACCGTTTGAAATTAAAAATGTGAAAATTTAAATGATTTTTAACAAGATCCTTCCGACGAAATATTTTTACGCGGTTCTTCTTATAAATATAAGAGAATCTAGCATCAAGTAAACTTTAGCGTTCCCAAATCAAGGCTCTCGATGCAAATATTAGAATCTAGCTGAGGCCAACGGTTAACAAAATGTAGCCACATTGTTCAAGGCAAACCTCTAAATTTCGTGGAAAATAACTGGATGAATTTTATTTGCTCAGTCTAATATTTAATTGCATTAATAGATTTTTCTCCCTCTATTTGAAATTAGGGATATATCACTGAAGTAAATACGCGTTCAGAAACCACGCCACGTTTTTTTATACACAAAAAAAAAATACCTTTCTTTTCTACACAAACTTTTAATTCATTGTACAAGTAACGAAACTTAACATAAAAATAGATCTTTAATTCCTCTTTATTTAAAAGATATTGTGGCCCTGAAAAGGGCCGTTTTTCAATTCGATTGATTTAAAATCAACAATTCTTAACCACCAAAACCGTACAAAGTGCGGCCTTGACGTTTCAATGCGTATACAACATCCATGGCTGTTACAGTTTTTCTTTTAGCATGTTCAGTATATGTTACAGCATCACGGATAACATTTTCCAAAAATACTTTTAAAACGCCTCGAGTTTCTTCATATATTAAACCCGAGATACGTTTAACACCACCACGGCGAGCTAAACGTCGAATAGCTGGCTTCGTAATACCTTGAATGTTATCACGAAGTACCTTACGATGTCTTTTGGCACCACCTTTTCCCAAACCTTTGCCACCTTTACCGCGACCAGTCATTCTGATGTAAAAATATCAAATAAAACTTGAAAATCACAAAGAGATACCAACTCAACTAGGCAGAAGCCAAACTGAAAATGCTTCCTTCTTAATTGAACACTCGTATAAATACAAAACGTGTCTATCACCCCTCCACAAAAACTTCCACTTCATATATAAAACATTTTAAAGCGTTTTTCTTTAGTATTAGGAGCAAGTAAGATTCATTTACTGATTCAATTAAATAGAAAGAACTTTATAAGCTACTAATAAACAAAAAATAATACTAAATTTTCGATTATTTTAGAAGAAATTTCATTTATTGACGAATTTTTTCCCCTCTTTTGACATTTCATGTGTCAATAATGAGTGGATAAATAGTAAAATTCGTATTGAGATTGAAAAAGCTAGTTTTATTAAATGCAATTATAATTTTATATTAAAATCTTTAACAAAAAACAATTTAGAGTTATAAAAACAATAACCAAAATGAAAAGAAACAAGAAATACCTAAAACGACGCTAAATTCAATGCAATTATCATTAAGAAGCCAAGCCAAGCCAAGCCATTTCAACCCAAGCCAAGCCAATTACATTGACATTAAACTGAATCAAATATTTCTAAAATTCAAGTTTAAATGATAATGTTAATGTTAATATAAGTCTGGTTTTAAAAAATTGTGATTTAATTTAGAGAGTTTTATGTAATATATGTAAAAAACAATGATTTTACTTAGAATGAGGAGAATCTGTTATACATCGAGTGGGGATAGAAAATGCCAAGAATCGGATTTTCTATAAATACAAAGGCAAAAGGGGACGACATTTCAATGTGAATTTGGTCGTTGGTCTCTTCAGATCTGATCTCAGTCTCAGTGTTAAAATCGCTTGTGTTTAATTTTCTATATTTCGATTATTTCGTCAGTTTTAACATGGCACGTACAAAGCAAACAGCTCGTAAATCGACTGGTGGTAAAGCTCCACGAAAACAATTAGCAACAAAGGCGGCGAGAAAAAGTGCCCCAGCAACTGGTGGCGTAAAGAAGCCACATCGTTATCGCCCAGGTACAGTTGCACTTCGTGAAATTCGTCGTTACCAAAAGAGTACTGAGCTTTTAATTCGTAAATTGCCATTCCAACGTTTAGTTCGTGAAATCGCACAAGATTTCAAAACTGATTTACGTTTCCAAAGTTCCGCTGTTATGGCTCTGCAAGAAGCTAGTGAAGCATATTTAGTTGGTCTTTTTGAAGATACTAACTTGTGCGCTATCCATGCTAAGCGAGTTACTATTATGCCAAAAGACATCCAATTGGCTCGTCGAATTCGCGGTGAACGTGCTTAAGAATTTTACCAATTTTTCTTTTCAAACATTAACAAACGGTCCTTTTCAGGACCACCAATTCTAATGATTTAAAGAGATTTAAATTACCTTCAAACGTTTGCTTTTGATAATTTTACAAATCCATTGAATTTTGTATTTTTTCATGTTTTATTTATGAAAATTAGTGTTACTCTTACTGTTACCCATGAAAAATATCCCTAAAATCCGAATTTGTTTTACAATAAATGAATATGATTAAATTATATAAAAATTTCATGTTTTATTCGAAGGTCTTTGTTTTTTTTTTTATTTTTCGCGAGATTGACTACAAGATTTTGTAGATCGGGATATTCAAAAACAAGGTTTGAAAAGGGGGATTTTGCGAGTCACATTATTATCAAAATGTCGCTCGGTAGATAATTTACTTCCTTATTTTTAACCTTTCAAGGGACTATATAATTTAATGGAAATAAAACACTTTCAGCGTACATTTAATTCATATCATTTATTGAAAATAAAATGAAAAAACTAATTATATCCTTAAAGGATATTATGTGAGGACATGGTATATACTACAATACTCAACAAACAGTTGATTTTATAAAAATAGGATGCATCTACCATAGCAAAGCGATATATTTTAAATATTTATATTTCAAACACTAAAAAAAAATTAAACGAAATAGTGATATATATTTTATACCATCGCCCTTGAAAGGGGTTAATACAAAAATAATTTAATAAGCGAATGTTTTATTTAGAAAAACAGTACAAATGAAAAAGAAAATTTTTCTCGTTTTATCTTTCGTAAAAATATGTCAATATCAAGTCAATTAATACTCTTAATATATCAAAATGGCGGCCCTGAAAAGGGCCATTTTTTCTTTGATTTGAATTACATTTCGTTTACTTGGAACTGGTGTATTTTGTGACGGCTTTGGTACCTTCACTTACAGCGTGCTTAGCCAATTCACCTGGCAACAATAAACGCACAGCGGTTTGGATTTCCCGACTAGTGATGGTTGAACGTTTATTATAATGAGCTAAACGAGATGCTTCAGCAGCGATACGCTCAAAAATATCATTAACGAAACTGTTCATAATACTCATCGCTTTTGAAGAAATACCAGTATCAGGATGAACTTGCTTTAACACTTTGTAAATGTAAATAGCATAACTTTCCTTCCTCTTGCGTTTCTTCTTCTTATCGGTTTTCGAAATATTCTTTTGAGCCTTGCCAGCTTTCTTAGCTGCTTTACCACTTGTTTTAGGCGGCATTATTTTCAAAACTTTTCAAATTCAAAATTGAACTAAACACAAAAATCCCACTTGATTATCGATTACAACCAACTAGCTTCGCTACCAAACAGCGACTGACGGATATGACGCCGTCCCCACTTTATTTATGAGCAATTCCATTGGAATGTTAGGTAGAATGCCACAACATAAAAATTATTCTCTATTCTCCGAGGCTTCACATAAATATACCCAGCAACATGGCTGCCACTCAGTTGTCGTTTGGACGCAGAGCTAAGCAGTTGAGCTTGTTTGAATTTTCCTTGTGAATTTTATTAAATTTAAAAAAAATGTCTGGTCGTGGTAAAGGTGGAAAAGTTAAGGGAAAGGCAAAGTCCCGATCAAATCGTGCTGGTCTGCAATTTCCAGTTGGTCGTATTCATCGATTATTGAGAAAGGGCAATTACGCTGAACGTGTTGGAGCTGGTGCGCCAGTATATTTAGCTGCTGTAATGGAATATTTGGCAGCTGAAGTACTTGAGTTAGCTGGTAATGCTGCACGTGATAATAAGAAAACGAGAATTATTCCACGTCATTTACAATTGGCGATTCGTAATGACGAAGAGTTAAATAAACTGTTATCTGGTGTTACAATCGCTCAAGGTGGTGTTTTACCAAACATTCAGGCTGTTCTTTTGCCGAAAAAGACCGAAAAGAAAGCTTAAATTCCTTTTTCCAGTACTGTATCGATATTTAAAAAAAAAAAACATGTGTGTGCAGTGCACACGCGGTAGAAGTGAAACCTTAGGAAAACTAAACAGCGAGGGAATGAGACGAATGCGGTATCAGGTGTGGGATAGTTATAGCGTTTATTTATTATAATATTGGTACCAAGTTCAAAAGTCATATTATATTTTTATTGAAAATCTAATATCGGATTCATGATCAGCGACCCCAAAAACCCTAAAATGCAAATTTTTCCGGGGAAAAATGATAAAAAGGATATTTTCATTATCCCTACAGGACCTTCCGTTTCGAATTTTGAAAATCTAATACCGGATTCGTGATCAGCGACCCCAAAAACCCTAAAATGCAAATTTTTCCGGGGAAAAATGATAAAAAGGATATTTTCATTATCCCTACAGGACCTTCCGTTTCGAATTTTGAAAATCTAATACCGGATTCGTGATCAGCGACCCCAAAAACCCTAAAATGTAAATTTTTCCGGGGAAAAATGGGAAAAAGGATATTTTCATTATCCTTACAGGACCTTCCGTTTCGAATTTTGAAAATCTAATACCGGATTCGTGATCAGCGACCCCAAAAACCCTAAAATGCAAATTTTTCCGGGGAAAAATGGGAAAAAGGATATTTTCATTATCCTTACAGGACCCTCCGTTTCGAATTTTGAAAATCTACATAGCTAAAAACCTGCTCCTGGCAACACAGATTATTTTGCAAAAAACCGCATAAAAATCGGTCCGGTAGTTTTTGAGTTTTGTAATCTCAGGCAGACAGACAAACAGACAATAAAACATCCATTTTTTTTATATATATATAGAATATTGCAATGTATGACGAAACATCAGTAATTTATCGCCTCCTCTCTCCACTTCCTCCCTCCTAACACTTCTCCCTTCCCCTCTTCCCCTTCCCACTTCCCCCTTCCCAACACTCTTGTTTACGATAAATTGACCGGCACCCATCTGTATTCTATCTCATTTTCTCGCAGGCTAAAATATCCTATCTCTTTTTACTGTCGCTTTTTCGTTTCATCGAGTTTGAAATCACTCACAACGGCGCTAAAGAAGTTTTCACTTCAAAAAACCGTCCTTTTCAGGACGACCAAATAAATATTTAAAGAGTTTTAAATATTACTACCATAATCTTTAACACATTGACTTTTATTTCCTGAGTAGGAAACAATAAATTATGATTGTTAAAATATTGACTTTAAAACGTCAAATCTAGTCTTTTGTAAAATTCAAAATTGATTTCCTCATAAAGTATTGATAAGCCGCCATATATAATTTCTCGAACGTTTAGATACCGCCATTTTAATTTTATTGCCTGCTTTTTTTACCTACCATACACAAAATAAATAAAATAGCAAAAAACCAATTTTATTCGATTTAAAAAGAATTTATTTAGGTTTTAAAATAAATAAACATTGCCTTCTTTACTTTTCAAAATCATTTCAACTTTAGATTTAATATTTTTCAAACAATTTTTGAATCAAATAAAAACAATTCTAAACCGTTTGAAATTAAAAATGTGAAAATTTAAATGATTTTTAACAAGATCCTTCCGACGAAATATTTTTACGCGGTTCTTCTTATAAATATAAGAGAATCTAGCATCAAGTAAACTTTAGCGTTCCCAAATCAAGGCTCTCGATGCAAATATTAGAATCTAGCTGAGGCCAACGGTTAACAAAATGTAGCCACATTGTTCAAGGCAAACCTCTAAATTTCGTGGAAAATAACTGGATGAATTTTATTTGCTCAGTCTAATATTTAATTGCATTAATAGATTTTTCTCCCTCTATTTGAAATTAGGGATATATCACTGAAGTAAATACGCGTTCAGAAACCACGCCACGTTTTTTTATACACAAAAAAAAAATACCTTTCTTTTCTACACAAACTTTTAATTCATTGTACAAGTAACGAAACTTAACATAAAAATAGATCTTTAATTCCTCTTTATTTAAAAGATATTGTGGCCCTGAAAAGGGCCGTTTTTCAATTCGATTGATTTAAAATCAACAATTCTTAACCACCAAAACCGTACAAAGTGCGGCCTTGACGTTTCAATGCGTATACAACATCCATGGCTGTTACAGTTTTTCTTTTAGCATGTTCAGTATATGTTACAGCATCACGGATAACATTTTCCAAAAATACTTTTAAAACGCCTCGAGTTTCTTCATATATTAAACCCGAGATACGTTTAACACCACCACGGCGAGCTAAACGTCGAATAGCTGGCTTCGTAATACCTTGAATGTTATCACGAAGTACCTTACGATGTCTTTTGGCACCACCTTTTCCCAAACCTTTGCCACCTTTACCGCGACCAGTCATTCTGATGTAAAAATATCAAATAAAACTTGAAAATCACAAAGAGATACCAACTCAACTAGGCAGAAGCCAAACTGAAAATGCTTCCTTCTTAATTGAACACTCGTATAAATACAAAACGTGTCTATCACCCCTCCACAAAAACTTCCACTTCATATATAAAACATTTTAAAGCGTTTTTCTTTAGTATTAGGAGCAAGTAAGATTCATTTACTGATTCAATTAAATAGAAAGAACTTTATAAGCTACTAATAAACAAAAAATAATACTAAATTTTCGATTATTTTAGAAGAAATTTCATTTATTGACGAATTTTTTCCCCTCTTTTGACATTTCATGTGTCAATAATGAGTGGATAAATAGTAAAATTCGTATTGAGATTGAAAAAGCTAGTTTTATTAAATGCAATTATAATTTTATATTAAAATCTTTAACAAAAAACAATTTAGAGTTATAAAAACAATAACCAAAATGAAAAGAAACAAGAAATACCTAAAACGACGCTAAATTCAATGCAATTATCATTAAGAAGCCAAGCCAAGCCAAGCCATTTCAACCCAAGCCAAGCCAATTACATTGACATTAAACTGAATCAAATATTTCTAAAATTCAAGTTTAAATGATAATGTTAATGTTAATATAAGTCTGGTTTTAAAAAATTGTGATTTAATTTAGAGAGTTTTATGTAATATATGTAAAAAACAATGATTTTACTTAGAATGAGGAGAATCTGTTATACATCGAGTGGGGATAGAAAATGCCAAGAATCGGATTTTCTATAAATACAAAGGCAAAAGGGGACGACATTTCAATGTGAATTTGGTCGTTGGTCTCTTCAGATCTGATCTCAGTCTCAGTGTTAAAATCGCTTGTGTTTAATTTTCTATATTTCGATTATTTCGTCAGTTTTAACATGGCACGTACAAAGCAAACAGCTCGTAAATCGACTGGTGGTAAAGCTCCACGAAAACAATTAGCAACAAAGGCGGCGAGAAAAAGTGCCCCAGCAACTGGTGGCGTAAAGAAGCCACATCGTTATCGCCCAGGTACAGTTGCACTTCGTGAAATTCGTCGTTACCAAAAGAGTACTGAGCTTTTAATTCGTAAATTGCCATTCCAACGTTTAGTTCGTGAAATCGCACAAGATTTCAAAACTGATTTACGTTTCCAAAGTTCCGCTGTTATGGCTCTGCAAGAAGCTAGTGAAGCATATTTAGTTGGTCTTTTTGAAGATACTAACTTGTGCGCTATCCATGCTAAGCGAGTTACTATTATGCCAAAAGACATCCAATTGGCTCGTCGAATTCGCGGTGAACGTGCTTAAGAATTTTACCAATTTTTCTTTTCAAACATTAACAAACGGTCCTTTTCAGGACCACCAATTCTAATGATTTAAAGAGATTTAAATTACCTTCAAACGTTTGCTTTTGATAATTTTACAAATCCATTGAATTTTGTATTTTTTCATGTTTTATTTATGAAAATTAGTGTTACTCTTACTGTTACCCATGAAAAATATCCCTAAAATCCGAATTTGTTTTACAATAAATGAATATGATTAAATTATATAAAAATTTCATGTTTTATTCGAAGGTCTTTGTTTTTTTTTTTATTTTTCGCGAGATTGACTACAAGATTTTGTAGATCGGGATATTCAAAAACAAGGTTTGAAAAGGGGGATTTTGCGAGTCACATTATTATCAAAATGTCGCTCGGTAGATAATTTACTTCCTTATTTTTAACCTTTCAAGGGACTATATAATTTAATGGAAATAAAACACTTTCAGCGTACATTTAATTCATATCATTTATTGAAAATAAAATGAAAAAACTAATTATATCCTTAAAGGATATTATGTGAGGACATGGTATATACTACAATACTCAACAAACAGTTGATTTTATAAAAATAGGATGCATCTACCATAGCAAAGCGATATATTTTAAATATTTATATTTCAAACACTAAAAAAAAATTAAACGAAATAGTGATATATATTTTATACCATCGCCCTTGAAAGGGGTTAATACAAAAATAATTTAATAAGCGAATGTTTTATTTAGAAAAACAGTACAAATGAAAAAGAAAATTTTTCTCGTTTTATCTTTCGTAAAAATATGTCAATATCAAGTCAATTAATACTCTTAATATATCAAAATGGCGGCCCTGAAAAGGGCCATTTTTTCTTTGATTTGAATTACATTTCGTTTACTTGGAACTGGTGTATTTTGTGACGGCTTTGGTACCTTCACTTACAGCGTGCTTAGCCAATTCACCTGGCAACAATAAACGCACAGCGGTTTGGATTTCCCGACTAGTGATGGTTGAACGTTTATTATAATGAGCTAAACGAGATGCTTCAGCAGCGATACGCTCAAAAATATCATTAACGAAACTGTTCATAATACTCATCGCTTTTGAAGAAATACCAGTATCAGGATGAACTTGCTTTAACACTTTGTAAATGTAAATAGCATAACTTTCCTTCCTCTTGCGTTTCTTCTTCTTATCGGTTTTCGAAATATTCTTTTGAGCCTTGCCAGCTTTCTTAGCTGCTTTACCACTTGTTTTAGGCGGCATTATTTTCAAAACTTTTCAAATTCAAAATTGAACTAAACACAAAAATCCCACTTGATTATCGATTACAACCAACTAGCTTCGCTACCAAACAGCGACTGACGGATATGACGCCGTCCCCACTTTATTTATGAGCAATTCCATTGGAATGTTAGGTAGAATGCCACAACATAAAAATTATTCTCTATTCTCCGAGGCTTCACATAAATATACCCAGCAACATGGCTGCCACTCAGTTGTCGTTTGGACGCAGAGCTAAGCAGTTGAGCTTGTTTGAATTTTCCTTGTGAATTTTATTAAATTTAAAAAAAATGTCTGGTCGTGGTAAAGGTGGAAAAGTTAAGGGAAAGGCAAAGTCCCGATCAAATCGTGCTGGTCTGCAATTTCCAGTTGGTCGTATTCATCGATTATTGAGAAAGGGCAATTACGCTGAACGTGTTGGAGCTGGTGCGCCAGTATATTTAGCTGCTGTAATGGAATATTTGGCAGCTGAAGTACTTGAGTTAGCTGGTAATGCTGCACGTGATAATAAGAAAACGAGAATTATTCCACGTCATTTACAATTGGCGATTCGTAATGACGAAGAGTTAAATAAACTGTTATCTGGTGTTACAATCGCTCAAGGTGGTGTTTTACCAAACATTCAGGCTGTTCTTTTGCCGAAAAAGACCGAAAAGAAAGCTTAAATTCCTTTTTCCAGTACTGTATCGATATTTAAAAAAAAAACCGTCCTTTTCAGGACGACCAAATAAATATTTAAAGAGTTTTAAATATTACTACCATAATCTTTAACACATTGACTTTTATTTCCTGAGTAGGAAACAATAAATTATGATTGTTAAAATATTGACTTTAAAACGTCAAATCTAGTCTTTTGTAATATGCCTTTCATTCAAAATTGATTTCCTTATATAGTATTATAATCCGCCATTTTAATTTTGTTGCCTGTTTTATTTTACTTACCACACAAAATAAATAAAATAGCAAAAAAACCAAATTTTGTTTATGAATTTTATACAGTTGAATATATTAAAAATATTTGAATTAAATAAATTTATTTAATTAATAGAATTAATAAACATTGCCTTCTTTACTTTTCAAAATAATTTCAACTTTAGATTTAATATTTTTCAAACAATTTTTGAATCAAATAAAAACAATTCTAAACCGTTTGAAATTCAAATTAAAAATGTGAAAATTTAAATGATTTTTAACAAGATCCTTTCGAAGAAATATTTTTACGCGGTTCTTCTTATAAATATAAGAGAATCTAGCATCAAGTAAACTTTAGCGTTCCCAAATCAAGGCTCTCGATGCAAATATTAGAATCTAGCTGAGGCCAACGGTTAACAAAATGTAGCCACATTGTTCAAGGCAAACCTCTAAATTTCGTGGAAAATAACTGGATGAATTTTATTTGCTCAGTCTAATATTTAATTGCATTAATAGATTTTTCTCCCTCTATTTGAAATTAGGGATATATCACTGAAGTAAATACGCGTTCAGAAACCACGCCACGTTTTTTTACACACAAAAAAAAATACCTTTCTTCTCTACACAAACTTTTAATTCATTGTACAAGTAACGAAACTTAACATAAAAATAGATTTTTAATTTCTCTTTATTTAAAAGATATTGTGGCCCTGAAAAGGGCCGTTTTTCAATTCGATTGATTTAAAATCAACAATTCTTAACCACCAAAACCGTACAAAGTGCGGCCTTGACGTTTCAATGCGTATACAACATCCATGGCTGTTACAGTTTTTCTTTTAGCGTGTTCAGTATATGTTACAGCATCACGGATAACATTTTCCAAAAATACTTTTAAAACGCCTCGAGTTTCTTCATATATTAAACCCGAGATACGTTTAACACCACCACGGCGAGCTAAACGTCGAATAGCTGGCTTCGTAATACCTTGAATGTTATCACGAAGTACCTTACGATGTCTTTTGGCACCACCTTTTCCCAAACCTTTGCCACCTTTACCGCGACCAGTCATTCTGATGTAAAAATCTATATATATAAAAATGGATGTATGTATGTATGTATGTATGTATGTGGCTTATAGACTTCTAAGCCGCTGAACCGATTTTGACCAAATTTTCAGGAAAACTTTAGATTAGCACAGAGGGTGTTTCTGTGAAGTTTGGTGCACCTACCCCTTAAGCTTCCCCCCTCTCCCATACAATCCAAAAAGTTATTTGCAAATTTCTCGAAAACGGTTCACTTTATTGCAAAACTCCTAGAACAAACAGTGTTTAGAATCCAATTCTACATAAATACTCAATACATGAAAATTCAATTGGAACACCTTTTAAAATTCTTATTGCAAAATTTCACTCTAATAAAAAATGTTGTGTGTTTGTTTCTTTATGACTTTACCTCCTACAACGTTATTATATTGGGTAACCTGCTACTCCAAAAACTCATTAAAAAAAGGAATCTATATATATAGTAATCGATGGGGAAAGGAAGAAGCGAATCTATATGACATGTTGCCATCAATACTTCGCTGTTCGTCGTTTGAATGTATTTACACTTGCCATGTGTTGCCACTGTTTTGTGTTGCCACTGACGTTTTGCATTGCTATTAATAAATTTGAATTCCGAAACGTTAAAGAATTAAAGTTTTCTGAGTATTTAAATACAGTATTTTGGGGAAAAAAGCAGTAATGCAGTATTGGAGTCTGAAAAACAATATAATACTGCGAAAAACAGTATAGATACCATCGTTATGTATAGCCCTCACCTGCTATCTTCTGCAATTCTAAAGGGATTTGGTGCTTCAATGTATGACATGAATGAAAAAGAACGACATTTCCCACAATATTGTCTTTCGCCGTGTGGATAACCACCTTTTACCGTTATTGAATATATTGTAAGTAAACAGTACGATTTTGTAATACACCGTTGGGTCACAAAGATAAATGTCTCTAAAAAAATTTCCCTTTTTTGGGTTAACTATATGCATTTGACTCGAGGCCGAAGGCCGAGTAAAGAAGAAGGCGAGAGCTGAAATATATTTAAATAATTTTACGTAACATCTCCATACATCAAATTCCAACAATTCAAGTGCGAGGGGCGAGGCCGAAGGCCGAGTAGTTGTGGAGGCCGTAGGCCGACGGGGGCAGGGAGGCCGAAGGCCGACCTGTGGAAGGGGGATGAACCGCGAAGCGGTTCGGGGCGCAGCCCCTAGTATCAAATAAAACTTGAAAATCACAAAGAGATACCAACTCAACTAGGCAGAAGCCAAACTGAAAATGCTTCCTTCTTAATTGAACACTCGTATAAATACAAAACGTGTCTATCACCCCTCCACAAAAACTTCCACTTCATATATAAAACATTTTAAAGCGTTTTTCTTTAGTTGACGGTAGTGCTGTGACATCAAAGAAAAACATCGATGTTCGATACATCGATGTTTTAAAACTGAAAACATCGATACCACAAAAACATCGGATCAAAAACATCGATGTTTTTTCAATAAATAAAGAACTTTTAAAAGTGGATTAATAAAAGTCGTTTTAAAGAAAATCTTGACTCTTTATTAATTATATTTATTAGTAGTAACACTTATGTAAAAAAAACTGCCGCAAACTAGTCCAAACCCCAATATTTATTATTCACACTGTGGAGGTGGAGAAGTTTGTCTACAGGCAACTTCGTTTACTGCTCACAATGTTTCCTGTCGCGGAAAATAGCCTTTCAGAGTTATATAAAAATTTTGTCACATACAACACAACACAATCACTTATTTGAAATAAGTGCGACGTGCGTGATAGATTATAAACTGAAACAGAGTCTAAATCTAACCTAGTAACAACAGCGTAAAGCTCGATCCAGACTACACGATGTACGGGGTACGAGGTTGGCACGTACCCCGAACATCGAGTGTTTGGATGGGAAATTTGCACATGGTTTCACCTAGTGAGTAAAATCAGAAGCTGTTTGATTATCCTCGTACGTGGTAACCGCGTACACGAATGAGCAAAACCCTGTGCAGTGTGGATGCAGTTCCATGTACGAGGAAACCAAAAACCTCGTATCTCGTACCCCGTACATCGTGTAGTCTGGATCGAGCTTAAGGTGACATTTAACCATTTAAATTTAGCATACAATGCGCGGTATTACAAACGGCAACTTTCGGGCTTACTTAAGCCGATTTTTGGGAGAAACGACTGAGGAGGGAAAAGTTGCCACTCGAAATCATGGCTTATCGACAATCTGCATACATGCAAACCGTGTGAACCGGTTTGGGAAAAGTAGTAGGCAGAAATCATTTTCGTTCTGACCGTCAGCAGGTAAAGATCGTGGGAAGTATATGAGCAGCAGCAATTTCAATGGTTTGAGTCCACACACACCCATGTAAACTTCTGTAGCATATGCAAACAGGATTGGCTTATTTAAGCCACAAGTGTAAGCACATTGGCTTATTAAGCCCAAAAGTTGCCGGCTTAAATAAGCCCGAAAGTTGCTGTGTGTAATACCACGCAATGCGGACCGCAGGTTTTTACTTTGGGCCTGGGCATACAACTGGGCGATATCGCCTAAGCAATGATTTTTTAATACACACGGAACAACCGTGGTATGCAATTTCAGCGTGTATTCCTGGCTTAAGATGTGGATTGATACTAAACATCGGACACCAAACATCGGACACAAAACATCGATGTTATTAAAACATCGGAAAGAAAACATCGATGGAAAAAACATCACTAGTTGACGGGTCCGACGGTGACACCGTCATGTTTTTGGAGCTTAAAGCTCTCGAATTTAAAACAATTATTAATTAGAGAGACTATAATCTAAACTAAAGAGTGGACATTAGCACATTTTTTCAATTTAGTAAAAGAACTACGATTTTCCATTTTTTTGATACCTAGAACTCGTTACTATATTAATCGATTTCAGTAATTTTGGCAATTATTTCTAATGAATTAAATTTTAAAAAAATTGCGCTAGTTTTGTTGCTCGGCGGCAATATTTTCACGTCCAATTGCTCAAAGCTGATTGGGCCTTTCCACACGTGTATTCTTGCAACTGCGGATCGGGTTCTGATTGGTCAGTGACTAGTGGAGGGGGTTCTGCAAGTGATGAACATTTGGGCGAAGTTCAAGAACGACCAAAAGATCTGCATGCACTAACACAAGTAAACAGCAATAAAATTTTCCCATGGGTGAAATTATGATTTCTCATACTACGATCCTTCTTTACTCACGTTTAAACCACAATGCCAATATTCGCACTCACACATATAAAACTGACACAACTGGTAACAACAGCGTGTGGACTCGAACTGGTTGCCGTTATGTGTTGTCGTTACATCTGTGTGTGGAAATGCCCATTTACAATGCAGTAGCAACAGCAACGTCACGGAAAGTATTTTGATTGGTCGAGAATCGACTCTGTGACGTCAGATTTTCAGAGAGATATTTTGCTGCCGATTCATTTCTAATCCTAAATTTCAGCAGCAACACTAAGCAGCAACGTTGATAGCTGGGCACCAATCATGTATTCCGACGCGTCTCTGTCTTTCGACTTCGACGCAGCTTTTAACTCTTGACTTCGCCATATCTGCAGCTTGAAATTTCGCGGAATCGTCACTATGAATTGAAACGTGATTCTAACTGTCACTCCAGGAAATTTTAAGCTGCTGATATGGCGAAGTCAAGAGTCAAAAGCTGCGTCGAAGTCGAAAGACAGAGACGCGTCGGAATACATGATTGCTGCCCTGGTTTTTGTTGGTTATGTATACAAGTGATTGACAACAAAGTTTAAATTTGGAAACGAATTTTGTGTTTAAAAGTAAGTTTCAGAATATGGTTAAGATTGTTATTTATTTAATAAAGATTTAATTTAGATAATCATGGAAGAAAGGTTAATTCAACAATTCAGAAAAGTCAACTTTTACTGTTGCTGCTTCATTGTAATTCATCCGACAGCATTTCTCTTTTTGCTGTTGCTGCTGCATTGCAAATCAGCCTTCACTCTCTAGATTATAGGCTCTCTATTATTAGTAACCGATTATTAATATAATTTTGTTTTATAAATACAAGTATCTGGCAATGTCGCATTTTGATGTCATCTGACGTTTCTATTTTCCAAGCAAATTCTTCCAATATAAAATAAGAGAAATTCACTGTCAAATCGGTATTTCAGATTTCATCAACAATCAGCTTGCCTTGTTTTTTCTAATTGTTTACTCAAAATGGTTATTATTGGTCCTGTGAGCGATGAACAGGAAGGTGTTTTATTCAGTTCTGATGAAATTAAGTTTAAAATTGATCGGAAACTTCTGAACACTGGGAAATTGTTTATCACTGAAAGGTACGCTGAAACTCAACATTTTTGATACAAGTTATGTTTCATCTCAAAAACAATTACTGGTATATTACAATCTTTTGATATATCAATAGCCACTTTATAGATTCTAGCGGAAAATTGAAGTATGCTAGCCAGCCCTTGAAATAATCCCCATTGTTCTATTTTGTAGTTTTTGCAACCTGCTGTATAAATCAATTAAATTTTTGTTTATAACTTCTATACATTTGACAAGATTATCATAGCAAAGCGCCGTCTGTAAACAAAACCGATTCCGAGACCATATCATTGATAAATAAAAGGAATAAGACTCAAAACGTTGCTTTGTGCACACTAATGAGAGTATCAATCGCAATTACACACAGTTGGTTTTTGTCCTTTGTCTCCTATTTTTGAAGTAAGACTCAAGCAATCTATACTACATTTTTTTTATTAGGATGTTCCAATCAAAAGTTTCGAAGGCCCTCTTGAGATCCAGGAAAACCGCTGCTATAATTTGTATTGTCAAGAATCGACATTTTTCAATTTCTAATTGTAAGTTTATTAATGCCTCACAGTTATGTTTCCGTCTAAAGTCAGATAGATTTTCAGATATTAAACAGAGCATTTCTAAATATTCTTCAAAGTGGGAAATAACATTTTTTCAGTAATTTAAGGTTCCAACACAATGGCAGAAATCCTTTACAGGGACAACTATTGTTTCTTTCTGAAAGTGAAAAACATCCACGTTCTAGTGTCATATTAATATATAATAGATAACAAATTTACATCAATAAGATTAAATAAGTCAGTGCTTTCATCTTCACGAAATCATTATCTTTCTTACTGTTTATATTTTTGAAAGTGTGTTTTAGTTCATTTATTGTTAAACAATTAAATTTGAGATTGTTATTACCGTTTCAATCATATTACTATAGTATTCTACATTGGAAATATTTCTATCATAGATACTTTTTACTACATATTCATTAAAGTTTATTGCAATTAAATTATTTCTTATTTTAATTTTCCTTAGTGCATTGAAATGGAGACCTCTGGATAGTGAGGAGGGTATTACGATCCCTTGGCTAGAAGTTAGCTTGCACGCCATCACCAACAATACCATTTACTTGATGCTAGACTTTGTATTCACTTGGCAAGGTATCCATGACCCTGGCGCTCAACGGAATGGAAACGGCGTAATGGATGGCGAAGACCAAGTTCCAGTTGAAGATGAGGACGACGATGAAGGCAACGAATCCGATTGTGATCCCGAAATCACGGAGATTTGGCTAATACCTTCAAACGTCAATTGTGTTGAGACAATATTCAATGCTATTAAGCAATGCCAGAGCCTTAATCCTGATCCGGAGGATGTTTCGGAAGATGAAGGAGAATATATGGCGATGGATGAGGATGAGCCCGAAGACGGTGATCACCAGGAAGAAGTGGGGCAGGGTAATATGCGAAATCTAAATATCAACGAAGACAGATTCGCTGATGCAGAAGACGATTAAACAGGCGAAAAATCTCAATTTAGGATTAAAATCTGTATTCAGCATTTAATGCACGTACATACGAATTGTAACGATATATTTTTTGTACAAGACTTAATAAATTTTTTTAGCATAATTCCATGAATTACTTTGCTAGTTCGGAAGCATGGCCTTACTCGTATAAGTTCAGGATTCGAGTAAGTAATACAAATTCTGCCTTGGATTCTGTCATATTTGTAATACAGCAGTGGTCGAGTAATTACAAGCCGCAAAACTGCATACTACCGCAAAGCACTGTTGTTCCGATGGGAATACAATTTTCTACAAAAAAACCATGCATATATGTATGTCGATCTGTCTGTTCGTCTATAACTAAAAAAAAACACTTTAACCCATAGTAAATTTGCATCTCTTGAACCAAAGATCACTGAACTGTTGAAATTTTTATGAACCACAACCAAATCATAAACCGAACCACTCAAAATAAGATGGTCGAACTGAACCAAGACCAAATCAGTATTTAAAGCAAGGGCAATATTTCACGTGTATAGGGGGAGGTAGGGAGGGTTCTCTAATTGAAAGGTTCCAAAATGCAGGTCATTCATCCTCATAATATAATGGAAAAAATTACAGCTATATCTCAATCCGTTTGTTTTAATTGCTTATGCGGAGAAAATGTTTTATTCGACTAACTAACATCTCTATTAAAACCATAGAAAGTAGTCAAATTGCCTTCCTCGACATCAAAATTAGTTTTCTTCGTCGAAATATTTCTCTTTGCTTTAAAGAAGAAATATTCACTAGTTTTGAATCTAAAAAAAAGCGTTTTTCTTTAAACAAATTGAGAACTGTCAAAATAACATAGCCATTCATACCCTTGTCGGATTTAAGTTAAGGTTAGATATTCATGTCTATTCTGGAATCCGAAGTAGCGTTAAGTTTGTTCGATTTTCCCCCAATTTGTATTCTTGATCCGCTGCGTTTCAGTTTTGTTCGATTGCGTATGATCGTATGAGAGTAGAATTACTCGTTACAAATTTCAGAATACCAATTGAGTAGCTAATCGGATCGACTGAGTTTGGTTTAACGTTTTAATTTCGGATTCCAGCATAGCCGCTATTCGCCAGGGATGGTAAACGAAAAAAAAAATCGTTTCGTTATATATTTCGTTTTGTAACGATAAAAAATTTCATTTCGTTACGTTATAACGTTATTATTTCGTTACACATTGTATTGAAACTAAAAACAAATGCACTTTAATAACACTACGCGGCAAAAAAGTAATTTTTTGTGTTGACAAAAATTCTTTTTCGAATCAAACTTCATATGCCGAATATAAGTGGGTATAATATTTGAAGTTTTTATACAAATTTTGTGTTTAACCATTGGATTATTTCTGATTCATGGTTTTTACTCGACCTTTCTAGCATTGAATTCTATTGGAATTTCTCGGCTTACAGGTCATAAAAAAATTTAACAAAATGTTATATTATTTTTGTGGATTTTTTCACACTTTTATTTTTCACTAGAACTCGATATTTCAAACAGGTATTGAGATATACCTTTATTTAAAAAAAAATCAGTTTTCTTTATTCTCTCGAAAACTACCGGGGTTTCGGTGGTTCAATGTATGAATTGAAGAAAATAGCATTTGCCATAATTTTGTCTTTCATTGTTATTCGCTATCTTTACTGTTATATATATCGAGATACAGTAATCCCTCCAACTGCGCGATAGATACGTTCCACAAAAAGAGCGCGCAAACCGAAACCGCGCACTGTGAACCCTACTTTGTATGAAATTTTGGGGTTAGGTTCCAGATATTAGAAAAATTCCATGGCCGAATTATACAAGGTCTGTTTGACAGGGGTGCGTTCTTTTATTAACCGTGGTTAACCGCGGTAAACAGAAATGCGTTCTTAAATGCCTACGGTTAACGCTAAGTAAACTTTACTGCCGTTCCTAAATGACAAAGTTAAGCTGTCAAAGTGACTTTTCTCAACTCTGCTCGAGAGCTGAGTTGGAGAAAGTAAACTTTAATTGTAATTAAAGAACGCGATAAAGTTAACCGAGACGGTTACAACTGTCAATCCGTCTCGTAGTTTCGAATGAGTTTTGTGCAGAATAATGGAGGATTTTATTGTGGTCCTTGTAAATGAGAAATACGACATCAAGGAGAATTCTATTTTTTTTAATGTATTGTTGTGCACATCACTGCTGTCAAAGTTAACCAAATCGCGTTCTTTTAATCAGAGTTAACGTCGGTAAAATTTCAACTTTGGCAATCAGCTGTTCGAACTTTGACAAACCCAAACTTTACTTTACTCGGGAATAAAGGAACGCACCCCAGCTCAGTTGCTTCTGGCTCTGACGTCATCGGCAAGAAATTCTTATAAGACTGAATGGGAATTTTCCCTAATTCTCAAATCTAGCTAACATCTAGCTAAACAACTCCGTACGCACAATCCACATTACAAAGAATTTCTTGCCGATGACGTAGAAAATGGTGGCTGTCAAAAAATAACCAGCAGACCTTGTATAATTCGGCCATGGAAAAATTCCAAAACAAAAAATAGAAAAAAGTTTTTATTTAACGACATATCTAAATTAATACAAACATATGATATGTACCACTAATCATTTTGAAAAAACCTTGTTATTAGTGATTGATTACCCGATTTTTGTTTTTCATTATGAATTTCTGCGTCTAAAGCGGCTGTTAAATTTCTCCGAAATTTTAAGACACGGTCCATATCAGTCTCCATATTAAGAGCTGCTTATTCAAGTTGACTACCAAACACAAAAGAATTTGCTAGTTTTTCGCACTAAATATAAGCACGAAATTACCAAATATGTACGAAGATACCAAATGACCAGTTGATTCCTTCTTGTCGGGGATTCACCAAAATATAAAGGGTGATCCAATTGCAGGTACTTTTTTCCAATAGGGTTGTTTTGACAGTTCTTATGTGTCATCTGGCTTGTCTATATGACGTTTGTGTTCAGTATTCAGTGCCATTTCATCATGAATAGACTTACGTGTGAACAACGTTTACTAATTGTGGAAACTTATTTGTTCAATTAGGAATTGTTATAGAGCTTTTCGTCCAAATTTTGGTCATCATAATCGTCCCACTGAACGCACTATTCGTGAAACCATCACCAAATTTCGAACTAATTTTACACTATTAGACATTCATCAATCAACCAAAGTGCGTACAGCCCGTAGTAATGAGAATATTGCTGCAGTAGCATCATCGGACCGTATTTCTTTAAAAATGCGGAAGGAATGCGTGTTACTCTCAATGGAGCTCGCTAGAGAGCAATGATCAATGAATTTTTGTTGCCAAAAATTCAAGATATTGATCTACCTGACTTGTGGTTTCAACAGGATGGCGCTACATGTCATACAGCTAACGATACTATAGCTTTATTGAGGGAAACGTTCGATGAAAACATCATCTCAAGAAGTGGTCCTGTTAATTGGCCACCGAGATCTTGTGATCTGACACCATTGGATTACTTTCTGTGGTGATATGTGAAGTCTCTTGTTTACGTCGATAAACCCGGAACAATTACAGCTTTGGAAGCAAACAAAACCCGTGCTATTCGCGGAATACTGACCGATATGCTTGAAAGAGTGGTCGAAAATTGGACCATTTAAGAGTTAGTCATGGGCAACATTTGAAGAAAATTATCTTTAAACATTAAATGGACTGAACTAAACTAACAACTTAAATAAAGATTTTCCTCAATATATTATGTTTTTTTTATATATTCAGAACATGTTTTTTTAAACAAAAATTATAAAAAAACTGCGCAGCTGCGAAATTTTTACCGCGCAGTTGGAGGGATTACTGTGTTAAAATTCTCTTTGGCCCCTATTGTGAGCTTCGTCAATCGATCGTAGAAATGTCAAATCGAAAAATCGGTATTGCGATCGATTTTATCGTTCGTGAACGATAAAATCGTTCATTTGGGAACGATGACATTTGTTTGATCGTTCGGTGAAGTTTATGTCAAGTTAGCGATCGGTGAAGTATTGCAATTACTTTTTTTTTTATCAAAATTAGAGGCTAATAATAAAATGGAAGTATTTGTACAGATCAGGAAATTATTAATGAGGAATATCTTGATCAAAACCTCGATCAAAAATCCAATATAAAAATTGGTTGAAAAATGAAGATAAATAAGACCAAAGTGGTATAAAAATAATTTAAATAAAAAATGAACTTAAAAACTATTTTATTCACATAGATTTGAAATATTGGTCAATTCAAAGAACTCAACATTCGGTGTTTAATATTTTCGCCTTGACGTTGGTTTGTAAAACCGTCTTCTGGTGTAATTTCGCTCATATCGCCATTGTCCACCACCTCCTCTATGTTTTAAGGGAGCTTAATATTGTATTTTCTGCGTTGAAGTCATTTTTAAACATTAAAATAACTTCAACAATGTGAAATCCCAAACGTCAAACACTAAAAAATTCACAATAGCGATTGCTTGAACGATGAACCTTACGCAATACCAAATTGTTTTTCGATCGTTCCGGCCAACGATGGTCGATCGAATAGATATCGATAACCGCAATAGGCCCCTTTATTCTTTCCTTTAACGATAAATCGATATATTTTATCTCTATCGAGATATTACACTTCCACTCATCCGATTGAAATCAGTTGAGTTGCGGATCAAATCGACCGCGTTACGTTTGGACGCATGCATCTCAGAATAAGCATGATTGCCTGGATTCTATGTACCGCCCTGATTCTGAAATCCGAAGTTAAAACGGAAAATCAAATTCAGTCGATTTGATTCACCACTCAATTGGTATTCTGAAAGTTGATCTGAAACTTACTTTTCAATCGCACGGTTTTTATGTTATTAGTGAAAATATACCCAATGCATTTTTTGCTGGTGTTTTTAAGGATAGGCCTAAATTTTGTTATTCCATTTCTGTGTTGTCTCAAAAAAAAATTTTGTGACATATCGCCAAGAAAATTTTTACGAATGCTCGAATTTTTGGTTTTACTTCTTAACTTAGTATTTCAGAATGTGTGTGATTACAATTTAACAAAAATTTCGCATATATGGCCACCTGCTTGCAAAATGCAATGTTTTTAAAACTGATCTTTGTTTTCGTAAGATTCTTTTGGCAATTGAACAACTTGCTGGAGCTTTTGCTACTGGACTCTGATATTTTGTTTCATCATTTGCAATCTTCCCGTTTTTGTTTCGTGATCTTTTGGCAATATGAGGTCTTAAAATAAAACAACAAATTTATTTGCAAAATTCAAACATATTCAATCAAACTTACATGCTAAATTTACATAAAAAATGTGGTTTTATTTAACTCAATAATAATCGAATTATTGTTTTACAATAAATTAACGAAGTATTAAGTAAATATATATGTGTACTAAAATTAACGTTAAATATAATTCTATTCATAGTATGCCCAAAAAAAGTCTTCGAAACATATAAAAAAGCCGTCGTATAAGTAAACATAGTATTGTAATTCAAAGTAAAAAAAGTTGACTTGTTATTATACTCTATATGATAAACATATAGGAATATATTAGATTTAGTATATCGTTTGCAACGCATTGAACCAATCGTCGGATATATAAAAATGAACTACACCAGGGTGTTAGGTATACAAACGAAAGTTTTTCGCAATTTTTTCGGAAACGGTGTCATATTGAAAAACTCCTATTTTAGAATAGGATTTTAAATAACTCACCCATAGTTCAAAATCCAGTTGGACCACTTCTTCCCCCTCTCCTATACAAATGGATTTTTTGAATAAACATTTTGACTGTCATCATATAGAGTATTTGACGATTGGCCCTTGGCAATTATAGCTTTTCTTATGTTTAAATAATTGAAATTGTAACTTATTTCAAATCTAAGTTATTAAATGCGATAATATTTAAAGAAATTCATAAAAAAAAGTAAATAATTTTAGATTTTAGAGAATATAATTAAAATTTAAATAAGTTTCAACATTTCGAAAAAAGTATGAAACTGAAAACAAATCTTGGATCAACAATCTTTTATAATTCGATTAAAATAGTGTTTCTTTTTTTTTTAAATTTTCATTAAGGCATTATATAGTTAAAAAACGATTAAATGAATTATTTGTTAATTTCAAAATCTATTTCCATTTTCTTCAACATGAAAGATATTGTGCGCGTTCTTTCGTCGATTTCTAAATGTTTACGTGTGTTGATGTTTTTTCTTCAGTTTCAATGATAAAGCGTTTAATATTCTTGTTGACATTGGCTTTAATCTGCCTTCCTGGGCTTTCGCTTTCTTACTTCTAGACTAGAACTCTTTTCTTTACTATTACCTACTGCTTCATTATCGCCACTAGCGCCCTCAGCATCATCGGCATCGGGCGATGATGATTTCTTTTTGTCACTTTCGGGCGCCTCAGAATCACTTTCAGAGTTTTTCTCACCTTCCGAAGTCGAGCCCTCGTCTTCCTCCTCGTCTTCGATTTCATCTTCATCTTCCAGTTCATCGCCAGCTATTTCTTCAATTGCGTCGTCTTCAACTTTAATCCTTTCCTTCGATTCAGAGAAACTCTGCCTATGAATATTCTTCGGCGGGTATAGGAAATCAATAATACAAACAAGTAATAGACCGAGAACTGCACCCAAAAATATTGTTGCAATGGCGAAAATAGCATATGACCCCCAGGCAGGTAAGCCATAATCTTGTAGGAGGCGATTGTTAACTTCCTGCAAGTAAATTTGTTAATTAAAGGTTCAATGTATTGACGGTGTATAACTTACTTTCAAATAATGCGAAAGTTTGAAAAAGTATGAAACGACTGACATTTGAACTGAATCTGGCTTCTTCCAGGAGGAAACTGGTTCCAGAGATTTCCATTTTTTTTCTTCGATGAATGACATCAACGAATTCAGATCTCGAGCTCCACGATATTGACGAAATTCACCGTTCAAAACACTACGATTTTATTTTAATTTTTTTTCCAATAATTTTTTTTTAAGGGTTGAAACTTACTGGAATATTGTTGGCAAAGCTGTGACAAAGAAGCGTCCACTCAAAGCAGGCGAGGTAGTAACATCAATTTTAGCAGTTTTTATACTTAGATCATCCGACCAAGTGGAGAATTCGTCCCACGTTGGTGCTAAACTCTTACAAGCTGGACACCATGGTGCATAGCTGTAATATTTGATTTGAAATTATTTGTTTTAAATCTAAAACTAATAAGAAATAAAACATTTTATGGAATAAAAACTTCTTCAAATTAAAAAAAAAGTATTGACACCAGATGGAAATTGAAATCTTGCCACCAATTTTATAAAAATGTAGACAAAATCGCTTCCCAGTCGATACCTGACCATAAAAAAAATTGCACCAATAAAGAAAATTAAATAAAAAACACCGAAAGTGTAACTTTCCACACACGTTTTTACTCGTTATAACTATACAGACAATTTGACAGCTACTGAAGATACAGAATGGCTTAGTTATATTTTGCGAATACCAAAGTGGTGCGTATAATTTAAGTTAAAGATACAGAGGCCCCTTACATTTTCGGAATAGGACCATGAACTTAGAATAAGTTGATACATCACTGGCGTTAATACAGTCGCATTACAAATCTCATAAATGTTTAATGGATTACGATATCTTCTGTTTTAAATTGTCTTAAAAAATATGAAATAGTTTTTCAATTGGATTCTGATGTATTGAAGAGTTATGTAAAGATCTGACAGTAGGCAATCTTTTTGGGAATAAGAATTCGCATTCGGCACGTCTCGCAGAGATAACTAGGATGTATTCAACAGGGATGCCTGCGAATTGTATTGACAAGTAAACCTCGCTAGGTGTTACTCTCAGATCATTATGAAACTGACGAATGTTGAAAAATAAGAGAAACGTATTTTTTATCGGCAACTATCCATGTTTAGGGTTCTTTTTGGCCTCCTAAAATTATATAAATTTTCGTTTGTTTTTGCATTTTTTATGGAAAGAGTTGTCCGATTTCAATAAAATAAAATCTAAAAATATTTTTTCGGCGAGTAGAAATTTTATTTTTTTGAAGTCAGACAACTTTTTTTTTTATCAAAAATTACAAATATATGAAAATTTGCATGCCTTTAGATAGGTCAAAAAGTATCTTAACGTGCATGGTTGCTGATAAAAAATAAAATAATTTCAACATTCTTTCACATATGTAAGATCCATAAAGATCTGAGAGTTACGCCTCGAGAGGTTTACTTGTGAATCGAAATTTCAGGGGGAGATAAAAAAAAATGTTATAAAAAGCTTTCATTGTTTTTTTTTTAATTTCTTTGTGAAATGAAAATTTAATGAAAAATTGAAGCCAATAACTCCACCGTTATCTTTTTATATCCCCTCGTCTCGCCCGCTACAGTGAAAATTTGAAGCGAATCGGCCAAATGTTTCTCTTCATGAAGCATTTTGTGTCTCCCTTTCCTAAGGCACGTAGAATTTCATTCGAAGCGCTCATATACTTGAATATACCCAGGCAGTTTGAATAAATACAGAGTTAATCTACTTCCAACACCTCCCCAGAAGATCCCGAAACGAAAATATTAAAATATCCCGACAATATTTTCAAGATTTTAATACACAAAAGATAATTTATATGAGAATTTTTTTGTCAATGTAAAATACATTTGTACGGTAAAAAGGGAGTAGTTTTTCCGCCGATAAAAAAATACGGGTCGCTTAGTTTTCGGTCCTCTATAACATATCCAAAATTCAGCAAATCGGTGTGATCCGGTCGAACCACTGCTCGTTGGCATTTGAACCACTGCCATGCTGCTCGTTGGCAGTGGTTCAAATCCCACTCAGGGCAAAATATTACAAGACAAACACTTAGTTGACTGAGCCAGCCACAGGTATAGTGAAGATTTTTAGGGGAAAAGGTGTGTATAAATAATGATATCCGATAGCGAACAGCAAGTGTTAATTTTCAATTAACACGTGCTGTTCGGTATCGGGTATTATTATTTATACAGAAACTATATAAATCGATAAGTGATAGGTTAAAAAAAAAGTTAAAATCACCAAAAAATACATTTTGAAATTAAGTTCATTTTAGGCAGAATAGCGCACAAATTTGATTTCGAAAATTCAAAAAAGGAGGTAAAAAAGAAATCATAAAAAAAGATTAAATCGGCAGGTTCACTTATAATTGAGAAAAATAAAAGTAAAATCTAAAATTATCAAAAGTATTCACTCGAATTGCTTAATGCCATATTTAAAGTTTTCGGTATAACCGCGTTAATTTTTTTAAAGTAAATACGTTCTTACTTGTTTAAAATATTGGGCGGGTTATCTTATTGTAACGGTGTCTGTTGACCATTTACTGGTAAACTCGCACCAATTGCAACACAGGAATCAGCTTTCGATAATTTCAAGCTATCGTTTCTATTAAAAGTAGGCCTGCGTTTAATTTCGATTGCTTCACGGACTAATCGAGGATCATAGCGATTTTATGTGGCCACGATATGTGCTTGGTCAACACGTATCCAATGATTTTGGCTTTTATCCAAAAATAATGTTCTGCAATACCCGATGAGTCCCTTTCGTTGTTTTTGAGTTCGTGTAACCGCACCGAAACATTCCGTTTAGTTTGACTTATATGGGAGCTGCCAAAACTGCCAAGATTTTTAAAGTGTATAGATCTTTGGGAAGTCTAAGGTTTTTTTTTGATTTTTGGGGGTGGTGTTTAGAGTTTGGGCTCGATAATTCTTTTTCCTGATTTCCCGAGGTTTCCTTGTCGGTAATTTCGAGAAAAGAACATTTTAAAAATCACAAAAAATTATCGAAAAAACAATTTTTTCATAACTTTTTGTGCGAAAACTTTTATGTTTTATAAGATATTGGAGTATCTTTTCATTCTATATGATAATACGAGTACCTGTTATTAATTATAGATTTTACCGTGATATTTGCAATAGAAAATTACAAGATAATTAATTTTTAATAATTGATTTATAGCCCTATTATGTAAGTCGTGCGGACTCGTCAGTCCGCAGCGACTGTCAAGTCCGTTCCGCAGTGATTTGGTATTATGTAAGTCCGCATGCCGTTTGCGGACTACACTCGCTGCGATCATATGAGTTGGTTCGCGTTGAACTGTCAAACGTGAGAAAGATTCGTTTCAGTCGTCAAAGATTTTATTTGTTTTTCAAAAATATCGCAATGTTTACAAGTGTAGCACTTTTTTCCTTTAATGATAATAACAACACTGATATGGAAAGTATAAGAAAATCAATTAGAGATGCTCCCAGAAATCGTTCACCTCCTGTTTTGTTTTCCCTGTCGGGAACCCATTGGCGATCTCAGGGACCTTCTCCATTTCCTCGATCAGAGTTTTGAACTGTCTTTGAGTGGTTTGCTTCATTGCCTTATCTATATATAAAAAAACATGTTAATTATAAATTTATAAAAAAGAAAAAATCATTTACTTACACAGTCTTGTTTTCTCCTAACCTCGAAATGTCAGTGGAAAAGGTGAGTCCGCAGCCACATAGATACGGACTTGAAATTGCTTGAAAAACAGGTCTTGCGGACTACCATAATACCAAAACAGTCCGCAGTGGCAGATTTGCCGCAGTACGACGAGTCGCGCGACTTCCATAATAGGGCTATTAGTAAAAAAGTTTTTAAAACCAAAAAAAAACCAATAAAACCCAAAAGAAACTAGCGGTTTTTCACAACTCTGATTCAATGTCAAACCATCACATTGAACCCGTGGTCAAAATGGTACAATCTATAGTCGAAGCAAATTTTCTGTGCTGAAAACAAAAATATTAATAGAAATTCAAGATATTTTTTTCGTGTACCCCCTGGAACCAGTCGATGTACCACTAGGGGTAAACACTGTTCTATGAAATTCATGTTCCGACAATTGACTAAATATCTATTTATATAAAGGCCAAATACACTAATCACGGCATCTCCCGAATCATTAATACGATTTACGTTAAATTGTGTACACCGATTTATTTTAACTCATAAGTGCTCGTTAAGAAACGGTTTTTCCAAATTGGAAACGGAAGGTCCTGTAAGAATTAGGAAAATATTTTTTCCCATTTTTCCTCAGAAAGACTGACATTAGGGGGGTTTTGAATCTAGTGTTCAAATTTCAATATCCGAAATGGAAATCCCGAAGGCATACCGATTTTTTCAGAAGTTTTTCAGCTATTTCTTGCTTTTGGTGCAAAACAACTTATGCAAAAAACTTGAACAGAGCAACCACGGGTATGCAAGCTAGTTTAATATAAACACTTGTTGTTATTCATCTTTGAGTTTTACTGGTCTGGTTGCCGGCTGGCCCTAAAGAATCAAGAATCTAGAAAAGCATAATTGTGCTTTAAAAAAGTTTTAATTACGAACTCTATAAAACGTAGTTTGATTTATGATGGAAATTGTTTCTTTTGTATGACTAATTTATGGAAAACAAAGTAGCACGCCTCGGATTTTTATTGGTTTTGTCAGAATATCAAACTTGATGACGAAATACTAAAAATATGGCAAAAGAATAAACACTATTTTTTATAAATCGTTAATCTATAATAGAAACAAGACGGTGATATAGACAAATTAATCACTTACAATTCCACCATCCATTCTTTCTCCAACATGAGACGCCAATTTTCTTCATTCAATGAGATCACTTCAGATTTTGCGATTGCTGAAGCCATTAAGCAAAATGCTAGTATAAGACCCATAACTGCTTTGTGCCTTCTCATTTTTATGGTTTTTTTTCTGTTTAATAAAGGATTTCTTCAAATTTTTGTTCTAGTGTCGACTTGAAAAAAAAAACGCACCCTTAAAAATCACACACTGTCAATAGAATTATACTCGAAATGCATACGAATCACCACCTGTAGGTCACGTGATTGCTTGAATTTCTTTAAATATCGACCAGTCAGTTTGTTGGGAGTAGAGAGCCTATAATGTAGAGAGTGGACAATGGGACGTATAAAAATAAGTTTAATTGGTGTCTGCAATTAAAACGTTATTTTTACAATTGTGATGCAATCTCCACATGGAGAAATTTAACTCCTGAAAACCTAAAAAACAACCTTAATCAAATTTGTGAGAGGTGTCGTTTATGCATGCACAATCTAGATTCCCAAAGACTCCTGCAAACAGACTCTTTGGCCGCGTTCTCACGTAGGTGAAATCAACCGAGTTAAGGCTCAACTATGATAGACATAAGAACGCATATCGTCGGCTAAAAGTGAAATTGTGCTAAGTCCATTTGGTATAATTTTTCAGAAGTGCAATGAAAACCTTGTTAAATCGTTTTAATTCTCTTTCAATAAACCTGAGTTTTTTTTAAATGAAAAAAATTGGGCTCAGTTTTCTTTAAATGAGACTCTGTTTTCTTTAAATGAAAATTAAAATTATTTAACAAGGTTTTTTATTGCTCTTCTGTCAATTTTGGTATAATGGACTTAGCACAATTTCACTTTTAGCCGACGATATGTAGCTGCATATGTCATTTCCAGAATAATAAAGTCAGTGTTAATACCCACAATAGACATATGTCAAGAGTGTTGCCACTTTCAAACCTTCGTTAAACATTCGTTAAGCATAAATAATTAGATACAAATGGAACTGGCATATGTAAATAGTGAACAAAACCTAAAATTTTTCCAAAAAGGGACTCAAGCAGGACAACAGATAGTCAAAGACATTTGTGGTCATTCTCGTGTGAATAAAAAATTGATCCGGATCAATCCTTTTTATTTTTAAGAAGGTGACTACGTAGTATCCGTGCGTTTTCCTGTCGCGATTGATTTCTCGTACATCACATGAACGCTTCTTTCTGCCGTATCCATCCAGTTCATCTTTCAGGTCACTTAATTCTTTTAAGCACTTCACAATTTCAAATACTTCTTTAATTTTTTTCAATTCACTCATTTTTTCCTTCAACTTTGTCAATTACTATCGAGAAGAATTTGACTTTACTTATGTCAGTCTATGCCTATTATGGTTAGCTTTTATGTTGACAGCTATGCATGTCAACATTCGTTGGGAATTTGACATTTACATATGCGCTCATATGTCTATCATAGTTAGGCCTTTACTCTGGGTGAAAAACTCTGCTTGCGTTCTCACGTAGTGTTTTTCAACTTTTGCGTTGCAGTGTATTTACACATGCTGTGTCAATGTGTGCGTGTAGCAAGAAAAATTTTGTGAACCCCCACCATTGAACTCTATGTGTGTATGTGTTTTCAACCAAGTTCACCCGGCCTAGCCAGCAGATGAATTCCCCGCATACACCCGATAGCGTCTGGCCAGTAAAATCGAGTGGAAAGTAGGTGAAGTCAACCAGTTTCCACCACGTCTGAACGCGGCCTTTGAGTGTTCTACAATTTCTACCAACTATAACCGGAATCCAACCGTATTTAACACCAAAGTTACCATTAAAGATTATCTCTATGATCGCCCAGCTGAGACTCATGAACACTAACTTTGGCCGCTTAACTTTTGATAAGAATTTTAAAAACCTTATTAATAACCGTACTTGACAAAGATGTAGTACTAACTAGGGATGTCAAATTTTTGAAAAAAACCGGTTTTCGGTTAAACCCGTTTTTAAGACTTCGGTTTAAACCGGGCCGGTTTAACCGGGTCCAAAAAACCGGTTATTAAAACACCGAAAAACCGTTTTGTTCAAATTGGGTAGGTTAGGCCTTAGACACAACAAATATACTATAATACAAACAAAAGACGTGAAGTGTCATATAATCCATTAAGAGACCACAAATGGCACAATATAATATTGTATTTGGTCTAGAGTGGCTAAAAAGAAGTGTTTTTAACAAACCAGTTGCACGAAAATTGGTTTAAAATTATTTTTCCATACAAAAAAAATGATCGGTTTTTTTGAACGGTTTTTGGCTTTAAAAAAAAAACACCGGGTATAACCGTGCAAAAAAAAACACCGAAAAAAACCGGTTAACCGAAGCAAAAACACCGGGTAACCGGTTTAACCGGTTCTTTTTTGACATCCCTAGTACTAACGCTAAAGATAATTTGTATCACTTTTTAAATGAATGTTCCTTATTTAATGAAATAAGAATATAATTTGTTAGTAAAGCGCCGAATGGTTTTGACTCTGTAGATGTTTGGCTTATTACACTAAGAGCTGATAATTTAGAACTTATAAATAACATCTTTAACTTCGTGAAACAAGCAAATGTATTGTTGTATTTAATAGATTGATATTTTTTTGCATAAAAAATTTTTGTAAAAAAAAAAGAAAAGGGCGCGCGAAAAACTTCATTGTAATTCATTGTATTCATTGTAATAATTCATTGATCCATTGTAATAATTGCCGAAATAACTGGAATCGGTTAATATAAACAAAAAATTAATGTCTGAAGTATAGTATTAAAAAAAACATGTGTGTGCAGTACACACGCGGTAGAAGTGAAACCTTAGAAAAACTAAACAGCGAGAGAATGAGACGAATGCAGTATCAGTGGGATAGTTATAGCGTTTATTTATTATAATATTGGTACCAAGTTCAAAAGTCATATTATATTTTTTATTCAGACTCTTTGTTTTCACACGAGCGGCTTATGATAACTAAAGTATAACATGAAAGCTTTGGTTTGGGTTTGATCAATATATCTTTGAAATACAGCGTCAATTACTGTTTTCGATCTTGTTGTCGAATAACTTAAAAAGTTTTGGGAAAATATGTTATTCTCATAGGACCTTCCGTTTCGAATTTTGAAAATCTAATACCGGATTCATGATCAGCGACCCCAAAAACCCCCTTATGCCGATTTTTCCGAGGAAAAACGGTAAAAAGGATATTTATCCTTACAGGACCTTCGTTTCGAATTTTGAAAATCTAATATCGGATTTGTGATCAGCGATCCCAAACATAATGCCAATGTTCCCGGGGAATAATGGGAAAAAGGATATTTGGGTTATCCTTACAGGACCTTCCGTTTCGAATTTTGAAAATCTAATACCGGATTCGTGATCAGCGCCCCCAAAAACCCTATAATGCAAATTTTTCCGGGGAAAAATGGGAAAAAGGATATTTTCATTATCCTTACAGGACCTTCCGTTTCGAATTTTGAAAATCTAATACCGGATTCGTGATCAGTGGCCCCAAAACCCTAAAATGCAAATTTTTCCCGGGAAAAATGGGAAAAAGGATATTTTCATTATCCTTACATAGGGTTACCATCTCGTCGAATTGAAAAAAGAGTATTTCTTACTTTGAAAAAGAGTATTTTTATCAAATCTGAAATAAAACCTCGTTTTTTGTAAATGTCAAAAAAAATCAGTGAGCTTTACGGGCGTGTTCGACTTAGGTCCTAGTGTAGCCACAAACTAATCATAAGCAGACTAACATTTTCATTAAATCCATTCTAGAACAAAATTGTATTTCAACTTCCAAAAAATAAATACCCATAGCACCCACTCCAGCCGTTGCAGCCATGAGCTTTTCCGCACATCTAACCTATTTCTTTCTTCTGTCCATTGACTTTCAATTAAAGAAAAAAATCTTTCCTTGACAGCGTTATGAGAGAAAATTCAGAATAAAAATTGACATATTTTTAAGAGTTCATATGTGTGTGTCGAACTTATATCCTTAGGGAAAAGGTATTACCTCTTCAAGCGATTTTGTGTTCTATGCGAATATAGTTAGGCAATATCACAGTCAATTACAATTCGTCTTCAAAAAACAATATATGAAAATGCCAAATCATCAGCGAAAATTGTACTTGATTTTTTAATGTTATAAATAAGTTCAGTGAACTATTATGTTTGAATTTTTAAGTGGTTTTTCTTTATTATATTTCTGCATCAAAAAAGAGTATTAAGAGTACTTTTTTTAAAAAAAGTTAGAGTATAATAGTTCAGGGGTCGAAAAAGAGTACTAGTACTCTTAAAAGAGTATGGTTGGTAACCCTATCCTTACAGAACCTTCCGTTTCGAATTTTGAAAATCTACATAGCTAAAAACCTGCTCCTGGCACACAGATCATTTTGCAAAAAACCGCGTAAAAATGGGTCCAGTAGTTTTTGAGTTTTGTAATCTCAGACTGACAGACAAAGAGACAAACAGACAAACATCCATTTTTATATATATATGTATATATATATCTGTATTTGTATATATAATGTATGACGAAACATCAGTAATTTATCCCCTCCTATCTCCACTTCCTCCCTCCACCTACCGTCCTCCTTCCACTTCTCCCCTTCCCTCTACCCATCACTCTTGTTTACGATAAATTGACCGGCACCCATCTGTATTCTAGTTGCGTTTTTTTAATGTTCTGAACCAGTTCAGAACAAGCTTTCCATACAAAATCCTACACCACCTTTTCAACTCGAACAGCGCTTGGAACAAAGGGAAATTTTATACGGTAATGTACGGTAATGAAATGCTGCTAACTTCAACATAATAAATCTGACATTTTATTCTCAATTGAGGATTTTGTGTTGGTGGTTTGTTGGTTCTGTTCGACAGCGAAATAGTTTTAATCATGGGAGATAGCGAATCGTGATTATATCAAGAAAATATAGCAGTAACGGCCTACTGATGTAACCAACGTGAAGTTAGTTGCCATTCGAACTAAATGAAATTTCCCACTTACTCTGGATCGTTTTTTTAATGTTCCGTGTTCTAGAACATTAAAAAAACGCAGCTTCTATCTCATTATATCGCAGGCTAAAAATACCTATCTCTGTTTACTGTCGCTTTTTCGTTTCATCGAGTTTGAAATCACCAAAGGCGCTAAAGAAGTTTTCACTTCAAAAATTGAAACTACTAGTTGTTTTAATAAATTGAAAAATTGTTTACAGACTGTTCTAATCTGGAGAAAAAGCTCTTCCGACTGGCCTAATATACTGTTCTAATTGGATTTAATAGTCTATCCTACTCCGCAGGAGATGTCCACTCTCTAAATTATAATCTCTCTAGTTGGGAGTTGTGAATTTTGACTGTTACTAGAGAGCCTCAATTGGACATCTGCGACGGAATTAAGTAGAACGACTAAAGCGGTCCCTACACGTTCAATCTTGCAGTCAATCATTGCATGCTGTGATACAGCATTTTGAACGTGTATGGCGATGCTGTCATGCAAAATTATATGATTGACAGCATGCTGGCCAAAATCAAAATCATTTTGATATTTTTCAAGGGAGCTTTTTGAATCACAGCATGCTTGAACGTGTATGGCGATGCTGTCAATCAATTCGTCATTTCAGTGTAATTTTTTGTAGTGAAAAGGTGTCGCATATAAAAGATAAAGTTTTTTGGGAATCCTTTTTCGAGTTATATCGACAAAGAAATGAGTTGTGGATGACGGAAAGTGAAAAATATAAGGACAAAAATTTTTTAAATTTCTATTAAGTGTTGTTTTATATTAGGTTTTTTTAAAATTTATATTAAGTGTTGTGTGCTGTTGGTTTGGCTGTTTCGAAATAAGTGATGTTTGCGTGCATGATTGAGCGTCTAGTGCAAATAAGCTTTTTGCTGTGACAGCATGATTGACTGCAAGATTGAACGTGTAGGGGCCGCTTAAATAACTAAAGTGTAGCTAGAACGACTAAATAAAAAGAGTGTAGCTAGAACGACTTAAGCTAGAACCTGAATCGTATGTCGATGCGTCCGTCACGTTGACAGTTCGAGTAAAATCAACGGGCTGCTATGAGTACTCCCCTAATAATGCGGCAACCGCATAGAGTAGGTTGATTTTCTACTTTTACATGCGGCAACGCACGGAAATGTCATTTCGCAAAAAAGTTTGTTTACGATTTAAGCCATTTCAGTATGGAACAAATTGAAAGTAATTGTTTCGACGATAAACTAATAGAAGAAGTGCAAAACAATGAATTAACTCCAGATTCGTTGCCGTACCCAACTGTCACCGCATAAAACTGTCAACCGGACGGACGCATCGACGTACGATTCAGGTTCTACCTTTAAGCTTGTCCCATAACAAAGCGCCACGCGGATTTCCTAAACCCCAATTACGCAGTGCGGGTGCGGCGCGGTGACAGCTCAATTTGTGTTTCCATAACCTATAAATCGCAGAGAATTTGAAGATTATTAATTTTTCGAGAGAGTTTTGACTTGTAAGTTTTGCATGATTTTTTCATGTTTCGATGATAAAACCACTCATTTTGTTATTTAGGAGGACGCAATCAGTTATCCTGGACTTGAAATACCATCTTAAGACGATGATCACCAGCTCGAGACGTTGCGATCAAAGCAAAACAGGCACTGCAGTTTTCAATAGGAGGTAAATTACTTGTTTTTCGGTACACCCTTAGCCCTATTATGAAAGTCTATTATGACTCGTCGTACTGCGGCAAATCTGCCACTGCGGACTATTTTGGTATTATATAAGTTTCTTATCATTGATTTTCTTATAATTTTCATATCAGTGTTGTTATTATCATTAAAGAAAAAAAGTACTACACTTGGAAAAATTGCTATATTTTTGAAAAATAAATAAAATCTTTGACAACTGAAACGAATCTTTCTCACGTTTGACAGTTCAACGCGAACCAACGCATATGATTGCAGAGAGTCTAGTCCGCAAACGGCATGCTGATTTACATAGTACCAAATCACTGCGGATTGGACTTGACGGTCGCTGCGGATTGACGAGTACGCACGACTTACATAATAGGGCTGTTAGATACTAATTAAACCACTGGGATGAATTTATCAGGGGTGCCTATGAATTGAGATGAGCGAAATTTTACGGATAGATGCCTCAGAAGGTACGGATAGATGCTTTTGGGTAGAACGAATAAAAATAAGCGTGATTTATAAGAAAAATTCATCTCTGAACACGATTCAAGAATATTACAATGAACACAACACAACAAAATGAACGATATGGAAAATATACGAGCGAATACTTGAGCTACTCCATTGTCGTAGACTTAACTTCTCTCATAGCAGTTTTTGTGAATTTTCTGTCCAAACTGCGAATGACGGTTAGTAAAATGTTATGCCAATTTCTATATGAGATCCCCATCCATGGGGCATCTATCCTTTTATTCTCTATGAGGCATCTATCCTTTTATTCTCTATGAGGCATCTATCCTTTATGGGCATCTATCCGTACCCAAAAATGGGGCAACTATCTATCTTGGCACTGATAGATGTCTTTGAAATTTTTTAAAATCTCACTTCACAAATATTTAAACAAACTATTAAATTAATATAGTTACAAACAAACCGGAAAAATTGAAATCACTCTTAAAATTAGTTGTCAAGCCACAATTTTCTGACAGCACAAAACATATTCGGCCATTTCTTGCTACATTTTTATTTTTTTATATTTGCTACATTTGTATTGTTCTTGTTTGTAATTTTGTAAACATACTAGGGGCGATGTGGGTTTTCTATTTAGTAATTTGTATCCGCTCTGGACAGTTTAGTTTGCAGATTCACGCTTGACTAAATAATACTAAATAATACTAGAATGTCGTCCTCGTGAAAGTGATGTCCGTTGAAATTTTCAAATTACGGGTGAAATTTTCAAGTTTTTTGGTCATTATCACAGTATTGAACGAAAAATGTTTTAATCCGTTAATTTAAGTACTATTTTTAATGGATGAAGCTTAAACAATTTAAATAAAAAACATTGTTAAAAAAAAAAAAACAAAATTGATTTTTTCAACAAAATTTTCGAAAAGATGGCCACACTTTAGTTTTATATTGTCACTCTAGGTCTGTTAATTATCAGGTGGATAAAGAAATATCGAAGCGGTCAGCAGTCTCGAAAAGCACACGCTTCGTGCCCAACAAACCAGAGAAAGATTGCAATTTGCTTTCCGGGTGAATAAGCTCTACCCTTTTGCAATTCTTTAAACTCCATGCTTTTTTCGAATTTGTCCACTAATGGCTGAAACAAGGATCGGTTGATTCGAAAATGACGGACAAACTCCTCCAATACACATTCTTTTAGTTAACTCCATTTATCTACATATGAGTACATAATTCCTATATTAAAAATAATTCCTTATCGAAAATCTGTGATTTGGTCGATTACTTGTAATGCATGAAATAAGTACTATATTACAAGTGCATTACCAGTAATCGAAGGAATATGAATTAACTAGTAACTGATTATTCATTATTTCGTCGGTTACTTTACATCCATGTAATTAGTGTTGTGCCGCGTAGTCTACGTGATGTAGACTACACCATTGTCTACGCTTAGACTATTACTGTAGACAATGGTCTATTCTCTACGCGTAGACAATGTAGACAATCAATCAAATAAATGATAGCTTATTTAGTTTTAAAATCTGATTTTCTTCAATTAATTTTAACATAATAAAGCACAATTTCCAGGAAGCAATCGCCAAATGCTGTACATGAGAACTTCGGAGCAAACTTTAATAGCAATTATAATTCTATGCATGCAATTATAATTCTATGCATGCTAAGCGGCTTTTTGTTTTAAATTTTGCAATTGAAATCACATTGAATTCTAAAATCTTTTTTTTCTTCACACATTTTTCAATGTAACGACCCGTTTATTAAAAAAAAACTGATTCATTCATATGGGATGGCTTTGCTCATTTAAGAATATCTGTTTAATTTTTTCGAAAAACACGTTTGTTTCTAGTCTTTAGCTTAATTCCGTTGAGAGTTGTTGTATTTCCAGATAGACGGAAATCTATACGGAGGTAATTCAAATCAAATACCCCTAGTGGAATATTAAAAATATTTAAAATAAAAACTACCAAAACTAATTGAAGAATTTATTTTTTGTGCTTATATGTATTGCACATAAATCAATATTAATCAGAATCATTGTTTTCTTCGTAATATAAATTATGATTTATTCGCCAAGAATAATAAATATGGAGTAGTTTTTTAGACCTTTAAAAGGTCAGTCGATTTCGGCTTTGAGAATATATGACTCACTGATGACTTTGTTTTGACAGATATGAGAAATTCTACGTTGTCTACGCAAAGTCGACATTGTCTATTAAAGTCTACGCGTAGAGGAACAACACTGCATGTAATGCGACATTACATGTAATGCAGAGCGTAAGTAGTTCTAGGACATTCCCATGTAAAATTAATCGATTTCGTAGTCAAACATGTGCTGGCCCTTACTTTTAATAAGCATTAAATTTTCCGCTGTGTAATTAAAATTTCAATGTGAAAATTATTGGGGCCACAAAACCTATTGTTGTAAAAAATGGGTTAAAGCTATGTTGACTTAATACTTGTCAACAATAAATTTATGTCATCAATACTGTGAGATCAAAAACCCTCTGACGCATTTTCACGTTTTTCAATGCAATACAATTACACATTTTTTTGTTAAAATACATTGTCAGCTGGTTTTTTAACGTCTACAGTATTTTCGAAAAAAAAATGTTATTTTAATTTTACCATTATGATATTTAAAAAAAAATGTTACAATTACGTCGTTAAATTAATTTTTAGAAAACTCAATATTTTGTTTCACATTTTGCCGGCTTTTTCCTAAATATCTTTACATCTAAAGGTTGGACTTTCCGCGTGTATTTTCCCGCATTTGGGGAAAACTTTTTATATATCATTGAACAAATAATGGGAACAGTTTGATTCAGTTTACTCACTTTTTCTAGAATAATCCAACGTATTTACCTTTCGTGAAACACAAGAGTAAATAAAATGGTAAAAAAATGTAATAAAAGGTAACTTAATTGTGCAAATTTTTCAGTTGCTTTGGAAACAGTGAAATAAGAGAGCATTAGAAGAAAAAATATTGATTTGAAAAAAAAAAAAACTTGAACATAGAATTAAAAGTGAAAAAGTGCGAAAGATATTTCAAAATCATAATTTTGGGGGAAGAAAATTGGAAGTCTATACGTCCATTTTTGATTAGTACAATATTCGATACCAGAAAGCAGGTAAAGAAAATTCACTGTATTTGTTACACAAGAGATTCGTATTTTGAATTCGCTTAATTGTTTTTTTTCTATTTAAAAAATATATTTCGAAATACATAAAGTGTTGTGTCAAGCGATACACAAACTAATAATACCTGATGTGACTTTCTTATACTAAATCTACGTCTCTGCGCAATTTATATGATAACTAGAAGAATAAAATATTAGTTTAAATAAAAACATCGATTTATTTATGATATCTGAAATTGTTATCTCGAGAATGGTTAAATATATCCATTTACGGTAGTTTCGGAAAAAAATATGTTGTTTTTGGTCATACGCAGTTTTTCATAACAGCGCATAGTTTCTGAGCAATTTGCAAAAAACTTGGATTTTTTTTAAATATGTTGAAAACCGTTAGAGATACATAAACACCGTTAAAACAAAAAACGTAGAAAATTTTATATCCTTTATATTTTATTATATTCATTTTTTCTAAAAGCACATAGTTTTCTAGAAATTCTCAAAAAAACCCATTATAGCTACCGTTACTTTTCCAAAAGTTGATAGGAAACTACGATTTTTTAAAACTTATTTATAAAAAATTTCAAGTCGCTAGCTCAACGAGTTCCCGAGGATTTTAAGATACGTACAACGGACAGACATAATGACAGACAAAACGACAGGCAGACAGACCAATAGACCGACAGATCGAGATGCACGGGCATCCTCATAATTTTGCCTGAAACGGATTTCTACTGATCAGAAATTTTCTATCTCTCCCCGTTCTCGAGTCGATCTCTATCATGAATACAATACCTTCCGTCTATAGAAGAGGAAAGTAAAAAAGACAAATTTTCGACAAAAAAACAACATGAAGAAGGTCTAGAAAACACATTGACCGTTAACAGAATCGGTCATCAACGGTTTATAGTACACGTTCTATCCACCGTCAATGGTTCAGTATTAACGTTTTAATTTATTTTTCGCCTATCTAATGGCGTAGAGTTAATCTAGTGCCATGTAGCAATTTTTTGTTTGGCTGTCTGGATTTACCATATGAAAAAAGAAAATTGTTTGGCATGTCGAATGTTAAAAATTAGAAAGAAAAACTTTTCGAAACGGAAAACTTTTGGCTTGTCAACGTATCTGCTTGTTTGTCTGTCAGGGTCAAATCTTGCAATCTAATTTTGACCCGCTTCCATTCATCCGATTCATTTAAAATTTTGCACTCATTCGTAAGTCCGATGACAATACAATATTTTCACTACTAACGTTTGATTCTAACGTTAAGAAGTCTGTAAGGATAACGAAGGTCCTGTTAGGATAACGTGATTATAATTTTTCTGAAATTTTCCGGAAAAAATCTCATCTGGGGATTTTTAGGGTCGCTGAATTCGATTCTGGAGTCAATGGCCTACCCTACACGCGGCAACTTTAAGCGGCGACTTTTCTTAAGTATAGGCGAGAGAAGTGAGGGGCACCGCTTCCCTCACTTCTCTCGCCTATACTTTAGAAAAGTCGCCGCTTAAAGTTGCCGTGTGTAGGGTAGGCCAATAAGTCCGTAAGGATATCTCAAAGGTAAGGATATGTATTCGAAGATTAAGAAGTATCATAGATAAAACACTAAGATATTTCAAGCGTGAACAACAAAACGGCACAAAAAATTGAGCACAATCTTTAAAGCTCGGCGACCTTAATCTCGCACGTGGTCGAGAAAGATTTCAGTTGCCATTCGTTCTCAGTGTACAGCTTGTGCTGGTGTTAATACTCATAATTAAATGAGTGGAAAGAAGACGGTTTTGGTGTGGCAAAAAGAAACAAAAGAGAAAAACAACGCAGCGAAACGACGATTGCGAAGAGATAAGAGGGATTTTACTCTGTGAGATTTTACTCTGTTTGAACATTTTATGTTTTTGAGGATGGAAGAAATTTTAATTCGTGATTTAGAATTTATTGACGATTTCTAGGAAACCCCATTGTAGGAAATTCTGTATATAAAGTTATTTTTAGCAAAAATTCATAAGTAATGCAAAATTCGATAATTTATCTGTGCAACATTGATCAGTGGCGGATGCACACACACAAACATGAAGTCCATTCGCTATTTATTTGAAGTGCACTGAAAGAAACGTTCTTCAAAGCTTTCTTGGTTACTGCTGGAAGCTTTTGGAAAATTTGGAAGTTTATTGAATCAAAAAATTCCCCTTTTCTTCCTTAGACTTGCGATATCTTAGTGTTTTACCTATGGAAATATGTATTAGCGTGTCGAAAGAGAGACGCCATTTTGGATTTTTAGTCATGCTAGTCAAATACAAAATTACTAAAACAATAAAATAAAAAAAATAAAAAACTTTTATTAAAAAAAATGGACAAAAGAGAAAAATGTGAATCAGAAATAAAAGCGAGGTAAAAGCATAGAAAAAATAAAACAATGGTACACAGCGCCTAAAAATTTTTTTTTCCTTTTTAGTACTTTTTTTCTATATCAAAGCCTTTTTTTAAAGTTTTACATTTTTTTTAATCTAGGAAAAATAAGTATCTTGATTAAAATCGTCGTTTTGAAATGGGTTTGTGTGGGTGTTGTGTTTAAAAAAAATTATATGAGTGAAAAACAGTCTGTTTGGTTGGAGAATATTAGCAAAGCTTAGGTTAAATTTGAACCGTCTTAAGTTGACCCTCCATTACCATGACTTTTCCCAACTGCAAAAAAATAGAGACACATTTATGTGAAGATACCTTGGCGAGAAAGGGAGATAAGAATCAACTGCAAAAATTTGTCGGCAACTGCAAAAATAATTTCCCCTCTTTTTTTATGGCGATTTTATGGTTGCAGTTGACGGATTTGAACTTTTTTATAGCGATTTCTACTACAATCACACATTGTCCCTGTAAGTGAATACTGAGCGCAGATACATACAAAGTGCTATTATAGCGTAGCTGTAATTTTTCATGTAGTTCAAACACAAACATGCAGCTGTATAGATTTATTTCTATGCTAATTTGAACCTTATATTCATAGCATAAGATTTGATATGATTGCTATAAAGTTGTTAAACTGGAAGGGAAAGTGTTTATACTTATATTCAGTCATTCCTATTTAGATCTATATAAGTCTATCTTGCTCTAGTTTTCTGCATTTTTTTGCAGTTACAGAAGTCATGGTAATGGAGATCCTCCTTTATTTGACTCTTGAACTCAAGGGATCTTTTGATGGGCTTTTGTTGAAGTTGGCCCTCCGACAAACATCTATGTCCAATTTCCGGCCGACCTGTTCGGTAGCAGTGATGCGCATGATAAAAAAATTTTTGTATCAAATTTTTCAGAAAAAAGTATCAAAAAGTATCAACCTAAGGAAAAGACGTAAAAACGTAAAAAAAAGCAGCAACAATTTTATTTTCGGAAAAAAATCATAATTTTCAGATTATTTGTTATAATTTCAAAACTAGCAGGTCGATTCTTCTACATACAAAAAATCAAACATATAACCAAAACATAACAAAAGCTATAATTGCCAATCTGGCAATCATTGTAGACCCGTATGGTGATATTCGTATCAAAATTCGAACAGTTATACCAAAATTCCACTTTGAAGTCAAACTTTCCAATAAGATTTTTTAAAATTTATTCCAATCGGATTTTGATGTATGGGAGTTTTATGTAGAATCATATCCTAAATAACTTTTGTTCTTGAACTTTTTTGATAAGATGAACCATTTTTGAGATATTCACAAAAAACGATTTCGTTCGTATGGGGGGTACCCCCCCCCCCCCCCCTAATGGTCCATTAACGAACTTAGCCTCGCATTTTACGAAAAACGGATCTGTGCAAACTTTCAAGTCTCTAGCTCAATCCGTGTGCCCGCAATCCGCGCCACAGACAGACGGACAGACAGACAGACGGACAGACATGCAGAAATTAAATATTTTTATCATTCTAAATACACTGGTGTAATTCATTTTTTTGTGCGATGACGGGATCTTGGCGTTACAAACGGTAAGGCAAAGTTAATATACCCTTTGGTTTCACCATACGGGTATAAAAAACATTTCATTGGTGTACAGTTTATTACGTAAAGAAAAAATAAAACTACAGAATTACTGAAGTATAATATTTTCAGATAATTCTTTTAAAAACATAATACATTCCACCGTGCTCAAGTCAAAGCGGTTGTACTTTTTTGTTTTTATCAAATTTAGTTCTGAAATTGTCCGTCTTATTCGTTTGCACATATTCAGGAAAATGAATTGTATTTACATAGCAATACGGCTTATTTCTTGCTTAAGATTACAGGCAGGCTGAGTTCAGCATAATGCGATATTTTGTGTAGTGTTTACCAACTTCCGCATAATGTTGACTGATACAATTTTAATTTGAAAAAAATCTTTTACTGTCATTTTTTTAAAAAAGTATCAATTTCATGATATTTAGGGAAAAATGTATCTTTGTATCAAAAGTGAAATTTATGAAAAAGAAGTATCGAAATTGATACAAATGTATCAAATGCGCATCACTGTTCGGTAGTATTCCCACGAAAGAGTAACATAGAGAAAAAACCTAGTTTCGGGTTCACTTGACCTCCTCTTCTTACTCCCCCACTCCTCAGGTTACTTTTCAATGGACCTATATTAGAGGCGGACTCCTGGCGAACATCTATGCCGAATTTCAGGCCAATTGGCTCGGGTGTTTTCTCGCGAAAGACGAAAATAGAGAAAAAATCAAGTTTCGGAATCAGTTTACCCTCCCCAGACTCCCCCACCTTCTGGGCTACTTTTCAATGAGTCTATGTTAGAGCTGGAAAATTAAGAGGCTAAAGTTTTGCCTGACACAATACTTTTTGTAGTACTTTGTATAAGAAAGTACAAAATACATCGAAACCCAATTACCTGATGTTTTTACTCGATATAAGCCATAGTAAACGATTTACGAGTTAAATTCGATTTTTGTACATTTTGAGAGACACGGATATAAAGCAAATGAAAAACTTCTAAACGGTTTAAGTTTCGGTATGGTTTGCTAGTGTCGAAAAGCAAATTATTGATAAAACAAAGTCTTGTACTCATTAAGTGATTTTTGTTTGTACTGAAATATAGATTTTTACTAACGCTGAAATTAAATTGCTAAAAGTGTAGTTTTTGTTCTATTAAAAGCATTACTATGCACTAAATGTAGGTATTTTTTTAAACTAATTTAAACGCACGAAACTAGTCTGCTTAGTAAATAAGTTTTGTGTTCAATATCATAAATTATTTTACTTAATATTTTATTGATATTGGTTTTACAATTTAAATGTGTTTCTAACCATCATTTTGTTGGGTTGACGTAAAAAAATAGGAAATATTTTATAATTATAAAAATCATCGTTGTTGCACGAAAAGGATTTGCTTAGGTCAATGAACATTTTTAGAGCTGTATTTCATAACTAAAGCAATTTATTTAGCAAGTATTTTATTTTATTTATAAATGACTTGTTTTCAACTATACAATTTGTTAATGTTCTGGGTTTCGCTGACGATTTAAAATTTTACTTGACTATTAAAAATATCCATGATTCTTTCTTACTTCAAGATCAACTTGATATATTTAACGAGTGGTGTATAAAGAATGGACTGGTCATCAACACTTCAAAATGTACTGTTATGTCCTTTAGCCGGAAAAGAAATTTTGATAATTTTATTTATTTTTTGAATGGTTGCCCGCTAAGTCATTCGCATGTCGTTAATGATCTTGGTGTACTACTGGATGCCAAATTAGATTTTAGTTTACATATAAATGATGTAATTAGTCGCGCTAATTCTATGTTAGGCTTTGTTAAGCGCTGGTCTAAAGAACTGACGGATCCTTTTGTGTTGAAAGCTTTATATTGCGCGTTTGTTCGTCCTATTTTAGAATATGCTTGTGTTGTCTGGACGCCTGGCTATGAAGTTCATATTTCTAGATTGGAAGCTATTCAGAAACGTTTCATTCGTTTTGCTCTTCGACTTTTACCTTGGGACAATTATCTACTTCTACCTCCTTATGAGCAAAGATTGAAACTTCTAAACTTGCCGCAGCTTAGTAAACGTCGTGAAGTCTATGCCGCAACTTTTATTGCAGACTTACTTGTGGGGAATATTGGTTCACCAACTTTACTTAATAAGCTAAATTTGCATGGAAATATACGTACTAGACCGAAAAATGATTTTATTTATAACGACTTTCACAGAACAAATTATGGTCGTTCTGAACCGATTTCGTCAATGTCTATTATTTTTAATAAACATTATAATATTTTTGACTTTAACCTAAGCAAAAGTTGTTTTAAAAATCTTATATATAAAGAATCAACTTAACTTATATTAATATCAGATGGTGCTTTACCTGTTGATGTAATAAATAAAAAGTATGTTATTCAACACATTTTATTGAATTGTTCAATTTCTTGAAACCTTAAAAATCATATTCAGATATATAATTAAATTTACATATCTAATTATCTTTTATTAAGTTTGGTTTCAAAATTCTTAACTCGTATAAAAAATCTTAATGATGACTTGTTATTTATTGAATGACGTAAACTTGTTTAACTTGTTTTTAGCTTTCAGTGACTCTTTTTTTTGTATTTAATTTGCCGTGTTTTTAAATGAAGAATACAAAGTCAAAGTTAACTGAAATTTTATTATATATGAATGTTTATTTTTAACCTTCCGCTAGTATATAGTTAAAAATTTCGACTTGCAACTTCAGTATCTGAAAATTTTGTGTCTAGAGTGATTGTCTTTTGTTCGTAAATTTGAATAAGCGCAGGTATTTTTCATTTATAATTTTTTTAAGTGGTTAATGTGAAAAGAAATCTATCAACCAAGAATTTGACAACCCAAACCTAGTTGTCGGATTAAATTCAAACTGATTATTTTTGGAAATTTGTTCAGAGCCAATAGAAACGTTCTTAAACTTCTCCCATTGTAAACTTAAATACAAAAAAAAAGCAAATTAAGCGCAATAACCAGTGTTCAAAACTTTATTTTATTATTTCGCCCTTTTCGTTCTTTAAAGTTTCGCACAAGAACGTTTGCCGTGGTTTTCGACTCTCGTACTAGGGAACGAAAACGATTTGCAAGTGCGACTACTCTCTAAAGAGGGAAATTTTGAGCATGGCGATGGTGTTCGTAGGAGTCGGATACGGATGTACATTTTTCTTTCTCCCTCCCAGGTTGGGAACGAAATTGTGTCTGTTCGAGTTTTCGCTCATTGTTCAAAGCGGGTCGTGGGTCTCGCATAAAAGTGAATTAAATTCTTGTGCCCTGGCTTTTGGTTACCATGCATATAAGTATGTATTTCATTAGTGAGAGAACGATATTTCGCTCTCAGCATTAAAGTTCTGTTCTTAAAGAACAAAGAACATAAAAACAAATCGCAAATGTAAAGATCTTAAGAGCAGGAGCGTAAACACCATAATTTAATTCTCGTTCTAAGGAGCGTTATATTGAAAAGCCGAATTTCGTTCCCTAGAGAGTGATTTTTATTTTCTGTTCATTTCAATTGCTTCTTTGAGGAGAAACGAAAGAGTAGAAATGGGAGCGTTTTGAACACTGACGAAATACATCAGTGTATTTGGGCTTATATCAGTCGTTATAACTTTCAGTATAAAAACATAACAAAAACTACAATTACCAGGGGGCAATCATCAAAGATTCTTTTTGAGAAAAGATCAAATTTTGATTAAAAAATATCTGATATGAACTGCATCTAACCTTCTTATATAAACTCTACGCCCATGCATAATTTACACAATAATGCGACAACTATATGGTATAAATAAAAACATCAATTTTTTTTTACAAAATCTGAGATATCTCGATAACGATAAAAGATATCAATTCACGATAAGTGAAAAATATGTAGAGGATTTTAATATATTTAATTTATCCTTTACCTGTTTTTTTTCGAAAAATTATTAATTTTGCAAGTAGTTAAGAAATTTTTTTCTTTTACTTTGTAATGAAAATATCTCGAGAAAAAATAAAGTCGGAAAATAGTGAAAAATAAGAAAATTATGGAAATTTTTTTCTCTTTTATATTCAGCTCATACATCGAGCTACCAAAAAAATGTTAGTCTTCGAAATATGTAATTGTAAAAAATTGATTTTTTTTTTGAAAAAACGGTATATTTTGATAACGAATTGAGATATCGAGTTCTGGTAAAAGAACGCTCGAGTCGGTTAAAATGCCAAAAGAGTTGGTCATGCGTTTCGAGTGTGAATCGCTAAGGCACGCGTCGGAAAGCGGGCTAGAAGCAGTTTTGATAATTTTTGTAGACTTCAGATTTGGTGGATATTGTGTGATGAGTATGCTGAGTGTTGGAAAGAAACCTATGTTGAAATCAAGCAGAATGCCTAGCGATTCAATCACAAACCCAATAGATTTGATGATAATCCGATTCTTTTTGATTGAAGCAGATATCTTCTTGGTTCTCAAAAATTGATAATCATCACACTTTCTGCTTGATTCAAGCAGAACTCTTCTTGATTTTCAAAAAATTATAATCATGAATTAAGCAAAAGTCTGCTGATAATCAACAGAATTGTGTATGATTTGCGGCGCAACCTAGAATAAACATCATGAAAAATTGAAAATTTTTAAATTTTAACAATCAAGCCGAGTTCTGCTTGAATCAAGCAGAAAGTGAGATGAATATCAGTTTTTTATGACGTTCATACAAGCCTCGCAAATCATACCAAATTCTGCTGATTATCAGGAGACTTTTGTTTGGTTTACTAAATTTTGATAACAAGAATAATCGGATAGAATCATTCTTTAGGTTGCTCGAATCAATCCGATATCTGATGATTTTTAGTAAATTTCTTATTGATTTAAACGGATTTATACTTTTTATAATTAACTAAATTTTGAGATCAAGCAGTATACGATTGATTTGAGTCATTTTCATGCTACGGGTTTGACTCAAGAATTTCTTCTTGATGTCAGCACAAGCTACTTAATGCACCTTATACTAAAATCAAGCAGACTTCGGATTGATTTTAGAATACGGATTTCTCTCCGTGTTTTCCTAAAATTTTCCGGAAAAATCTCATCTGGGGATGTTTGAGGTCACTAAATCCGATTCTGGAGTCCGAAACTCGTTTAGGTCACTTTTCTACCATCTTTGACCCGTTTAGACGTGACATAATTTCATTCGCTACTTCAAAGTTTATGAGCGAAGTACGAAGTGAGAATCATTCCTCAAGTTATTCCCACAGCATCGCACACGTACAAACTTTGGGGTAGATTAATAGACTGGCAAAGTGATTTGAATTTGCGGCCTAACATTTGCACAGATATCGCCGTCGAGGATGCTGCGCTTCGAATAAAAAATATCAGTTGTGGTCAACACAAAACTTTCTTCTACAAAATCTACGACCCTGCGCAATTTACGATAGAGCCCTGTCGCGTTGTCAACCTAAGACGACCTCCCTATAAATTGTTGGTTTATTCAAAAATATCAAAAACGTACAAAATTTGAGATAACTTGAGAACGGTAAAAGATATCAATTTACGGTAAATGGCAAAAATGTAGAAAATGTTAACATCTTTAATTATTCTTTTAACTGATTTGTCGAAAAACCGTTAGTTTGCAAATTATTCGCAAAAATATGATTTTTTACATATTAATGAAAATATCTCAATAACGGTAAAAGATAACTGATAACGGTAAGAAACAAAATTGTGCAGAATGCCATTCTCATTAATTCACTTCATACATTCAGTCAGCAAAAACCCGTTAGTTTTCGAGATAATCGCAAAAAACTGTTTTTTTTTTGGAAATAACGGTTTATCTCGATAACAGATTGAGATATCGAGTTATAACTAAAGACAAAAGTGTGGGAAATTTTATTTTCTCCAAGTTTTGTCATACTTAAGGCCACTAAAAAACGCGTAGTTTGGGAGTAAATCGAGAAAAACGAAATTGCGATTTTTGAAAAACCGCCATTTTGGATACTTCCGGTTAACGGATTTCCTCCAAAAGTTGATAGGATCGTCCCATTCCAGGACCCAACATGCCTATAAAATTTCATGGCGCTAGCTCTATTAGTTTTTGAGAAATCTTGTACACAGACTGACAGACAGACTGACAGACTGACAGACTGACAGACTGACAGACTGACAGACTGACAGACTGACAGACTGACAGACTGACAGACTGATAGACTGACAGACTGACAGACTGACAGACTGACAGACTGACAGACTGACAGACTGACAGACTGACAGACTGACAGACTGACAGACTGACAGACTGACAGACTGACAGACTGACAGACTGACAGACTGACAGACTGACAGACTGACAGACTGACAGACTGACAGACTGACAGACTGACAGACTGACAGACTGACAGACTGACAGACTGACAGACTGACAGACTGACAGACTGACAGACTGACAGACTGACAGACTGACAGACTGACAGACTGACAGACTGACAGACTGACAGACTGACAGACTGACAGACTGACAGACTGACAGACTGACAGACTGACAGACTGACAGACTGACAGACTGACAGACTGACAGACTGACAGACTGACAGACTGACAGACTGACAGACTGACAGACTGACAGACTGACAGACTGACAGACTGACAGACTGACAGACTGACAGACTGACAGACTGACAGACTGACAGACTGACAGACTGACAGACTGACAGACTGACAGACTGACAGACTGACAGACTGACAGACTGACAGACTGACAGACTGACAGACTGACAGACTGACAGACTGACAGACTGACAGACTGACAGACTGACAGACAGACTGACAGACTGACAGACTGACAGACTGACAGACTGACAGACTGACAGACTGACAGACTGACAGACAGAAAGACATTTTTTAAATATGACTCCAATCGACTCAGGAGTGATCGGGAAATGTTTTTTAGGCAAAATTAAGAGGTCGAAATTTTTCATGAATACAATACTTTATTATACTCCGTAGAAGAAAGTAAAAATGAGGAGATTCGCGAAAGCTTTGTGTTGTGTTATAAGAACATAACAAAAGCTATAATTGCCAATCTGGCAATCATTGGAGACCCGAAGTGTGATATTCGTATCAAAATTCGAACAGTTATACCAAAATTCCACTTTGAAGTCAAACTTTCCAAAAAGATTTTTTTAAATTTATTACAATCGGATTTTGATGTATGGGAGTTTTATGTAGAATCATATCCTAAATAACTTTTGTTCTTGGACTTTTTTGATAAGATGCACCGTTTTTGAGATATTCACAAAAAACGATTTCGTTCGTATGGGGGTACCCCCCCTAATGGTCCATTTTTGCCCATTAACGAACTTAGCCTCGCATTTTACGAAAAACGGATCTGTGCAAACTTTCAAGACTCTAGCTCAATCCGTGCGCCCGCAATCCGCGCCACAGACAGACAGACGGACGGACATGCAGAAATTAAATATTTTTATTATTCTAAACACACTGGTGTAATTCATTTTTTTGTGCGATGACGGGATCTTGGCGTTACAAACGGTAAGGCAAAGTTAATATATACCCTTTGGTTTCACCATACGGGTATAAAAATGGGTTTAAGGTGTTTCAACTCCGAAAATTGCATAATCTGTCCCTACCCATTATGATTAAATTTGGTCCTGAGAGTTTTAGAAGCAAATTTTCGGAATACATTCCGGAAGTGACGCTAAATTATTATTTTTTACATTTTTATCCTAGCAAATAGATTTAATATTCAGTCAATTTTCAGAGATGAAACTTACTTGGATTCTACTAGTAATCGCAGCTATTGCAGTTATGGCTAGCGCTGTTCCTGTGGAAAATGTTGAAGAGGAAGCAACAGTCACTGATCAGGAATGGGAAGATTACAAGGTAATAATGTTTTATTTAAAAAAAATAGAAATACTAGCAATTAAACCGTATAGTTTTGTAATTTTCCAAGTTTGAATTCTAGAAAATATTTATGTTTAGAAAATCTTTAGAAAATCTTATTCGCTTCGCGAGATGGCACCTCCTTTATGCAGAATCTCCAAAGTCCACATTGCTATATCAATTCTCTTGAATTGTCACATTTTTTATTTAGATTTGAATTTTAGCAAAAAAAATTTTTTGTTAAAATTTTTCAAGAACGGTAAAGCTTACAAACTCGGAAATATTCTAAAAATACTAGATATTCATGTCAGGCTATAATTTCCCCTGATACCGCCAAATTGTGTTCCTTTAGCCTGTTAAAAACGTCTTTAGATTATGTTCAAACGAATCGTGGTGTAATAATAACCCGTATGTTATGGCAATAACGTTTAAAAGCGCAAAAACCTGTTCAATTATCGTGTATCACGAGTTAGAATAGTAAGCTTTTGTCTTTCGTCGCTAGATTTTTTGAATTTTCGGGTAATAGATCTAATGTTGTAGAAATAGCATTCAATATCCACACACCTATGAATAGAAGGCGGAAAGCTGAGACACGCACCGAGAGAAATTTTTTATTTCCCAATAATCGAGAAAGCAAATAAGATCATGATCCCGATAAAACTTGGGTTACGAAGTTCTATGAGAATTTATATGGATCTCGGAGGTAAACAAAATACAGCAGTTACGTCGAGTCTCGGTATGAGATGGACTGAGAAATTTCATAAAATTTTATTCTCATCACGTGCTTTTGATCAGAAAACAACTCGTCATAGTAATACATGAAATTTTCTTCTGAAATTGCTTGGGTCTACTAAAAAGATATTGAAGATTTCACTTCGTGCGATAAATCGGACAAAATCGGATTAATATTCGGGGTCAGTAATATTCGGGGTCAGTAATATTCGGTTTTCGATCGAATGTACTATTCATTGTAACGTTGATGATTTTTTTACCCGATGATTCCTTGAACATATACCCAGTGTTTCCAATACCTGCGTGTGGTAGGTTTTTTTAAACTGTTAATTTAAATTTAATATTGCTGTATAAAAGTGAATTCCTTTAGCACAGGAACAAGTACTCTCTCAATAAAACAATAATTTTATTGTACTCGTATCAACATTATTCTAGAATTAACGAGATCAAAATATGGTGTCGGATTTAGTAGAAAAACATTTTGCAGACCTTGTTTTTCAGATCAAAATATTTTTATATTAAAATAAATTACAAAATATTATTATGTATTTTAGAAAAAATTTGAAAAAGTATATAAGGAAGAAGAAGAAGATAAAATGCGCCGCGAGATATACACAGACACAAAACAAAAGGTTATTGCCCACAATAAAAAGTACGCCGCAGGAGAAGAATCTTATAAAATTGGAATAAATCAATTTGCTGATAGAACAGAGGATGAACGAAAAGGTGGATGTCTAAAGCCTCGCCCAGCATAAATTTCTTTAAATTCCACTAAATACAGTGTAGTTCATGAAAATATTATCTGAAAATATATTTTTATTTTCATTTAATTAAGTTTTACTACAATTATGAACATAGAGTTTTTTTTGATACTTTTTGTGTTTTTGTTTTAATTTCTAGTGTTATTTATGTAATAACTGATGTAATACATGATTGAAGGCAACAAATATAAAATACTTTATTTCAAAAAAATTATTAAACATCGACAAACTAAAATTAAAGTTCACAAAAAAAATTTAAAAAATAACAAAAGCTATAATTGCCAGTCTGGCAATCATTTCATTTGGTGCAATCCGTTTTTGAATATCTCAAATAGTTTCCGAGATACAGAGACTTCGTTTTGTCGTATGTAACCCTTTTTCACGAGATTGGGAAAATAAATGTCGTCGAAAAATTTACCTCAATTGGACAACTGCAAGGCGGTCATAGACCATGACATTTTGAAATTTTCGCCCGGAAATATATTTTTTCAGAAAATTTTTATTTATAGCTCTATTATGTAAGTCGTGCGGACTCGTCAGTCCGCAGCGATCGTTAAGTCCGTTCCGCAGTGATTTGGTATTATGTAAGTCCGCATGCCGTTTGCGGACTAGACTCTCTGCAATCATATGCGTTGGTTCGCGTTTAACTGTCAAACGTGAGAAAGATTCGTTTCAGTTGTCAAAGATTTTATTTATTTTTCAAAAATATAGCAATGTTTCCAAGTGTAGCACTTTTTTTCTTTAATGATAATAACAACACTAATATGAAAATTATAAGAAAATCAATGATAAGAAAATCAAACAGTCTCTTTTTCTCATAACCTCGAAATGTCACTAAAAAGGTGAGTCCGCAGCCAAATAGATGCGGACTTGAAATTGCTTGAAACGCAGGTCGTACGGACTTATATAATACCAAAACAGTCCGCAGTGGCAGATTTGCCGCAGTACGACGAGTCGCGCGACTTTCATAATAGGGCTATTAGTTAGGTTATTTGTAATAACTTGTATGCACGAGTAATGGATTCGCAAATAATGCGGGTTTGAATTAATTTAACATGTAATTTTTTCCCAACAACACGTCATTTGCTATCGCTAAGTTAATTTGAAAAATCACCAAATTTTTGCTGTTATGAGTTTTTTTTATTAATATTAGGTTTTAAGGTCTATTGAACCCTACATCGAAAGAAAAAAAAACAATAAAATAATAAATGTCTATTCCCTTTTGGAATTTCAAACGAGAAATTATAATGGTTCTTCCAGCTCAAGGTCACTATCGGATTATCGGACCTTCATAAAATGCAGCTAATACATTAATTGTTGGTATTCATCAAGCCCACTTAAATAATAGGAAAAGGACCGCTAAACACTAATCGAAATTGTTCCTGATGCAATTGTAGCCAATGCGTGTGATTACACGAAGATTCACTTTGAGGCGGCACGTCTTTCCTCATTTTGTTGCCGTGTGCACACGGTTCGCCTTTTTCATTCGCTAAAATCTTTCGCCTTTTTGACGTTAACACCGCGTCTTGACCTGGGATTTTTCATCGCAGAGATTTTTGATTGACCAATCAGAGCTCGAGTTGATGGAGGGGAAATATCCCAGAGAGAAATTTCTTGAAATCTTGCAATAGCAAAATTTCTTGGAATTTCACAATTCAAGATGGCGGAATCCAATTTCTCCCGACAAGTAATTGCAAAAATAACTAATTTTTACAAAATACGATACAAAAAGCTTTGGAAGAGAATATATAACATTAAGGGGTTTTTCTTTTCGTCTGTTCTTCTGTTTCAGCCTTTTCAATTTCACGTATTGCATTAATTACGAGAGCGGCGACTAGTGTTTTTTTTTCATTGCCAATTTGAGAAATAAAATTTCAAGAGATTTTTGGCCCAGCTGTCAAAAAAATCTCATTGTGGTGAGATATTTCTCGGGATGAAAAATTGTTAATCAAGACGCGGTGTAAGACATTGGGATGAGAATAATCTCAAAATTTAACCGAGTTGTGAAATGATTGCAGTGAAATTTGTTAAATTTAATGAAAATATGGATCATATATGGATCATATAATAATTGCAGTACCAAGTTTATTATATGCTTCATCAGCAGCGGCTCTATTTTTATGCCAAAATGAAGAAAACAAAAATAAGCAGAAACGTTTTGTAGCTAGCAACGAGGCAACATCAATTGCCACAATAGAAACTGCCAATAATAGAAGAATATAATGGCATTTACCCTTTCCTACCTACCTGAAAATTAAAACTACCTGCAATTGGGATTTCATTATTTGCATTCAATTTTTGTTTGTTTGGGATATGTTTACGAGTCGGTGGCTAAGCACCGACTGACTCGATGAAATTACGTACACAGAAAGACACAGGTTTCAACGACCAGACTCAAAAACCGGTTTGCAACCGATAATTTTAAGTGAATCTAAACTTCGTTCGCTCTTTTTGGTTTCCCTCCCCACTGCGTCCCTCACCCTCACGAATGGCGTGCCGCCTCAAACTGAATCTTCGTGTAGACAGGCACAATTGTAGCTATTCGCTTCTCTACCGCTTACCCCACGGTTAGACGTGCGACTAGAAGTCGCATGCCGTATCTCATCTTAGGGAAATCGCTCGTGTAAACGCCACTTGCATGCAAGCGGGGAAAATCGCAACTCAAGTCGTATGTAAAAACCTCATACAATCTGAGCTGCGACTGGAACTGCAAATGATTTGACATTTAAGATTATGTCTGATTTCTCAATAGCAGAAAACAAGTTGAGTAGAAGTAAAATTTTGAAATTAATGAATTTGTGCCGGGAAAGAGAGTGCCTCTGGAAGACTGCCTCGAAATTGTATCGTAGAAACGATCTCAAGAGGCAGGCGTATGAACAAATCTGCGCGGAATTGAAACTCACAAGCGAGGAAGTGAAGAAAAAGTTGAGAAATTTACGATAAAACACTAACAACAACATTGAGTTTACGATCCGAATCATTCGTATCGGATCCTGGAATAGGGCCTAATAATAAATTTAAAATCAAAATTAAATCGAAAAAAACTACGAGCAAACAGCGATACCCTTTTGTTTTAAAAAACGAAAAAAAATAATCATGACGCTACACATTTTTTTAAGCAACGAAATTCAAATTTTGTTCCGTTACGATAAAAAATTTTTTTAAAAGAAGAAGAAAAGAAGTTCAATGCATTTAGTTTTCTCAAACTCAAAATTGACATTATTTAGTTTTTTCAATTTATTTTTTAGAATTTTTTTAAGTAGGTTCTATTTAAAAAAAAATTTTTCCTTGAAAAACGAGTGAGAGACAGTGATAGGAAGTAAGAAACAAATGGATGCTACTATAAATTTTTACATGACAGTAACAAATTTATCACTTTTTAATTGAAAATGTATCCGGTTATACTTTTTTTATTTTGTTTTATCGTTTATAGTGGCAAAATAAATATCTGGTAAAGAAACATGTAAATCAATTGTTTAACCACAACAAATCGATAGTTTCATCGTGATAAAATCTCAGCACAGTATTCATGAGTACTCATATATGACCAATGAATTTTCAAACGACTCACTGTTCATGAGTATTTTAAAAATTTCGTGGGTGTGAGCATTTAATTTGATAGCGAGCTATTGAATAAATTGTTTTGCTCCTGAGCTCTCGGTGACCTTTTTTTGGAAAATTTTTGTTGAGAGGAGGGAGGAAGAAACAATCTTGTCTCTCCCACCCTTTCGTTTGAATGGTTGAACGGGTTCACAATATTTTTGATGTGTTCATGGGTACTCACAAAGGACTCACGTGCACTCATGAGCATGAAAATTCTCAAATTGCTATGCTCATGAGTAGAGAGACCGGATTATATGCAACTTGAAAAAGTTAATAAGGAAATATTCCGAAGTGTACGCCTCCGATTTTGATGAAACTCGGATATGTTGTAGAGGCACGGAAAATAAGCGTAATAAGGAAAAATAAGGGACACATATTTTTTTATGTCTGCTTTTTTCGTGTTTCTGATTTTTAGAATTTGCATATAATCCGGTCTCTACTCATGAGTAAGAGTAAACTCTGCCTGCAATTAAGCTGAAAGATTTAACTCGATATCTCGAGTATCTCGGGAGGGTGCTACGGAATAAAACTTTCAGCGACACCCAATCAGGAATTTTCTCGACTAATTTTTATTTTAAAATGATCAAACCAGTAAAAAAATACATAAAGCTCGATCCAGACTACACGATGTACGGGGTACGAGATACGAGGTTTTTGGTGTCCTCGTACATGGAACTGCATCCACACTGCACAGGGTTTTGCTCATTCGTGTACGCGGTTACCACGTACGAGGATAATCAAACAGCTTCTGATTTTACTCACTAGGTGAAACCATGTGCAAATTTCCCATCCAAACACTCGATGTTCGGGGTACGTGCCAACCTCGTACCCCGTACATCGTGTAGTCTGGATCGACCTTAAGAGTTGAATTGGGAGACCATTTTTAGAAGTGTGTTAAAAATAATGAAGTATTATAACCGCATAAACACAAACAGCTAACAAAAAGAATTAATGAAAACCAGTTCAGTATTTAAATAAATAAAATCGAAGAAAAACAATTTTTTTATGTATTTTTTTAGGTATTACTTTCTTTAACCTCCTTCTATTAAATGACTCCCTTCCATTACTATAAACATTTTTAAAATTTCTAGAAAAAAATGAATGTTTTTTTGTACTTTCAGGAAAAGTTTTCCAAGATTTATGATGATGGGGAAGACCAAGAACGAAGAGCAATTTTTCTCCGTAAGAAAAAAGAGATTATAGCACATAATAAAAAATATGACAATGAAGAAGTGGTTTATAAAAAAAGCTTCAATGAGTTTAGTGATCGAAAATTTGATGAGATTCCAAAAGAACGAGCTCCATGCAAAAAGAAAAAGAAGCGGGTTAGTACTGGAGAGAGTTGAATGTCATCGTCCCTATCAATATATTGTATTAAATATTGTAACGGGGTCGGATGGGCTTGTTTGGATATTTTAAGAATATAACACGAGTAAATTAACAAATAAATGTCTTTATGTCAATTCTTAAACAATCACAAACTTAAACTTTAAGTACTCTATTTCAATAATTCAATGTCCGATTTAATGATTCACAATTTATAACACTTTACAATATAAAATCGCTATTTCTAAATATTAGCACTTATTGCTGCTCTATCACTGTAAAATTGCTTGCTCATTAGAGGTACTCTAGTCGATTCGATCGGTTCGGATTCAAAATTCACAATGCCATTATAGTTGACTTTGAGGCACTATTTATGCGGGTGATGCAACGATATCAACTAAAGTTGTAACTCCGGATGCACAACACGTCCATACACAGGCAAACTGTTTATACAACATGAAACCACGCCCACAAAAAATCAACAGGGTTTTGATTTTATCCAACCGTTTGTCGAACTTAAAATTGGTACTACAACCGGCCCATACACGATCCAACATTGCCTACAACCGAACCAAGTTGTACAACAAGTCTCATAATGTATGGCCGGCTTAAGAGCCCAAATTAATGAGATGCCTTAGTGAATCTTCTTTAAGAGCCTGTTCAGAATGGTTGAAATAGTCCGCCTAACTCTGACAGAAACTGGCAACATTAGGGCAATTCAGTCCCACTTCCTCACCTTGCCCTAATGTTTCAGTCCCACTTCCTCACCTTGCCCTAATGTTGCCAGTTTCTGTCAGAATTAGGCGGATTATTTCAACCAATCTGAACATGGTCTAAAGATGTAAGACCAAGGGTGCGTTCCTTTATTAACCGTGGTTAACCGCGGTAAAGAGAAATGCGTTCTTAAATGCCTACGGTTAACGCTCAGTAAACTTTACTGCCGTTCCTAAATGCCAAAGTTAAGCTGTCAAAGTTACTTTTCTCAACTCTGCTCGAGAGCTGAGTTGGAAAAAGTTAACTTTAATTGTAATTAAAGAACGCGATAAAGTTAACCGAGACGGTTACAACTGTCAATCAACTGTCAATTCGTCTCGTAGTTTCGAATGAGTTTTGTTTTTATATAATATTTACCATTTCATTGTTTTCAATATAAAGCTTCTGTTGGTTTTCAAACACTTCCGCAGCTCCCAAAAAGATTGCTTTGATCATTTGTTGGTCCGACATATTTTTAATGTATGTATTGTGCACATCACTGCTGTCAAAGTTAACCAAATCGCGTTCTTTTAATCAGAGTTAACGTCGGTAAAATTTCAACTTTGGCAATCAGCTGTTCTAACTTTGACAAACCCAACCTTTACTTTACTCGGGAATAAAGGAACGCACCCCAACCAAAGCAATCTTTTTTGTAGAATCTTCTTTGAAGAAAAATTGTTAAAAATCTTGACGCAGGAAATGCCAAATTTTAAACTCAAGGTTTGGAAAAAGAAGCAGATTTCGATTTATGAAGCAAACTCGTTAATCTTAAGAAAAACAATTTTCAGTAAAAATAACGACAAATCCAAAAGAATTTATAATTCTTCGAATGAAAACCTTGAAATAGATTTCAGTTTTATATATTATAAAAATATTAATATCAAAACACATTATCTTTTTGGAAATTGACAAAAAATGAAATAAAAAAAAATTTTTGTCTGACAAAGTATTTTTTTTAAATTCAAAAATTAAAGTAAAAACGCGTTATAATATAACAGCTGCCACATCAGCGACCCCGGAAATCCCCAAATGCTAGGTTTTTCGAGGAAAAATGAGAAAAATATATTTGAATTATTCTTACAGGACCATTCTGTTTCGAATCTTGTAATTCCAACACCAGATTCGTCATCCGCGAATCTAGAAACCTCCAATATCCAATTTTTGTAAAATTCGCGTTATATATCCTTTCTCCCATTTTTTCTTGGAAAAATTGGCTATTGGAGGTTATCCTTACAGGACCTTATGTTTCGGATTTTGTAAAGCGAGCACCTATGAGGTAAGACGAATGTGTGCGCAAAATTTCATGGCAATCGGTTTAGTGGTTCGGGAGATACTTTGATGGGTGGTGAGTGAGTGGTATTTGGCTTTTATATATAGGGCCTACCAGACATAGGGATGATTTTATGACCATTTTCATTGTGTACCTCCACAAAATGAAATATATGGTAACGCTATGTGAATTCGCTGTGGCCATATGGCTACGGTAGATGTTAATGGATTAAGCACAAGATATCGGGAAAAAGATTTTTTGTATAAATGTTTTTGCTGTTGATGTTTAGGACCGTTTTATCTATTGATGATATTTATTGCTATGTTTTTCGCAGGCTTCTCGGTCAGTGGATAAATGTTTTTGTTTTCGAAATTTATACTTTTTTATTTGGTAAACCACAAATCATTTCAATTTTACCAGATAGATTGAAGGAAATGAAGATTACGTGTGATTTTTAATTTTCGCAGTGAGATCAAGTCGTTCAATTTTTTGTAATTTTTGAGCAACATTTTCCAGTAAAACAGAGACTGGCGTTTACGTAAAGTGAATTAACGCATATTATAAGTTGAGTCATTTTGTTTTTATTGCTACCACATTCCATGTGGATAAACACAGATGTCTGGTTGTTTCATGCTATGCAAATATGTACAAAACTCATTTCAAATATCGAAATTTGATCACAATATATAATTTAGTTTCTTTCTGAACTACATAAGAGTTCAGTTCAGAAAATATTCCAGTATTTTACCTAATCTAAAGTGAGTTGGAACAAATTACATTTTTTAACAAAACTAATATTTTGAGAGGTAAATTTTTGGAATATTAATTTTTGCTGGTTTATTAATATTACATGGTCATAAAATTTGACAGTGGTGCTTTTCTGGATAAAAATAAATTAGAATATAAAAAGTTCTCGAGTGATTTTTTAAAATTTTAATCAAATTTTAATCAAAGGTGGAAAAGTTTCTTATCTATCCAATAGAACTTAGAGAATTTGTGGAGAAACAGTTATTTTTTAGATGACATTGAAACTTGCTAGGTAATATTTTTTAGTCGAGATACAGGGAGTGGAAAAAGTCGTCGAACCCTTCCGGACGACCAAGGTCTTTTACTCTTTTGGACCATGTTCAGATTGGTTGAAATAGTCCGCCTAAATAGGACGGGTGAAAAATTGCTCGTGTTCAGATTGAGATTATTTAAGCCAGTAGCTGTGAACAATCAGACTGGCATGAAATATTTGGGAAACGGAACATTTCTAAAGAATTGCCTTTCGCATTGCTACGACCAATCAGAGCACGATAGGCGAAACTCTGAAAATGGCTGCGTTCAGACGAGGTTGAAACTGGTTGACTTCACCAAGTTTCCACTCGATTTTACGGGCCAGACGCTATCGGGTGTATGCGGGGAATTCACCTGCTCGCTAGGCCGGGTGAACTTGGTTGAAAACACATACACACATACAATTCAATGGTGGGGGTTCACAAAATTTTCCTAGCTACACGCACACATTGACATAGCATGTGTAAATACACTGCAGCGCAAAAGTTGAAAAACACTACGTGAGAACGCAAGCAGGTTTTTTCACCCAGAGTAACTTGGTTGACTTCAACCAGTTTCAACCTCGTCTGAACGCAGCCAATGGAGATTTTAGTTTTGAGGATGATTTTCCTATCAGCCGTCCCACTTCCTCACCATGCCTTACCCAGTGAAAAATGATTAAGGCATTATCGCTAAGGTATCTTTAAGACATGAGACAAATAATATAAAAGCCTCCAAATTAAAATGAGATGGAAGTTCATCTCAGGAAACACGTGCCTTTTTATGGGTGTGTTGGAAAAGTGAACTAAAAGTTATGTGTCAAAAGTTATTTTTTGTTGAAGTTTTGTGTTGGCTGGCAGGAGAATTTAAACGACTCGGTAAATATTTTTATAGAAAAAGTAATAGATTAAGGCTTAAAGGCCGTTTTAATAAAGAAATTTTTACCATCTAAGCAATCAGCGCCATCACCGGGGAAAAACATCTACTATTAATGTTGCCTTAAGGTAAGATTAGACTATGCCAAATATTTGGCATATGAAACTTTGGCAAATAATGGTGTTTGGTGCATACATTTGCCAGGGGTATTACACTTAAGTTGTTTTTGCCAAATATTTGGCGAATTTTCATCTGGCCAAATATAAGCCAAACACGAAACAGCCAAACATACGACCAACTTGTTTGTCAGGGTATTACACTATTTGCCGAATTTGTGGCAAAGTTTTCTTTGCCGGAATTGCCCATCGCAATTAAGTTATTTGACATGTGAGTATTTTCATTAAAATGATTTAAAACAGCATTTTAACATCAAAAATAATATTAGAGAATGGACTATGCTTCGATTGCCGCTGTTTTTGGAGCTTCATATTTGTTGCTGGAAGACGAAGAAGTGGTAAAAACTTGTCGCAGAAGAGTATGGGTTAGAGATTGGGTTCAAAAAAGGGAATCGGATGGCTGCTACATAAAGCTGCTTAAGGAATTACGTATCGGACACCCAAGCTTATACCGTAATTTTGTTCGTATGACAGCCGATGATTTCGCTCCATTCGCCCACAACTTTTGCCCTCACTCTTTTTTTCTTGTCCATTTTATTCCTAGAAACTTCCACTACATTTCCTACTTCACTCAGCACTTCCACACTTTCCATTTTGTTTAAATCGCGATAAAAAACAACACCGATTTTACAATCTCTGGACGACACAGAGTACTGTCAAAAGCAAAATGTTTGTCATGTTTGCCACTTTAGAAATTTCAAGAGCGCCAAACATGCCAAATACGGAAAATTTGCCACATTTTTTTGGCGTACCCGATCACACTATTTGGCAAAATCTCAAATATGTGTTTGGCAAAAATTTTGCCAAATATGCTTTTGCCAAATATTTGTCATGTTTGGCTGTCGAAAAACGCCAAATATTTGACATAGTCTAATCTTACCTTTAGTTGTAAGGCCTTATATACGCGGAAATGGCCTATACAAAAATAAGGCAACAATAAGGTAAAGATAATGCATTAAGATAATGCCTTTATAATGCCTTAATAAGAAATTTTTTGTTCACTGGGTAATGTTGCCAGTTTCTGTCGTACCATTTCAACCAATGTGAACAGGCTCTTGTTGATGGGTATACAGTCGAGATTGACATCAATCCGGCTCGGAAAATTTGTGCTACTAAGCGGGGTGTTCTTTTATCCGGTTTCTTAGTAAAAGTAGTCATACATATGACATTTCTTCAAAGAGCACCATTGAAGACATGTCGTTTTTAAACTCTGAAGCCAATAGATTTCCATTCAATATGTTTATTGGGTGTAATTCTTTTTCATTCAAGACAGATATATTACGCGTTATTAATAACAGAAGTTTCATTGGTCTGCTTTTAGGGGAACATTCTGTTATGGTTGGCAACCCTGACAGTCAATTTAACTTCATAAAATTTGATAAGGAGTTTGTAGATAAGTTGAGAGTTTGTTTTGTTATTTCAAGAAATTAGTGTATTTTGTGTTTTAATTGTTAGCAGTTGCTGGTAAGGATAAAATGTATCTAGCTTAATGTTTAAGAAATAAATATTCTTTGCGTCAGTATCGAGAACAGAAGTTCTTTGTGTTATTAATTAGACTTTAGTCACCTAATACGACTTGTTTTGAGCAAATCGACTTTAAAGAATAGAGCTTTTTATTCAAAAACTAGCAAATATGTTGACTTTACCAAATATCCGTTTCAATCAATTTCGGAACTTAAAAAAGAAGTATTAGCTATTTTTGTGAAACACAGAAATCCTAGTATGAGCCATTTCCACTTAATTTTTAGCGATTTGTTATTGTAATGTATCAGAGGAAGAAAATTCAGCACTTATTGAAAAATTAACACTCATGTACGTGGACAACTTATGGAAATGGCCAAATGATTTATGAAAGTATAAAAAGTAATCATTGTCTCAGGAAAGGAATGAGTTAGAGAAAAGTCGTTCAAAAACTGCTCTTAACTAAAAAAATTGGAAAATGGCGTATGGGACAAATGTGATGCTTTGCAGGCTTTTCGCAATATCTAAGGGGCAGATTTTATGATTCATCATAAAAGGGGCAGATTTTATGATTCATCACATATATTGTACCATGACACATTTCAATTTCAACTCGGTAGAAACTTCATTTCTAATTTTATTTCACTCCATAATATGTTTTTAAAATAAGTATTATGAATCAATTTTGATTCTTGCTGAGGTTGTTTTCGTTCAAAAATCGTTGTAAAATTCAAAATTAGGAAAGGTTTTCCTTAATGGCGTTTGTTTTTTTTTATAAATATCTTGCCAAAAATATTGTAGCATTACGGTATTTCAAATATAAAATTAAATTCACAAACGGATTTTCTAAAATCCTATTTAAGGCTCACAAAGAAGTAAACCTACTATTATGGCGACTGTCATCGGCCGATGATTAGTAACAACACAACTCGGTGGCAACATTTTCGTGTTTTTGGGGTATAATTTCCCATGCCTTGTATCTATCTGAATTGAGATTTGACAAATTTGCCATTTCATTTATCACGGAAAATATCACTGGATAATTACTGCCTTTTGTGCTAAAATCGCTATACAGATTGTGACCGGTCACACACCAGAACAACGCCAGCATAAGTATACCTTTTCTAACGCGCGACTAGTCTTCGGATATACAGTAGACCCCCCATGCTATTAGTTGGTTCCGCGAAAACAGCGCGTAGATCGAAATCGCGAAAATCGAGCTATAGAAACAGCAAAAATGGGGATCAGTTCCGAAATTGTGAACATATTTTCAATGTTTTTCAAAAGCTTTTCTTTAGCTTGCCTTCGATTTGTCTGTTTGTTTGCCTAGGTCAAATCTTGCAATCTAATTTTTATCCACTTCCACTGATTCGATTGGCTTGAAATTTTGCACACATACGAATTCAAGAGTCCCTTGTAGGTCCGATGACAACACAATATTTTCACTTTTCATTGGTGAGGGTAGGTCCTGTAAGGATAACGTGATTGTATTGCATTTACAAGGGACTCTTGAATTCAAATTTGAAATCAAATTTATTCAGAACTTAATTTTTTTATTTCATATTGAAAAGGGAATATTTCGAAAAAGGGATCGCAATAGAAATAATACTAAGAAGAACTTCTAGGTTAACTCATTATGTTATGTATTACTCCCTCTGTCCCAAATTATGGTATACATTTCTTTAAAATTCTTTGCTTACTGACGGGTTTTAATCATTCCATCTTGAAAAACAATGCTATACCTAATATTTAAATAGTACCATAGATTAGAGACTTACTATAGATAAGACACAAACGTGGTTTTCCGTTTGCCGCCTGTAGAAAGAAGTAGTCGACAGCATCATTCCGTAGTCGACAGCATCATTTTTTTCTTTTTATACCCGTATGGTGAAACCAAAGGGTATATTAACTTTGCCTTACCGTTTGTAACGCCAAGATCCCGTCATCACACATAAAAATGAATTACACCAGTGTGTTTAGAATGATAAACATAACAAAAGCTATAATTGCCAATCTCACAATCATTGGAGACCCGTATGGTGATATTCGTATCAAAATTCGAACAGTTGTACCACAAACAAGTATATACAGATAACCAATGCCCATAGTAGCAGCTGTACCCATTTTTAGCTCGTAGCCGACAGTCGTAGCTGACAAAACGAAATGAGAAAATGCCGAAACCAACCGACTGCGATCGTTTGCTAGATATCCTCTTCCCATTCTGCCTTTCGGCGATCAAATAGAATGTTTCACGATCGTAGTCATCGCAGCCGGTTGGTTTCGGTATTTTCTTATTGCGTTTTGTCAGCTACGACTGTCGGCTACGAGCTAAAAATGGGTACAGCTGCTACTATGGGCATTGGTTATCTGTATATACTTGTTTGCGGTTGTACCAAAATTCCACTTTGAAGTCAAACTTTCCAATAAGATTTTTTAAAATTTATTCCAATCGGATTTTGATGTATGGGTGTTATATGTAAAATCATATTCTAAATAACTTTTGTTCTTGGACTTTTTTGATGAGATGCACCGTTTTTGCGATATTTACAAAAATCGTTTTCGTTCGTATGGGGGGCACCCCCCCTAATGGTCCATTTTTGCCCATTAACGAACTTAGCCTCGCATTTTACGAAAAACGGATCCACGCAAAATTTCAGGTCTCTAGCTCAATCTGTGCAGCCGCAATCCGCGCCACAGACAGACAGACGGACAGACAGACGGACAGACAGACAGACGGACAGACAGACGGACAGACAGACGGACAGACAGACGGACGGACATGCAAAAATTAAATATTTTTATCATTCTAAACACACTGGTGTAATTCATTTTTTTGTGCGATGACGGGATCTTGGCGTTACAAACGGTAAGGCAAAGTTAATATACCCTTTGGTTTCACCATACGGGTATAAAAATAATTAATTTCTGCATGTCCGTCCGTCTGTCCGTCTGTCTGTGGCGCGGATTGCGGGCGCACGGATTGAGCTAGAGACTTGAAATTTTGCGCAGATCCGTTTTTCGTAAAATGCGAGGCTAAGTTCGTTAATGGGCAAAAATGGACCATTAGGGGGGGTACCCCCCATACGAACGAAAACGTTTTTTGCGAATATCTCAAAAACGGTGTATCTTATCAAAAAAGTCCAAGAACAAAAGTTATTCAGGATATTATTCTACATAAAACTCCCATACATCAAAATCCGATTGGAACAAATTTAAAAAAATCTTATTGGAAAGTTTGACTTCAAAGAGGAATTTTGATACAACTGTTCGCCGTTCACTTAAATCACCATACGGGTTTTCAATAATTGCCAGATTGGCAATTATAGCTTTTGTTATGTTTATCATTTAGCTCAAATGGATAGTTGAAAAAAATCATTTTGTAATACTCGCACAGAACAAACCAAAATATTGGACCAGCGGCCTTTCACAATTTCTTTAACTGTCAATGGCGATAGGATTTTTTAGCAAAAAAAAACACTTTTATTTCACTTGTTACGTTGCTTAAACAGAAAAAATGTCTGGCAAGGAACATTTTAAATGCCTTGTTGGGGAATGTTCTGCCGACAATACGAAATATCCTGAGAGTTTTGCATTTCTCACACAAAAGCGATTAGTGTCTTTACAAAGCAAATGAAACAGACGATAATGTACTCTTCTTCAGGAAAAAATTTCTTACACGTTTCCTAACTATATATCTCTAAACTATGATAGTACGCTGTGCTCAAAACAAATTTTGACAGTTTGTCATAAGTAGTTAAAAAAAAGAGCAAAAAACATAAAATCCGTTAACAAAAAAAATATATAGAAGATACAATAAATCAAAATAGTGGTGTCAATAATGTGTAATGAAGAGGCTCTTGCCATAGCCCGAAATTTCGAATAACCTAACATCATATTTAAAGTAAAATATGTACTTGTAAATTAGTAATGTAAAAAAAATATGAAATTTGGAACAAAATTCTAAATTATTGTTTTGTATACCATAAAATGGGACAAAATGAAAACAGAAATGTATACCATAATTTGGGACGGAGGGAGTATTAAAAATCATTTTTCTATTTCAGATAAATTGCGTGTAGTTTTTGGATTTAGCTGTTTTATAAACGTTTTAAATAATGGCTGATACTCATGAAATTCAAGTAAATGACGAAGAATGGCAAGAATACAAGGTAAATATTTCGGATTTTTTTTTAAAGATATAACATGTTATACTGTTTTGAATTAGTAACACTGCACAACGACCATTTTTCTGCCAAAGATTTTACAATCGATTTTAGATATTTTTTATTTTTGCTATTGCCGTGGATATTTCAATCATTTTAGAGTAATTTGATACTGCTGAATCCGACTATGAAAAAAATGAATTTTTGTTCTTAAGAAAACCCATATAACTAGAAAAAAAATCAAATCTCAAAAACTAGAGTTTTTGAAAGATCAAATCTCAAAAACTAACCAAACTACCACCAGATTCGGATTCAGTAATCTCAACATACCCTATAAGGATTGAAATATTCATGAAAATAACAAAAATAAAAATTTTCAACTTATATGGAATTTTTTCGAAAAAATAAATCTAGAGCCAATCTGGCCAGACCACTTGCAAACTCGGAATCAGCGACGTCAAATGATCCCAAAAAAAAGTTGTAAAATCTTTGTCAACACAAATAAAACAATTTTTTACCTTTCTTACATATAAGAGAGGTATTAAAATCACTCCAAAAACCGAAATCATAACGGTGTTCTGCATTGAAAACTTGAAAATTACTAGATTTTCGCGGTTTATTTGAATTTGACTCATGTTTAAAATTTGTTTGAATAGTTTAGTTTCAATTTAGAATTCACGAGCCTGTTCACATTAGGCGATGCCAGACGCTACGTGTTATCGCAAACGTGAAATGGTTTATTTTCAGGATTACTGCGGCACCGTATGTGGAGTATCTTTTGTTCTGGCCGTGTAACCACACGTATATGGGTAGATCTCGATGTAGTTGGATTAAAAAAAGTCGAACTCTAGTACAAAAAGGTTGGGCAGGCCTGGCATATATGTTTTTAACGAAAGTTGTAAGATCGACTTCCACCAGCAAATCTTGCCGGCTTAACCCTCCGTCGGGCGCAACCGGCCTGAAATGCACAGCTCGTTCGCCCCTGTAAATTTATTGCTAGATCTAAAATTTTCTTTTTGTGTTTTCTATAAATAAAATGTGTTCTTTTTTAAAACGAATTTAATTTTTTTGTTGTCTAAATTCTTATGGAGAACACAGATTACGTTTAGGATAAATTAAAATTAATGATTATAAATTTGCGATTCTTTTATGTATGTCTGTCAAGCGCATTGCGCTCGAACTCGTCAGTTCTTATATTCCTCCCGACCGACGGAGGGTTAAATAAGCCAAGTGTAATATCGCACATACATTACCTTGAGCTCACAATTACACTATTTGTTATACTGAGTATTTTGTGAAATGTAAAAATTTAAATTTGCAAAGAATAACTAAAATTTAATAAGTGAAAGATGCAATATTAGAACGTATTTAATATTTATCATTTTCTATGAAATACTTTTGTTTATTGCAGAAAAAATTCAACAAAACCTATGAAAAGCCCGAAGATGACAAATTGCGCCGTGAGTTGTATACTGCGACAAAGAAAAAGATCCATGAACATAATAAGAAATACGAGGCGGGTGAAGTCACTTACACAATGGGGATAAATCAGTTCGCTGATAACAAAGAAGGAGAAGGTCCGTGTGGTTGCCTTAGGCGGCCAAAAAATGATTCTACAAAGTAACGCTTAATTAACTGTTCGTTGTCTTTAATCAGTTTGTATTCCTTTTTAAAGTTTGGTACATATTTTTATATAAACATGTAATTTTGTGAAAGATGAAATTTTATAAAAATATATTTTACAAAAATATAAATAGACTTTTAAAGAGATTTTCCTTTCCTTTATGTTGTTCAATTTATGTTTCGTTGGTGCTAACCCATGAATCAAATACGACATTCATGGTGTTTGATTCATGGTGCTAACCGCTCTTAATGGCGCACAGCGCGTTAAAACTGCTTCAACGGTTCGGGAGATAGTAGGAGAGGGTCTTACTGGCAAGAGGGAGTAGATTTTAGTGAGGTAAAACTTTTTTTGGGGGTCATTTTATCCAATTGTGCAATTCGCGTCAAAATTGCTCCTATTGTTCAGAAAGTAGCAGGAAAGAGGTTTATAGGCAAACGGAGGGGTGGATTTTACTTTCCTTGGCAAACTGTGTCAAGATTGCTCTAACGTTCAGGTGGTATTAGAAGACAGTGTTGGCAAGGAGTAGTATATTTTAGTGAGGCAAAACTTTTCTTAAGGAACATTTTACCTAATAGCGTAAACAGTGTTAAAATTATTCCAACGGTTCAGGAGATAGCAGGAGAGGGGCTTACTGGCAAGGAGAAGGACAGATTTTGGTGGGCCAAAACTTTTCTTGGACTGTGATTACACACGGACTGAATAAACCGACTGCTTGGACCTTTTGTGATTACACGAGATAAACTGAACCCCACACCGACAAGGGGAACAAATGAAAACTGGGCCATTTTTATTTCAGCAACATCGTGGTCAGAGATAATTTATGGGAATTTCGTAGGATTCTGGGGCCAAATTAAATTTATTAATAATTTTTATAATATTACTGATTGTATAAAGACAATAAAAGGGTATAATTTTTCATAAATAAATATAGCACACGTAAATAAAAACTATTCGAGATGCGCACGCTATGTCGTCTACAACCCGAATGATTTTTTTCGAAACAAGTGGGAATAGGTAGCCAATCACACGTCATTCCTATTACACTCAAACTGAAATTTTTAGTTTTCGTTCGTCTTTTCGTATCATCATTCCCACTTCGTCTCTTGCCCAACATTTCGTGAAGTCAGATGCCTTCCTCCGCCAATGTAATCATGCTCTTGGGGACAGTTTGCCCAATGGCATATACCACATCAAAATCGGCTTTATAGGACGGGACCTACAGTCAAAAATAGCGTTCCGACAATTTTTTTTTTGAAATTTTAGAAACCAAAACTAGAGCCAAATTTTGAAGTTCTAGAAATCAAAACCAGAAATCCAATTCACTCTTGAAGCGAAACCGAACCACCCTCAAAAAACGTTTGGTTTCCATCTCTGGTAGCCATACCATTTCAGAAGTGTCATATGTGATGCACAGGACAGTTAAAGGGTTAATAAATACTTTTGTCATGATTTGGTAAGCAGACTTTTAATGGAAAGTAGTAGATTTTTTAGAAGGCAAATAGTAGTAGAAGGTGCAGCACTGCATTTTTTAATCGACTAATTTATGGGGCTATTCACGAATGTAAATGTATCTGCAACTGTAACTTTACATGTTCCACATGATCCACACTAATTTTACATTAGATTCCAAATTGGTATTCACAAACTGTAACTGTAGTCTTGTTCCAATTTGATTTGTAATTCCTTCTCATCGTTGGAAAATAAGAAACTTTTTGTTTAGTTTCATGAAACCTAAATCAACTACCGCAAACGGAAAAACTGAATTGCGTAAATTCTTCAAAACTTGTGAATAATAGGGATTCCTGACAGTTGCTTCTTCTGAACTGTATAACAAATCGTATAAACATTTCTTTCTAAGTATTTTTATTTAACTTACTCAGAATCTTCTTCCCATCCATTATACAACAATATTAAGTCCGACATATTTCCTTTATTCTTAAAATTTTGCATTTTTCTTAAAAAATGTGACCTTATGGATAAGTTTTCTCTCGGCATAAACTTACAGATGATTTGACAGCTAGTTACAGATACAGAATGTCAAAGTTACAGTTTGTGAATAGCAAAGTGGACTGAAAATGTAAAGTTACAGATACAGAGCAATCTTACATTTTAAGAATAGGCCCATTAATGGGGCTATTCACGAATGTAAATGTATCTGCAACTGTAACTTTACATGTTCCACATGATTCATACTAATTTTACATTAGATTCCAAATTGGTATTCACAAACTGTAACTGAATAATAGGGATTCCTGACAGTTGCTTCTTCTGAACTGTATAACAAATCGTATAAACATTTCTTTCTAAGTATTTTTATTTAACTTACTCAGAATCTTCTTCCCATCCATTATACAACAATATTAAGTCCGACATATTTCCTTTATTCTTAAAATTTTGCATTTTTCTTAAAAAATGTAACCTTATGGATAAGTTTTCTCTCGGCATAAACTTACAGATGATTTGACAGCTAGTTACAGATACAGAATGTCAAAGTTACAGTTTGTGAATAGCAAAGTGGACTGAAAATGTAAAGTTACAGATACAGAGCAATCTTACAGTTTAAGAATAGGCCCATAAGTACACTCTTCCTGGATCAAGCACTTAAAAAGTTTTAAATATTATAAATTATTTTAAAAAACTGAAAACAAAATCGATTTATTGAACTTTCGAAAATAGTGTTCCAATGGCCACACGTTAGTTTTGGGCGTTTTCGTTTTTGACACCGGAGTCATGGCACCGAAGCAATTGCTACCTGTCAAAAATTAAGTCTGCTACCAAGAGTGCTGTCCCCGTGTTCGAGTATGCCGGAGTGAAGAACTGTCAAAACCTTCATAATGGGAGATCGCCGGCCAATTCTTGGATTAAGTTTTGCTGTTATTCATCAATTATTGAAAGAATTTGATGAATATTATGCTGCACAATTGGAAGCTAAAGATATGGAGATTATTTTAATTATATGAGCTTTGCTATTTGGAGAATCTAGTGCCGCACAACCTAAGAATAGTGACTTTCTTCGTGAAGAAATAACAATTAAATAAAACACTTTCTGAATAAACATTGTTAAAACACAGTAGTCATTATAGAAATGATAATATGTATAAAATTTATATTTGTCAGTTGTTGACTGGAATTTACTTAATAAAGACATAAAACACTGAAAGGAATTAGGACTTATTTCATTAGGTTATGGGCCCAGATACAATGGACCAGGAACAAGGAATTTTATCGAGGATTCATGTGTTTGATGGAAAGAACTTCAGCAACTGGAAATTTAGAATTTTAACACTTTTGGAACTTCATGGTTTGGATCACTGTATTTCCAAGGAGGCTGAAGCTGAGGATTTTGCAGTTGGTAATTCTAATGATAGTATCAGTGTTATAGCCGAAAAAGAAAAACAGAGGAAAGAACGTAAGGAACAGGATCTTAGGTGTAAATTAATGATAATTCAACGAATCGCGGATACGCAGCTAGAATATGTGAAAGATAGGCGCTCCCCAAAAGAAATTTGGGATGTACTTCATCAAGTATTTGAGAGGAAAGGTATATCCAACCAAATTGTATTAAAAAAACAATTACTTAATATGAGATTTGGGGGTGGCAATCTGGAAGAGCATTTTCTAGAATTTGATTCCATGATTAGAAAATTAAAAGAATCGGGAAGTACATTAGAAAAGTCTGATGCGATTGCATTTTTGTTTATTACAATGCCATCGAGTTATGAATCCGTAATTACTGCATTAGAAACTATTCCTATTGAGCAATTGACAATGGAGTATGCGAAAAGTAGATTACTTGATTTTGAAATTAAACGACAAACGACAGTTAAGTTGGAAGATGTGTCAAACAATTCAACGGCTTTTTATAACGAGATGAAAAACTTTAAATTTAAATCTTACAATTGTGGAAAAACGGGTCATAAAAGATCTGAATGTAGGAAAGTTTTTAATAAAAACTTTAAAAAATTTAATAATAAAGAAAAAGAACAAAAGGCAAATCTAAGTTCCCAAGATATGTCAACAAAGGGTATTGCTATTACTGCTGGGAATAACGTTGAAAATGAAGAAAATGAACTTTATGGTATTAACTTGTATTTGGACTCTGGTGCTTCTGATCACATGGTTAATAAAAAGGAATATTTTAAAACATTAAAAAAACTTGAAAATCCTATTAAAATAGATGTTGCTAAAGAAGGAGTTTTCCTAGAAGCTAAATACATAGGTGATGTTGAAGTATTTTCAATGGTCAATGGTAAGAAAATCAAATTATCAATGCAAGACGTTTTATATATACCGGAATTAAAGCTGAATTTATTTTCTGTGAGAAGAGCTGAATCGTATAAAATGAAGATTATTTTCTGGAATGGTAAGGTCACAATTCGTAATGATTTTGGAATTATTATAACCGGAAGAAAGCATGGAAATCTTTATAAAATGGACTTGTATTTAAATGAATCCAGTAAGGAAGTGTTTTTAAGTTGTAATTCTCCGAACGAATTATGGCTATGGCATAGACGTTATGGACATTTGGGTTTCACAAATTTAAATAAACTTATTAAAAATAAAATGATTAGTGGAATTGAATCTAATTGTGACAATATAAATACAACTGGTATTTGTGAAAATTGTATTTTCGGAAAACAAACGCGAAAACCGTTTCAAAATAATAATATTCGATCTAATCGTTGTTTAGAACTTATTCATAGTGATGTGTGTGGACCAATTTCACCTGAGACTTATGATGGTTATAAATATTTTGTGAATTTTATTGACGATTTTACACATTTTACGGTATCTTATTTAATTAAACGAAAAGATGAGGTATTTCAAAAGTTTTGCGAATATGAAGCAATGGTTACGTCATTTTTCAATCAAAATATATCTCGGTTTCGGTGTGATAACGGCGGTGAATATGTCAATATGGAACTTAAGAATTTTTGCAAAAGAAAGGGTATTGTTATGGAAACTACGATTAGTTACACACCGGAACAAAATGGTGTTAGTGAACGAATGAATAGAACTCTTGTTGAAAAAGTTAGGTGTATGATTTCTGATAGTGGACTTTCGAAGGAAATGTGGGGTGAGGCTTTATATGTAGCAACTTATCTTACAAATCGTAGTCCAAGTGTGGCATTAAAAGAATTAAAAACGCCGTATGAGATGTGGTACAATAAAAAGCCAGATGTTTCAAGACTAAAAGTGTTTGGTTCTGTGGCCTTTATGCATATACCGAAAGAGAAGAGGAAGAAATTGGATGCAAAAAGCAATAAATTTATATTTGTTGGCTATGCTATTAATGGTTATCGTTTATGGGATTCTGAGTGTCGGAAAATTTCGGTAGCAAGAAATGTTATTTTTTGTGAAAATGAAATCGACGTTACTAAAAAAACTGAGCAAGAAAATCAAAACTTTATTTATGATGATGTAACTCTTGGAAATAATGAACAAATTGAAGGTTCAATACAAGATTTCTCTCAACAGGAAAATAGTCGGGATTCCATAAGGGAAGATATAATTGAAGAAAATACATCACTGGCTGGAAGTGAGAATAATTCTGCGTTGGAAGATTTGAATAATGAAGATGAACAAAACACTAACATAAGAAGAAGTGAAAGACTTAAAAATGCACCGAAATGGCATGAAGATTATGTAATGGATAGTTCAGCATTTTGTGCAGAAAGTTATTTAGATGATCTACCCCATAACGTAGAAGAACTAAAGAAAAGAAATGATTGGCATAAATGGAAAATAGCAATTGAAGATGAGTTAAATTCATTACACAAGAATAAAACTTGGAAATTGACTTCATTGCCTCCTGGAAAACGTCCAATAAAATGTAAATGGGTATTCCGAATTAAGAAAACGCTAAATAATTTTGAAGATAGATATAAAGCCCGACTTGTAGCAAAAGGTTATTCTCAAATAAAAGGTTTTGATTATTTTGAAACATATTCTCCAGTAGCTAAAATGACTACAGTAAGAAGTTTATTTATTTTATGTAATCAGCACAATTATTTTATTCATCAAATGGATGTTAAAACTGCATTTTTAAATGGCAAATTAGAAGAGGAAATATATATGGAACAGCCTGAAGGTTTTGAACAAGGAGTTGAAATTTCTAGAAATATTGAAGCTGGAGTCCTGGAATTAAGTCAAAAACATTATTTGGAAAATGTGTTAAGAAAATTTGAAATGGAAAACTGTAATCCACCATATAAAGAATTGATTGGATGCTTAATGTATGCTGCTTTGGCAACCAGACCTGATTTATGTGTAGCAGTTAATTATTTGAGTCGTTTTCAAAGCTGTGCAGGAGAAATACATTGGAAACATTTAAAAAGAATATTACGTTATATTAAAGGAACTTTAAACTTAAAATTAAAATATGTTAAATCTAATGATTGTAGAATTGTTACAGGATATGCAGACGCAACTTGGGCTTCAGATGTTTTAGATAGAAAATCTACATCCGGTTTTATATTCATGATGTTTGGAAATTTAGTATCATGGTCTACTATAAAACAAAAAACGGTAGCACTATCTTCCACAGAAGCCGAATACGTAGCTCTATGTACTGCAGTTTGTGAAGCAAAATGGTTAATGAATTTGGTTCAGGATTATGGTCTTACATTGACAGAACCTGTAATTATTTTTGAAGATAATCAAGCTTGTATAAAAATCTCCGAACAACCTAAGGATTTTACAAGAATGAAACATATTGATGTTAAATATAATTTTGTGTACAATACAATACAAGAAGGAAAAATTCGATTGGTATATATTTCGACAGATCAACAAATTGCTGATATTATGACTAAAGGTTTACCAAAACCACAGTTTACGAAATTAAGAAGATTATTGGGTTTATTTGATTGAGGGAGGGTGAAGAAATAACAATTAAATAAAACACTTTCTGAATAAACATTGTTAAAACACAGTAGTCATTATAGAAATGATAATATGTATAAAATTTATATTTGTCAGTTGTTGACTGGAATTTACTTAATAAAGACATAAAACACTGAAAGGAATTAGGACTTATTTCATTACTTCGCTCACAGGATTTAATATAAATCAACACAGGCATAATCGAATTTATAGAATTTGAGGGACAGTTCAGTTTTATGGGGCTATTCACGAATGTAAATGTATCTGCAACTGTAACTTTACATGTTCCACATGATCCACACTAATTTTACATTAGATTCCAAATTGGTATTCACAAACTGTAACTGAATAATAGGGATTCCTGACAGTTGCTTCTTCTGAACTGTATAACAAATCGTATAAACATTTCTTTCTAAGTATTTTTATTTAACTTACTCAGAATCTTCTTCCCATCCATTATACAACAATATTAAGTCCGACATATTTCCTTTATTCTTAAAATTTTGCATTTTTCTTAAAAAATGTAACCTTATGGATAAGTTTTCTCTCGGCATAAACTTACAGATGATTTGACAGCTAGTTACAGATACAGAATGTCAAAGTTACAGTTTGTGAATAGCAAAGTGGACTGAAAATGTAAAGTTACAGATACAGAGCAATCTTACATTTTAAGAATAGGCCCATTAATCAAGTCATCTACTATTTCCAAAAAATATCATATTTTACCATTTAGCCAATTGTTTAGCATGTATCTATCGCTCGTATTGATTGATAAATAATTACCCGTCGAGACTTTCACATTTCCTTCTAATATGATTTTTGTCTGCAAAAAAAGCTTTAAGATTCAAAATAACGACCGACCGTTTCTTGGTGTCATTTGCTCCCGTACCAAGGCTAGGTCCAGCGGTGCTACCACCAAGAGTCAAAAGAGCTAAACTCGAACATCTGACGCCAAAGTGGCAAATTCGAACAGTTTTTCTGGGCACCAGGCGTAAGGTGCTAGCACCGTGTCAAAAACGAAAACGCACTTTATATAGTCACTCTAGGCTAAACAAGCGAATGGCTGATGAATTAAGGTGGGTTTAGAAACACAAGCATTTTCATTTTTACTGGCAAAGTGAGTGAAATTCCAGATTTCTTATGACTTTTTCACCAAGTGGGAAAGGGACGGGAAACCACTCAGTAAAAATTTTACTGGAAATTTTGCTTGCATGTAGTGGTTTTACTATCCATAATTTTCGTCGACGATAGGAAAGTTATGGCAGTAAACAACAACAAACACATTGGACTTCCCCGCCCTGCCAGCAAAATGTTACCCCTGAATTATGGGGAATTATGGCAGCCAGCAAAAGTAAGGTTAAGTTCGATGTTTATTTGAAAGTTACGCATTTTAAATGGAAACGGGAGGTAATAATAATTATGTTATTAATTATAACATCACACAAAATGATTTTGTTAGGTGAAATTGAAGTGCTAACAAACGTATTGCTGCGAGAAGGTGATGTGCAGTGACAGTTCGCCATAAAGTGGAAGGGAAAGTACGTGTGAGACACTGATGTGATCGACTTTTTGCGCACGTAAATTTGAATTTCGCTATCCCGCTCACTTTGCCAGCAAAAATGAAAATGCTCGTGTTTCTAAACCCACCTTTAATCAACATCTTACAACCTTTTATGATCCAAGGAGCGGTATTTTCAACATTACCCACGACAGAAAAGTTAACCAATTCACAAGTTTTAATTTTTTTAATAACCATTTATATATTTTTTACACGGGTTTTAGCAACTTCATTTTTTGGCTGCAATTTTTACACGTTTGATTGTCCATGCTCTATATTATAGGCTCTCTAATCACAGTTAGAAGTCACGTAAACTGAAACACCATTTCTGTATTTGATCAAACTTGAACGGAGGAATATCGAGGTACTCTAAAGAATTTTGAATCTGCGAAATTCTTGGCTGTCAATTTTGTCTTTTTCATGTGTCCCACTAGTCAGAAATGCAATTGTGTGCAATAATTTAACTGTGATACATAAGTGGTTCACGAAGTGTGCGTGTGGGACAACATTTTGGAAAAAAGATCTGTCGCTCGCTTCAACGTAGAATTGCGTTTTAGCAAATTTCCTTAAAAAATGTTCTAAAATTTATCGCGGTGACTTGTGTAAAATTTCTGTTTTTGCAAATTAACTGAAATCGCCAAGGAAGTGTGGTTCGCGTGTCGGAAAATTATTGCGTTGAGGGTGAGAAGTTGTGAGGATTTTTTTTTGGATTGTGAAAATTTCGATTGGGGCGCAGTAGCAGCAATAGTAGCGGCGGCAGTAAAGCAGCGACGTACGTAAGCAGTAAGAGCTTAAGGTAAGGAGCTGGGTACGGTCGGGTCGGGTGAGCGTGGGAGGGTTGAGTATCCAGCGCGGACGAACAATTTTCCACATTACAACTTAATATTTTCAATATTTTTTTTATCGCTCACTATGAATAATGGCTGCGATTCGATTCTTGCATCGAAGCAAAAAGAGGGGTCTGCGGTCCCACATCGACAGATTAACATGTCGCTTTTCAGAATTCAGATTGTATAATTCATAATTTTTTTTTAAATCGCTATGAAGGTAGCTACTACATATTGGTAAATCTAACAAAATCTTCTTTTCCGCCCTGTGCCTCACCTGCTGCGAATGCGAAAGTAGTATGTGGAATCCGCAATATGATATAATCGTAGAGACACTGACAGGATCGGAATTCGAAGTGACTGTCACCGATAAGGACACCGTTGGCTACATCAAATCCCGGATACAGAAATATGAAGGTAAGCCCTAGATTAAGTGAAGATCAGAATCGTTTTGTGAATGGGGATGTCGTTTCAAGAAAAAAAAACCATTGAGCTTGACTTAGTATTGGCGAAAATGGGGCCTCACTATTAAAATGCAGTGGCAGAAGACTCCCTCGTGCGTAGTTCTGCTACAGTCTAGATTCGCGGGCTTCGCGTTGCACCATATTGACCGAAACATCCGTTCGCCAGCTACACTATACGAAGATTATTGCGAATGCGAGAACGACGAAAGCTAGTCGCTCGATGACAGAAGCGATTGTAATTTGACGTGTGGTTTATTTGTTTCTGCAATCCATCTATTTTTTTTCGCGAGAGGAAAATTTGTATTTTTGTGGCGCATTCCACAATTCTCTTTCCGCTTGTTTTTCCTCTGCTTCCATTTTAGGCCCAAAATACCTCACACTTCCTCCCTGTCCCTGATGTTTCCAATGTTTTCCATTTGCTCTACGCATATCGTCACTTATCTCTTTTGCTGTCACTTTGCATAGCAGAAGCTAACGGAAGGGGGAAAAAATCTAATTTTAGTTTATAAGACAGAAAGTTTTATTTTTTTAAAAATATTTATCGTTATCATATCGCCCGCCTATCATCTAAAAATGCTGGCACTCAGTTAAATACATCAGTTTTTTTAATAGATTTTGATCTCAATTGGGTTCTTTCTTCTGATATTACCGAGAGAAGCACAAATTGAATTGCTCGAGACTGCATAACAATAGTTGCTTTATGATCGACTAACTAACACGAGTAATTTACAAATTTATTAACTGATAATAACAGCAAATATGTATTTGTATAAAGAGAGATTGCGACCCACGAATATTTAATGTAATTTACAAAGATCATTTTTATTCAATTGTGGAGACTTTCTGGACTCAAATGATTAATAAATAATTTAGTGGTCATGTTTATGTTCAATTCTGAAGATTTTTGCGGACTATGAATTCCGATTACACTTTATCTGACTATTTGGATCTACCTATCCGTCATTCAGTCTGTTTTCATTTCGTGTTTCGCTTTTCGTCACCATCGCATCTATTTAGCGTCGCTTTCTAAGAATAATAACCTTGAGTTGACCATGCCATATTTTGGAATAGACTACGTTGCGCTAATACAGTTCTAACAATAGTTTTTGAATATTGTTAGCAATAAACAAAAATTCTACAGATTTGTGCCCTTGTTGATATATGCATAATATAAATTGATGTCCAGAGTACAAATTTATTTATTACATATAAACAATCAAGCAAATATTATGTTGCTAATATATGGCAAGAGTAGAGTAGATAATGAAACCTTAACAATAACAATGGAAACAGATCAAATCAAAACATGGCCTAATAGCACTACTTTTTAGGAACTTATCGGTGTAAATCCGGTTATCACTAAATTCGTTTGAAGCTACTTTTATGAAAGCAGCTTTTGATTTATTTAGGGCTAACAGGACGTAGTGTATTATTTTGTATTTAATTCTTTTAAAATTGGTCATAATAACATTTTCTCGATTTCATTTCATTTGTTAACAAAAAAAAAATAAGACAAAAGGTACAAAGGTATTACAATAAGAAGAATCATCGTAAAAAGAAAATGATAACAAGAAATATAAATATAATCAACATTAGATATAAAAAGTATATAACGTTTAGATAAAAACACATTGGTAAGGTCTAAAGACTTCAAAAACAATTAATGCAAAAATTGGCAGAATACTTAGGTTAGGTTGGAGTGGCTGCCAAAAGGCACACTTACGCCAGAAATGATCCATTGTGATACCACGTGAATCTTAACGATCCATTTCCCTATAATTCGAACCATTTGGAGCTTCTGATGAAGTGGAGTATATCTGCGCTGTTTGTGGCGCTTAAGTCCTTCAGATCGTTTAGGAAGAGACTACATAGATGAGTTCTTCTGCGTTGAGCTAGAGCTGGGCAATGACAGAAAAGATGAATTGTCGACTCTTCCTCGTCCACATCCCCACTGCTTCTGCAAAAATCGTTTGGCGGGGCTCCGAGCCTATCAGCATGTCTACCTATTAGGCAATGCCCTGTTATTATTCCCACTACCGTGCTGATCGCGTTTCGTTGTAGTGAGAGGAGTCTGTTGGAGCGTTTTTTGTCTAGCTTAGGCCAGATAAGTTTGGTGACGGTACACGTTCTTTCCCGTGTCCATCTTAGGTTTGCATTGTTTAGAGCTTCAGAACTTAACAGTAGTTTGCACGTTGCCATAGGTATACCTATGCTCTCCTTTTCAGGTGGAGCTGGCGCAATTGTGCCTCTCCTAGCAAGTTCGTCCGCTTTCTCGTTCCCATCTATGTCACTATGTCCTGGCACCCAAACGATGTTGAAGTATTCGGACATCTCATTAAGAGATGCCTTACACTCCCGTGCCACCTTTGATGTGAGTGCGATAGATTCTAGGCAGTGTTGGGCATCAATCAATTAAATTTTCAATTGACTAATCAATTGATTGAAAATTTAATTGCAATTAATTTAATTGCAATTAAATTTAATTGCAGATTTTGCAATTAAATTTAATTGCAATTAAATTTAATTGCAGATTTTACAATTAAATTCAATTGCAATTAAATTTAATTGCAATTAAATTTAATTGCAATTAAATTTAATTGCAGTATTTTGCAATTAAATTAATTGCAATTAAATTTTCAATCAATTAACTTTTTTGCAATTAAATTTACAATTAAAAATTCAAAAACAAGGGCCTGTAAAAAAAATGTACATTGAATGTAAAATTTCCACAAAAAATTGGATGGAGGAGGGGGATGGGGGAGGGGGATGGGGGAGGGGGATGGGGGAGGGGGATGGGGGATGGGAAGTTGGGTGGAGGAGGGGGGATGGGAAGGGGAAAAGGGAGGGGAGAGGGAGGGGGGTGGGAAGGGGAAAATGGAGGGGGAGGGGGTGGGGGACGTGGAGAGGGGGAGTGGTAGGTCTCCTTCCCCCTCCCCCACCCCCCTCCCTTTTCCCCTTCCCACCCCCCGCCCTTTTCCCCTTCCCACCCCCCCTCCCCTAACCATCCCTTCGCTTCCCTCCCAATTCCAACCCCTTCCCGATCCCGTCGTTTTTAGACAAATTAAAAGTTCATAAGATTTAATTGTTAATTGTACTAGTAATGATTGATCAAACAATTAACAATTAATTAATTGTTAATTGTGAAAAATGCAACAATTAACAATTAATTAATTGTTAATTGTGAAAAATGCAATTAACAATTAATTAATTGTTAATTGTGAAAAATACAATTAACAATTGATTAATTGTTAATTGCAGAAATTTACAATTACAATTGATTAATTGTCAATTGCAGAAATCTACAATTAACAATTGATTAATCGTTAATTGTTAATTGCACTGACAATTACGTTTTGCCCAACACTGATTCTAGGGATTTTATTGCCGCTTGGCTGTCAGTAAAAATGCTAATCAGCCCTATTCCCGTAACCGGCGGGACGTGTACGCCGCGGGATTGGGCGTTTCCCGCAGAAAATTTGCATTCTGCTAAACGCAATTGTCCCGGCGTGTGCCGTGGTGCTGAAAACGTGTTACTTTCGGTATTACACTAAACGCACCCGCGAATGTTTTGACTTTTCCATACATTTATTTCCCGCGAGTAAATCGTTGCGGGACCAATCAATTAAATAGAAAGTTTGATTAAAAATGTGAATTTTATTTATACATTCAATGAATTTTAACTAAATATAAGTTTTGACGGTCAGGAAAAACTAACTAGACACAGTACAATCATTTAATTGAACAAATAAAACGTCATGCGTATCAAATCAGCAAAACTGTCAAAATAGTCAGCGCGGGGCTGAATAAAACTGCGTTTCTACGTCTACTAGAATAAGAAAATTTCATTCGATCGAGATAAAACTTGCGTGGCGTATACACGTCCCGCCGGTTACGGGAATAGGGGTGATTATCTCTAGACCAGAGTAGATCCCTCTACCTACTCTCCCGTCCAGTTTGGGCATATTAATAACAAATGTTTTCCATATGAAAATGTTTTCCATATTAAAATGTAAAGCATAACAAGAATATCGCTCAAAATATGTCTACTAAACTGTACATCATCAAAGAGAATCTACAGAATAATTAAAAAAAAGTGTACTTAGAATTCCTCCAGCAAAATATTAATAAATCAGTGTAAAACACTAAAAAAAAGAAAATAGCAACAATATAGTCCTAGCAACAATGAGAGAGATATCCCGATTCCATCAGACGAGCCAATTCAAAAAAGCATCTCAAAAAGTTAAAAGTTTTGTCGTGATCTAACCTCAAGTGGCAGATTATTCCACACTCTAACATAGAACGATATATCCATAATTTTATGTGAATATTAGATAAATTTCTCACATCGTATGATAGAGAGCTAGTGGATAATACTTTATGTATAAAGAGTCAGGCTCTAAAGTTAAAAAAGGTTCACAAATCACTACCAACCACGAAGTGACAAAAGAAGAATTGTGGTCAAACTTTCTTCTCGTGTAAGCATATCTCACAACCGCATTAATCCTTTCAAGGGCGATGGTATCAAATATATACCACTTTTGCGTTTAATTTTTTTAGCATTTGAAATATAAATATTAAAAATACTTCGCTTTCCTATGGTCGATACATCCTATTTGTATCAAATCAACTGTTTATGTTGGTAAGTAGATAATTGGGTATTGTACTACAAAATATCCTTGATGGATAGAATTTTTCAGTAAATGATATGAATTAAATGTAAACTGAAAAAAGGGTTTCCTTTCCATTAATTTATATAGATCCCCTTGAAAGGGTTAAAGCACTTCTTGAGGCGCATCCAATTGAAGACAGAGCAACCAGTAAGTACCGCGCAATTTTAAGTAAAGAAGGGGACAATCAGTGCATATGCAAGTCTTTTTCTCACTTCCAAAGATAAACGAACATTAAGCAAATTAAGACGACGCAAAACTCCCACAGATTTCGATATAATGGAGCACAGATTTCGATATAACCAAAAACTGTCCTGCAACTGCTGGACCGAATTCAAAAACGGGCGATCTGACTGATTGGAGACAAATTTTTGACAGATTCATTACCGCGTCTCGGGCATCGTCACTCTTGGAGTATTCAGCATATTCTATAGATATTTCCATGGAAAATGTTCCACTAAAATATCCCAAGTTTTTCCTCCACGGTATATTATCCCTAGACCCTCTCGCACGCACGACTTTTTCCTTGAGCCTCCCCATTTTCGTACATTAAAGTTTAGTAATTCAATTTAGTGTTTAACCATTGAACCATTTCTGATGACGGTGAGCCAGCTTCCATACTAGAAACAGGCTCCTGATGGGTTTTCAGGGCCTGACCTGTTGAGGGGAAATTTGGATGTGAAAACATCCACAAAAATAATATAATAATTTTGTTATATTTTTTTTGTTTTTGCAGACCTTATAAGCCGAGAAATTCCAATAGGGTTTAGGAGTTTCTTCATTCCTCGAACAACAAGACTTTGGAATGATTTACCATCCAATGTATTTCCCCTAGACTATAACCTGCAGAAGTTCAAGTAGTCTTCCCCTAAGCTCTGGCTGAAACTAAAAAAAAGTAGTCGATGGTGGAGGATTTTTTTAGTTTTATGGCAACAATCTGAGGTCGATTGTCATTGAAGTTGATCCGCAAATCCAATTCCAGATCAGCATGAAGCAGATTCCTGTTGTTGAATTTAAAATAGGCATTTATAATTTCTACTTTCACAGACACGGTTTCAAATTTAATCAATAGTATGACTTTTTTTAATATCCTGCACAAGAACGAGGCTTCCTTTTGAGGCGCTCCAAAGGCCGCAAATAGCTTCGAAGTAGTTTGTTCGAAGTTCTCAATATTACAATAGGTAGAAGGCCGCTAATAATAATATCGTGCTTCCGAAACCAAGTATTCATCGACCAAGAATTTTTGATTGATAAAACATTTGCCCTGCTCTTAGCTCCAACTACAGAGATCTATTCAGCTACTTAGTTAATTGAATTTAGAATTGTGGGTCGGGAGAGGGGGAAAAGTTGATGGAAAATCATATTTTAAACACATTTTGTGTTTATAAGTTTTTCGATACGAGAAAATAGAAAAAAGATTTTAATGTATGGATAAGTAATGTAGATTCATATTCTAAATACATTTTACCTCTATAAATTGTTCAATATACGACTCACCGTTTTCGAGACAATTGTAAAAAATCGTTTCGTTTGTAAAGAAGAAAGGGTCCGATTTTGCTCATTCAAGAACTTAGCCTTGCTCAATCGTTTCGAAAGTTATGGTGTTCACGGACGGACATGCGGAAATCGAAATGCGTTACAAACGGTATACTAAACCTAATAAACTCCTATATGATATATCATATCGTCGGCTAAAAGTGAAATTGTGCTAAGTCCATTATACCAAATTTGACAGAAGAGCAATAAAAACCCTTGTTAAATCATTTTAATTTTCATTTAAAGAAAACAGAGTCTCATTTAAAGAAAACTCAGTGTTATTGAAAAAGAATTAAAACGATTAAACAAGGTTTTCATTGCTCTTCTGGAAAATTATACCAAATGGACTTAGCACAATTTCACTTTTAGCCGACGATATAGAGTATAATCATTAGAATTGGTGATGGTTAACTGTGAAATTGAAATGGAATCACTGATAAGAGAGTCATGTGCAGTTTACATCACATTTTTTTTTAGAGTGGTTCAATTTTAATTTAGTTTTGGTTCACTAAAATTTCAATATCTCAAACTTCAATGGTTAAGTAGTTTTTGGTTGAGTACAAAAACGACCGATTTTCACCTTCAGCGATAACAATAGTTAACCGGTTTTATGAGTAATTTATGTAGAACAAGAAAATTGTGCTAATATAGTTTGGCTTGTGTAAATTGTTTAAAAACGTTTTAATTTATTGAATAGGAATACCAGTTGGTCAGCAACATCTCCTTTATAACCACAAGGAACTTAGTGATGCGACCGAAATGAAGGATATTCCGTTGGGGAATGGTTCCCGTTTGAAGCTTGTTCTTGACATGAAAGGCGGTCCGGTGTCAGCGCGACGTGTGGTCAGTATACCAGATCATGAAAATTGGTTTGACATTAGCGATGTTCTAAACACAACTAGGTAAGATTTGTTCATTAAAACATGTAACAATAATAAAAACATAATCGCAAATTTTTTTTTAGACATGATCCCTTAACCATTTCGACACCGGGTGTCAAACTACTTGTATACAAAGACTGCAAGAAAAACATTCACCGCATAATGAAATTTAGATCAGATCGTAAAAACTATGGTACTAATAAAACAGTAGGTGAAAATACTAGCTTTGCATCGGACAGTCCAGATGATCAATGGGTCAAGGATAATTTACAAACATTAGAAGTAATTTTGATTCTCAGAGCTAAAAAAAAAATCTTGATATTAAAAATTTTATTTGTTTAGAAAATGCATCAATTGCGTTCAAAACTTGAAATGAAAAAGAAGAACAAAATATTTAAAAATGGTAAGAGACCACAGATGTTAAGTAATGAGTGTGACATTGCTAACGATATTAAAGGTAACGAACGAAACGATCGTTTAGATGCAATTTCGTCAAGTTTTAAAACGCATACGGGTTCATCAATTAATAATCCACTTGAGATAGACACGAGTGCTAAATCAAACCGAAAATCAGAACTTGGTGGAGGAGTTCATACTCAACAGCATAAATGTTCGAATGCAGAGAAGTTATCCGGCTGTGATTTTATGCTGCAGGGTAGAAGATCATCATGCGGATTACTAAACAAATATGGCCTCAATAAAACGTTCATTCGACCGCCGTCGCTGGTATCGTCGCAAAATAAGAAAAACGAAAGTTACTATCAATTGCATAATTTGTCGCCTTTATCACAACCTCCACCTGCTTATGCCACCAATACAAAATTGTCAGGTGATATTGAATTACCCATGGCTTCCGCCTCTTCACTATCTTCGACAGCTCAACAGACCCTGAAGAACTCTCAACACTCCCAGTCACTTATAAATGTCTTTAAGAATAACTGCAACAATTTAGCAATTAATCGGCCTAAGTGTAAACCGATCCTCAACACAATTAATAATGTTAACAGTCTAACAAATTGTTCTGAGGAGACACGTTCAAAGTTGCGGGAGAATATTCGACGTAATCGGTCTTTTAAAACAATCAATACAAATGATTTGATTACTGATGAAATAAATTTGAAACCAATATCTTCGGTATTAGATCACATTTTTAATACATCGTCCCGTAAACACAACATCGATAAACATCCAACATCAAAATCTGTTCAGGATTTAATTGAGAAATTGAGTTCAACTAAGTTGGCACCAAAGGGGTCCAAAGACTCAGTCACCGATTTCTCAAAGAATATCGTTGGTATTGAAAAGGAACGTGAATTACGTTTACCAAAGCGAACAAATCCAGCCTCGTTAAATGGAAGTAATGGATTTGAAAATAAACTGTTTATTGAGAGGCAGCAAACGATTGGCTTAAGCTCAATGGATGGTGGTGGTAGTGTGGCTGGTGTCAGTGGTAATGGAGGATGTAGTGCATCTGATTTTAAGTTGGAGAACTCTGGTTCAACGACAAATAGTGCCTTAGATGGATCGTTTCGGCTTTACAAAATGTCCTCAGAAGGTAAATTTGCTCATTTACATTGCATCATATTGTATTTTATAGTTATTTAATGATTAGTTATATGTCCAAATTAAAATTACCTCGTTGTACACTATTGGAGTAGGTTATTTATTTTTACATTTAAAACTGTTATGATAGAATAACAAGAGCTACCATTGCCCAAAAGGTGACTGTAAAACATCTTATGTGGTATGACTAATTTTAAATCACGAGGGTAATTTGATTAAAATATTCTAAGTGGATTTTTTTAAAGCTGGTCCGATAGAGTTTTTTGAATGAAAAGAGTGTGCAAGATTACACAGAGTAGTTATTATACAGAGGTTTAAAACTTTTCCTCTAAAACATTGCGTATCGATGATGGAGATTTTACATTTGGCTTATAGCGAACGTATTCGCATTCACTAGAGATGTGAAAGACGCTGGCAGTGCAAGGAGTATGACGACAATCATGCAACGAACTTCGGTTTTCTTGTGTCCGTCATTTATCTTATTGCATACTCCTGCACCGCCATCGTATCGTCCATCGCTAGTGAGTGTAAATTCTTTCGCCATAAGCCCAATGTAAAATGTCAACACACTATACCTTTTCAACTTCAAATTGGAAATAAGCAATATCAAATTGGAAATAAGCAATGTCAAATTGGAAATAATCATTTTCAAATTGGGAATAATCATTTTCAAATTGGGAATAATCATTTTCAAATTGGGAATAATCATTTTCAAATTGGAAATAAACTTTAAAAATTGAAGTTTCTTGCTATTCGATTTATTTGTAGGTATTAAAATTTTTCGCTGCCTAATTCTGCCACCATGACCGATAATCTGTCTAGGATTCTAACAAAAGACAAAAAGATGGTCACTATGTAACAGTGGCGTGGCGTGAGTTTGGAAGTTAGGGATGCAAGGTTTAATTGTTTGGAATTCTAGTGCCAACTTAACGTATTTTTTGGTCTCCCGCGATCAAGAATATTTTGTTTTCCAGAAAAAGAGCGCGAACTAAATGATTGTTTTAATAAGCTATCGATTACACAACAATCTGCCATTTTTACCAAACTATTGAAATCACACAACGCTAATAAATAAACAATTTAAGACACTACTCACTAAGAGAAATGATCGCCCGAAAGAAATTTTTATTTTTGGGATGGTTTTTTTTATACGCGAAAACCGCATATTTTTTCTTCAAAAAGGTATGAATATTAGATATAGAATTACTCAAAACAAAATCATCTAAATGTCCTCCAAAAAAACTTTTTAAATACGGATCTTAGTTTTTTAGTTATTTAAATAAAAGCGAAAATTTTTTGACTTCTGCTGAGTTGGAAGCAATTTTTATTTTGCATCCACATTCTCTCTTTTCTCCAGTCGTTAACATAGGTTTTCATCTCTTAAAGTTTAGTTTTATCTCTCTTCGTACAAAACTCATAGATGCACCAATAATTTCTGCTTCGTACTCAAGCTACTCAAGCTACGGCGTACTCAAGCTACAAACGGCACAAAACAGTAACTCTAAGTTGGCCCACCCTTTACAATAAACTCAAACTTAATTATGATCGAATTTAAAAAAAAAATGTTTCGACTTAAAAACTCAATTACCAATATTTTTGTGAGATTTGTAAGGGATGCAATGCATCCCTTGCATCCAATGACGCTACGCCCCTGCTATGTAAATACTACCTTTTGTGTTTTGGGTTTTTTAGTTGTACCTATGAGCAGAGTTCTGCTTTTATTTATTTACTCCACGTTCAAAATTTTTTGTTGCTCCATGCGGGCCATCTCGGCAATCTCTAGATTAAAGGAATTATCCGTCTATGGGCGCATTTAGATCGAGGCACTGCCAATCTGGCGGTGATAAACTAGAAGTGTATATTGCGTGTATATTGCATTTTGCAATCTAAGTCAAAAAAATGTCAAAAACATAACAAAAGCTATAATATCCTATCTGGCAATCATTGGAGACCCGTATGGTGATATTCGTATCAAAATTGGAACAGTTGTACCAAAATTCCATTTTGAAGTCAAACTTTCCAATAAGATTTTTTAAAATTTATTCCAATTGGATTTTGATGTATGGGAGTTTTATGTAGAATTATATCCTAAATAACTTTTGTTCTTGCACTTTTTTGATAAGATGCACGGTTTTTGCGATATTCGCAAAAAACGTTTTCATTCGTATGGGGGTACCCCCCCCCCCCCCCCCCCCCCCCTAATGGTCCATTTTTGCCCATTAACGAACTTAGCCTCGCATTTTACGAGAAACGGATCTGTGCAAAATTTCAAGTCTCTAGCTCAATCCGTGCGCCCGCAATCCGCGCCACAGACGGCAGACAGACGGACGGACATGCAAAATTCAATTTTTTTTATCATTCTAAACACACTGGTGTAATTCATTTTTGTGTGTGATAACGGGATCTTGGCGTTACAAACAGTAACGCAAAGTTAATATACCTTTTGGTTTCACCATACGGGTATAAAAATCAAGAGGGCCAGAACGTAAGGTCAAAGCAAAAATTTATCTTACAAACAAGTTAATTTTGAAATTATATGTTAGCGCCAAGATTTAGCAGTGCCGAAATATCGATGCTAAACTGGCAGGTATTGTTGAAGTAGAAAGCATTTATAGCGGTGCTGCTGCCAACTTAGTAACGGTATAAACGCGCCCTATGGGAGATGTCCGCCAAGAGCATATTTACTGTATATATTGCAGATCTACCTATGGTTTTTCGCAATTTTTTATACCGAGATTTGTTATTTAGATTTATTAAAATGTTTTCTCTATATTTCAGCAAAAAATAATTATGAATTGCCAAAATTGCTAATAAGAGAGGATTCACCGGTTGAATCGTTCCACTCATCAGATCCACAACTAGAGACATTGGCATTGCGTGGCGAATCGCCAAAAACTGTAATGGATCCTTACCAGAAAATTGCTACAAGCTGCTCAACCGTTAATACATCAAACTGTGATGCCGGCGCTGAAGCGACTGCCAAATCCCTAATGAAGTCACCATGGAATCATCGTCACTCGGATTTAGGTCTTAATAATTTAGAGCTTAATTTCTTAAACGAAGATTATTCTGATATCGAATTCGATGGCGGTAATGATGGGCGCGTCGTCCCTTCATTAGGCGTTGGTGTCGGCCTCGGTGATTTAAATGGGACCAATAACACGGCCATCGGTCCTAACGCGGGCATTGGGATGAGTGGTGGGAATTCAGCCTGCCTGCAAAATGGCTCTGTCCTTAAGATAGCGTCAAATTTAGAGATCAACAATAGTTGGAATACTTCGTCCGAAGTGCTAGATGGAAAATCTCAACCTTCGACGACATCTTTGAATTTCATCAATGGCGACCTAACGTCAAGTGATGATGAGGAAGACGTCTTTAATACGAGTTGCTGTATGTTACACAGTAATTCCAAATCGAAATCAATTGAATTGAATGAATTTCGTATGATGTTTGGTAGTAGTCCAACTCTCCTAAACACAAACTATAATCCAGTTACGCATGCGTCTCGATTGGACGCTGTACCAATTCAATATCGACGTGGGTATACAAATTTGACTGATGCTTGTCTATCGAGTAGTACATCGGATTTGGAGCTTTTCAATGGTGTTCGAAAGCGGAATTCATCGAAAAGCGCAAGTCAGGAATTGCCCTCATCGTATTCACTGCATCATCATAGAACTAGCCAACATCATGGACCATTAGAATTTGTCCGAAGTTACGAGAACTTGGATCGAATGAAAATCCTCCGGATGAAGAACGATCGCAGCCGAAATTTAAATAGCAATAGCAGTAGTAGTGGCATTGTTGGTGATATAGACGACACATCGAAGCATTATTGGGATAGTACGAATAGTGTGATCGGCAGTACGACGAATATCGGTAATAAAACTGTACGATGTCCGAATGGCATGCCGAGCACATTCTCTCGAGAACGTCTCCAGGAGGAGGATCTATGCGCCGGTGACGAAGATGACGATGATTACTCATATTCGAATTTAGCCTATGATAATGCAATGCCGAATGGGAGTGATACAAGTATGAATGATTGTCTTCCGATTGGTTTTCCGTCCGATGAGAGTTTATTTAACATGAATTTGGATAGTTTTACTGATGATTTCAATTTATTGTCGTCAGCGTCGCTTAGTAGTAGTGATCGTTTATTGAATTCTAGTAATAATAACAAAGAAACAAGTCGTAGCTCACTAGTTTTATCTGAATTGCATATCGATGGCCTATCGACTGTTAAAAAGGTTAAAAATCGCAACAGTAGCAGTCATAACGATGTTGGTAGTAGTTTCAATGAATCAATGGCGGGTATTTCCAAATTACCATCAGCAGATGATGAAGATTTCCAGTCGACGCTAGCAACCGCAGCAATCGGTGGTGGCAGAATTACAGGGGACGGATCAAGTGAGTTCAGTTTGCCAGTTTCAGTAGAAACGTCGTCGTCACTAACTTCAGTCACGGGATCAACGATTCTCACTCAGGTGAAAGTAGCCAAAAAACCGGAAAAGTTACGATGCGCTCAATGTAATAAAAAATTAGGGTTGATTATGATTATGAAGTGTCACTGCGAGAAAGTATTTTGTCCCCAGCATCGTTATGCTGAATCACATAATTGTTCCTATAATTTCAAGTCAGAAGGAAAGAAAATTTTGACACGAGAAAATCCACTAGTTGTAGCACAAAAGCTGCCGAAAATTTAATTTTCGTATATAAGAAAAATTCTTTATTGATCATCATGCTATTAATACTGAATCGTTTTTTGTTTAGAATATTGTGAAATTCAGTCATTAAAATTTCGCTTTTCAAATTTAATTTCTATTCTTCCTATTTGATGAATTTTTTAGTTGTTCGCTAATACTAGATAATAGAGAGCAAAAAGAAGAAAATAGAAAATATTTTTAATTCGTAATTCTCGGGCTCACTGCTATTATAAAACACTTGTGATCATACTAAATTGAATGTGTCCTTTATAAAAACTTCAAACAAATAATAATGCCCTTTTTTTTTTTGTATTTTTGTGTTTTTTTTTAAACAAAACAGAGAATTGTAATTGATTTAAGACTTTTAGGGACCTAACAAAAAATTATTTCAACAAATATTTCATTTTTCATACTAAAATTTATGCTATAAACGTATAATATAGTTTTGTGCAAAACAATAGCAACACATCGTAGTTCAACATTTCAAATTTGTTGTGTTTTCTTCTCATTAATTTCCAATAAAACGAATAGTGTATGCTTGGATATTGATGAAACTAATCACGAATTCGAATCGCAGATTTAGAGCACACTCTACTTTTAACCAAAGAACCTTTGCTTTGTTCAAAATTTCTAATTCCGTTGCCCCGAAGTAGAATTTGTCTCGAATACGCGAAATAAATTGTGTTGTCCAAAAGTTTACTTTCGCGTATTTTCTAATATTTTTGTATAAAAGTGATTACATAATATTTAAATGGTTGACAGTGACTTCGAAATATAAATAATGTGTACAGTGCAAGTTTGAAAAAATCAAGAGCAGTGAAAGTCCGTCTGTTTCCACAGAACAGAAAACTGACCTAAAAATTGCTCTTTCTGCTCGCAAAAGGGAAATCGCTTTGCCATTCGAATGGACGAAATTTTCGTAGAGTGATCTAAAATTAGCCAATCGATATTAGACAATGATCTAAAATTAGCCAATCGAAATTAGCCAATGATCTAAAATTAGCCAATTCGAGTTTCGGAGCGAGCAATTTTCAAGCAAAAAAAGCAGGCGATTCGAATCGAAAATTTCGAATACGCCATAAGACAAAATGGTATACACTGGAATCTAATAGTAATTTAATAATAGTACAATTGCAAGAAGACCAAATATCGTGAAATTGTGCTAAGTCCATTTGGTATAATTTTCCAGAAGAGCAATGAAAACCTTGTTAAATCGTTTTAATTCTTTTTCAATAAAACTGAGTTTTCTTTAAATGAGAAAAATTGGGCTCAGTTTTCTTTAAATGAAACTTAGTTTTCTTTAAATGAAAATTAAAATGATTTAACAAGGTTTTTTATTGCTCTTCTGTCAAATTTGGCATAATGGACTTAGCACAATTTCACTTTTAGCCAACGATATATGAGCCTGGGTAAAACTAAAATAACAAAACTAGTATTCGGTGTAAGATCCTGTATTTTTAATAACCTGAGCACATAAACGAGGCATTGATGATACCTAATTTAAAATTGTTGTTTTCGAAATAGTTTCCGTTCGTTTCTGAAACGTCTGCCAGCCACTTATCCTTTTGAGAATTCCAAAGAGATCTTCTACAGAAAACAAGTCTCTCGATTGCGACAACCAATCGGGAGTTTGAACTTGTTTGACTTTTAAGAAATTTTTGATCGTGTTCGATGTGTTCAAGTCAATATCGTGTTAAAAAAAACTGTGTGGATTCCAGTCCATGTCAAAAACGAGGGTCTTTTTTTAGCATTCTTTTATGTCGACACTCCAAATCCACTGGGTCTACGTTTCTTTTTAATGAATCCAGTAATACTACAATAGATCAGTTAAATACCATACTTTTTAGCAATTGAAATTTGGATTTCGATATAAAAGTTCTTAATTATTTGAGATTTGTAATTATTCGGATATTTATTACGCACAATAAATTTTGCGTTATTAAGAAGATAATATTACAGTTGAACTATTTAAATGCAGTTTGTGTGGTTCAGAACACTACATCGGAAAAGAAAAGTTTTTATCATGTTTAGCAATATTAAGAATTTGTTGCTTTAGTTTTGTACAACACTGTAGATTGTGCGTTAGAAATTGATTTTTTTGATCTTGTTTGTATTAATCAGGAATCATAAAATAATTTAATTATTATGGGTGTGGTTTCAGTAAAGATCTATTGCAGAGAATATCTATTTTAATCAAATTATTGAGTTTTTCGAATAGTTTAAGTGTTGTTATGATCCTTAAGAACTGGAGTTTGCTCAACAATATGGAATTGCAACGAAACTGTTACTTATTTTAAGTAAAATTTGACTATTAATCTGAATATTTTTCGATTGGATTGTCGATAAGTACAATCCTATCTTTAAATATTTTTTTAATCAAATACTTTTATTGAAATATCTTTTAACTTCTTTTTTCCATAACTATATCTACTGCTAAATATAGTTTAGTTCGTTTTGAATGATTTTTTTTCGTAATTAGATTTATCATGAGGTTTTTAACATCTTAATTGCCAAACTGTGTTAATTTTCGAAAAAAAGAAGTGTTTAGTTTGTGCATGGGGAAGTTCGAAATATCGATTTACAGCCAGATTCGTTGCGAAATTTCAATTACAGGTCACAAGCCCATAAAATTTGAGGCTCCTGTGGCCTAGTTGTGACTAGTCTGCGGCCACCGGCAGTCGCCGGAATAGGGTGGTAATCTCAGTTTCGCTCTGAAGATTGATCGTGAAAATTTAGTATTTTGTGTTTGAAAAAAGGAAAAAGAATTCTAAGTTATATCGTCGGTGATAGTGCAATACCGCGTATGAGCAGTTTGTAAATACCGCGTATCTACAAAGGTAGCAATTTTGAGATTTCGGGCCTAAATGTTCGAAGTGATGAATTGCTCACTTTAGGAGTCAGGTTATGTATGTATAAAGGGAGTCATAATGAGGTCCCAAAAAATCTTAGACGTGAAAATCTTTTTAAAGGTTTAGAAATATCAAACTTTTCTTCCCCCTGTAAAATATTCAAAATGTAGATACGCGGTATTTACAAACTGCTCATACGCGGTATTGCACTATCACCGACGATATGGCTGTTTTTTTTTTCAAAAATAGGATATCCTTTTTTTTATTGTGAACAATTTACAAAATCGTAAAATTTAGTGCGAAAAATTTTCACAGCCGTTAAAAACTATTGAACAAGTTTCGATTTTTTCTGTCTCGGAAGAAGTTTGAGAATTTTCTAAAGATTGGGACAAAAATGTATAAATGGTACATGGCACAGACTAGTTTTCGAGTGACAATATGGCAAACGAAACTTATTCGCCTACAATCGGTACTCTCTCCGAGTACCGAATGTAGGCGAATAAGTTTCGTAGTATTATCGAACACAAACAGATATAGTCTGAGTGTGGACAATTCGAGATAATATGAGATAAGAAATACTTTACCAAATACTCGGATCGAAATTTGTTTTGATCTTGTCTCATTGCCCAAACTAAGCTAAAAGTTAAAAAAATATTGAAAACAATATTTGTTGTCTAGGTTTACGAAAGTCAAATAAGTGTAATTCGTAAAAATATTTCCAGATTCGTTGCAGTTTTTTTCTTAATTGTGTAAAGTCCTATGTTTGTGTTTGCCAAATTTAAATAACACAGATTTGCACTCTAATTTTCTTCCAAAATTTTTAGCATAAATGACCATTAAATGTTCGTAATAAACTCTCATGGAAAAACATTAATTTTTAACTTGTCCTTTGGATATTAATCGTATTTTTTAAAATTTGAAAATGTTTCCTAAAAGTCAAACAGTTCTTTTAGATGTTTACTACTTACTCTTTATACAAATTTTATGTTTTTGTTTAAATTTTATTAATAAGGTATTTTTGTCGTTATGAATCGCAAATCTTTTAGCTTGAAAACAAATTCGGTGGCTTAATATACTTCGGACTAATGTTTGCTAATACTTTCAACTGTAACACATGGATCAATAAGTCCCGAGACTAACCCAGAGATGACGCTCGTAGTAAACCAGTAACCACGTCTTTCTAGAGTACTAACCTTTGCTTGAAACGTGTCAAAATTTTAAGTCGATCGGACCAGAAACAGCTGAGTTATCGAGGTTGGAGTAAAGTCGTTTTGTAGTTTGTTTAAAAAATGGAAAAAACCGAGTTTCGTGTTCTGATAAAACATTGTTTTTTAATGGATAAAAACACCGTGCAAGCGAAACAATGGATTGAAAAATGTTACCCGGACTCTTGTCCATCAAAAGCAACGATTTGTCGGTGGTTTGCCGAGTTTAAACGTGGTCGTACCGACACAAATGACGCGGAACGCTCGGGTAGACCTGTGGAAGCCGTTACACCGGAAAATGTGAGTGAAGTGACAAAAATTATAATGAAAGATCGTAAAGTGAAGCTCCGTGAGATTGCTGAGATAACACAGATATCATATGGAAGTGCATTTACTATCCTTCATGAAAAATTGAGCATGAAAAAGGTTTTTTCCAAGTGGGTGCCGCGATTGCTTTCGATGGAACAAAAACAGCAACGAGTCGATGATTCAGAAAGCTGTTTATCGCTATTTACTCGCAATAAAAATGATTTCTTGCGTCGTTACGTGTCCATGGACGAAACATGGATACATCACTACACTCCAGAGTCGAAGCGGCTGTCATCTGAGGGGCGCACAGCTGGCGAAAGCCGTCCGAAGCGTCCGAAAACGCAGCAGTCAGCTGGCAAAGTCATGGCGTCAGTTTTTTGGGATACGCATGGCGTGACGATTGTATCACCCTAAAAGGTGATTATATTGATGAATAAAAAAAAATTTTGCAAAAAAAATGTTGTTTTCATTGTTAGTCTCGGGACTTATTGATCCATGTGTTACTTTAAAATCTTAACTTAAGATGTGAATAGTCAATTGTTTGGATAAGTTCTAGCTGTGACTTCACGGATACAAAGAATTTTTTCGACTGTTTTAAAAGGACGTGTTCTAAAAATTAACTGCTCTAAAAATTAATTTAGGTCTGGAATATTTTATCTATCTACTTTTTCTATATGATTTTAAATAAATAGTGCTAAGCTGTGGAAAAATAAATACAAAAGTAAAGCAATAAATAATTAGAATAATGGGCAAACACAAATTCAAAAGAAAATAGTTTTTTTTTTGTACTACGGCGATTACTATATGCTTATATTTATGATTTTAAAGCATATAAATTTGTAATTATAATACGCCATAAGTTTTTAAGTAATTGAATGATTAATGCTATAATAAAAATTTCCCAAAAATTTTAACTTCTGAATTTGAACGCAAATTAAAATAAATTGAAGCAAAGAAGAAATTAAATGAAATATTTACTAATTATTCAATTGAAAAAAAAAATACAGCAACAATAATATCGACTTTTTTTTGTTAATTATTATATATCTAGCAAACTATTTAGGAACAAATTAACAACTCTTTATCAAATCTATAAAATTAATAATTAAAAATTAAATATATATATATATATATGTATATGTATATATATGTATATACATGTATATATATATATATACATACATATATATAACTAAAAGAAAAATTATATACCTATATAAGAAAGGAATTAATGCTCTAATATTTAAAAAAAAATAAAGATTAAATACTATATATATTTGAAAAATATATACAAGAAAGAAGAAAATATGATAGGAAAATATCTGAATAATACGGATTTTTTTACATCTTTTATTTCTCTTTCTCTAAAATAAAATTACTTTTAGTTATAATTTAGAATTTATTTTCTGTTTATATCCAAAGGTCATTAATATATATGTTTCAAAAATGACGCTTTCGGATATTATTTTATAGGATATATATTATTTTGTTTTATTTCCTTATTTGGGATTATGTTATATGTAATTAACTTATTATTTAGTAATGATATTTGCAAATATGATTTAGCAGAATACTGCATGGGAATAAAAAAATTAATGAAATATCTTCCCATCAATTATTCTATTTTTTGGGAAATATATAAAATATGAATTGAAACTACTGTAAAATATATTTGAATTACAAACAAAATATATTCACTACACAGTAAAAATGTTTTATTTCTTTCTCAATCTCCGTATTTTTCTCCCATAAGCAAATTGGTCTGTGATGTTTTCAGCACCGTATCGTAATACAGTGGACCCATGCTTTACGCCAGTGTCTCCCAACCTGGCATATATGCACCTCCAGGGGAATATCCACATTTTCCACATCGCCTTTTTTAACTGTTGTTTTGAATTTGTGCTTTGTAGCAATTTGACGAAGCAATTCCGGCTTTGTTTTGAGGTAATTATAAAAATTAACGCATGGATATTTCAAGTTACATTTGACGATCAGAATTGCTGCCAATGTTTTCACTTCTAATCGAGTTTTGTCTGACGTTTTGCATTGCTATTAATAAATTTGAATTTCGAAACGTTAAAGAATTAAAGTTTAATATTTTTTCTGAGTATTTAAGTGCAGTATTTTGAGGAAAAAATGCAGTATGCAGTTTTGGAGTCTGAAATACAGTATAATATTGCGAAATATAGTATAGATGGCATCGTTATATATACATAAAGATGTTCAAAATCTTGCTGCTAGGCTACCTCAGTGCACCTTCAAGCATAGAGATGGGCATCCAAGTCTAACATCATCCACCGCATTATTGTGCGATTTCTGGCACTCACCGGTGGTGGATTGAAGGGAACGACGAGGTAAAGCCGAATCGGAGAAAATGCGTTGTCGTTGTTTTGATTTTGACTCAAACACTGAGTAGATTCTAATGCGATTTTTGTAATTTTGTTGGTGGTTCGAAGATTTTTCAATTTGTAAGAAAATTTTTATCCATTCAGTTTGCATGTAACCAATTTTTTTTAAATTAGTTGTGGAAAGTTAGCTGTATTTTTTGTATGCCCGATAGTCGGAGGGGAGGAGATCAAAGCTGAAATTTGGGCATTTGCAACTTCTAAACGGCAAACCATATTAAACACTTAAGGAGGTAGTTTATTAGATGTACTTTTCAATAAAAAATATTGCTTACTTTCATCCCTCTCCCCTTCATATTCCAAAATTCAATTTAATGACAAAAGGTGAAATATCTCGGCATCGTTTTGTTTAAATTTTTTCTGTAAATAGCTTTCAATATCGTCGGCTAAAAGTGAAATTGTGCTAAGTCTATTATGCCAAATTTGACAGAAGAGCAATAAAAAACCTTGTTAAATCATTTTTATTTTCATTTAAAGAAAAAAGAATCTCATTTAAAGAAAACTGAGCCCAATTTTTCTCATTTAAAGAAAACTCAGTGTTATTGAAAGAGAAATTAAACGATTTAACAAGGTTTTCATTGCTTCTCTGGAAAATTATACCAAATGGACTTAGCATAATTTCACTTTTAGCCGACGATATACATAAATATTCGCCAAATAAAATTTATGGGTAAATTCATTGTTTTTTTTAATGTTTTTTGAAGCAATCGAATACAAGAAAAAAATATTTAACTGAATTTCAACTCAGTAATTGGACGGATAATGCCGGAGACACATGTGCAGAATTTTGCATGCAGCGCAGTTAGAATACACAGGTTTATATGAAGGAGCCCACACGTAAATTCTGCATGCAGCGCAGAGCTGCACCATATCTCTATTTCTAATTTCTCTGCGCAGATTTAGTGATGCCAACCGAGGATTCTTTTTTGGTGCTTGGCAAAATCGACTGTTAGCGAAGAGACTATGGACTAGATTCGTATACAGTGGAAAAAGAAAATTTGACAATTGGTAAGAACGATTTTTAGCGAAGAACGAGTCTCAGTTTTAAGTAGAAAATATTCAATACTTTGTGTTGACGTTATCTATGTCTTTCAGGAACATGAGGTGGTCCATCCATTTCCAAAGGTGATCCATCCATTTCCAATACAAAAATTGATCGTTTCGAATAAATTCAATAAATTCTTCTTCCATTGTTGACAGCAGCCGATGCGATGAAATGACAAAAAAAATCTGCTCGTGTGTCTCAGCTGCAGATCTGCATGCAGCGCTGCATGCAGAAATTCTGCACATGTGTCTCCGGCATAAGGCTGAGATTTTTCAAAGAAGCATTTCAGAATCTGAATCAAAATAAAATATACACCTCAAAATATTTTCCCAAAAACCCCCTCTCCAGCTTTTTATTAACATAAGGGCAGATTTTTTATTATTATCACGTAAATTGAACAGGAAGGTATTCTCTGCACGCGTTGGTTTATTATACGCCATATCTCTGATATTCACAAACGGTTTGGGGGATTTCTCGCTTACGACAAATAAAAAATTATTTAATAATTATAAAAAAAAAGTTTATCATACAAAAATTTACATGGGAATTATAATTTGATTCAATTTTATCGACCATTCGAACTTTTTTGAACAGACCACGCCTTGCCTGACTTTCCGTCATTGATGTTAAGCGCTTTTTTCGAATTCTGAACAAATTCCATCAGACCTCGTGACATGAAATAGGGGCGATTAATTCCATCATTCCGATCGCAGTCTTCACAAAAACATATAAAAATTGTGTCGATAGTCATCTTTTAAGTAGAAAAATGATAAAAATAAACTTATTAGTATATAAAGTAACAGTTATTTAAAAATATATGTTTTTGAATAACCTCATATATCGAGATGAAACAGTGAGCAACTAAATATGCAAAAAGACCAAGTAACGAAAGTATTACCCAGCTATGCATAACTCCCTCTTTTTTCTATTAAAATAGTAAACAAAAAAAAACACATTAGAAAAACAAGTTGATATTTTAGATGTAAAGTAGACTCGCGATTATATGAACATTCTATTATATGAATGGCTGTATTAAATGTATGAAAAATATTTAAGATTAAATACTCTGTTATATGAACAGTTTAAAACGTCATGTTCATATAATTGCGAGTGTATTGTATTTATAATTCACCTGAATTAATTCGATTCCGACTAAAACCGTTGTGAGAACCACAAAAGCTTTGGCTAGAAGTAAAACGAAATCGCCAACAGAATTAATTGCAAGTACACGAAGCGCATTACTGGATAAAATATTGAATGCCTTTTTTCCGGCTGTGCAAAATGGATCACCATTCAACGCTGCAAAAAGAAAATAAATCAATGTAAGTATAAAATTATGTAGGATAAATCAATAAAACAATGGCTTTAGATAGGGTCAAAGTGGGTAAATGTAAACAGGGGTAATTGTAAACACTATTGGTTGTCCCCAAACTGCTATTCCTTCTTAGCTTATCTAGACAATATATTAAAAATTGATCTTTTATCTCACTGCGGATATGTGCCACAATATATCTAAGAGAGGGTTCGTTGTGTATGAGCGGTCAAAGTGAGTGCTTCTTTTTAGTGTGATTTCAGTTTTCCTAAGAGGGAAAAGAATTATATTTTGAAGGGATTTTTAAAAGAAGGATGTATGTTTTAGCTTAATATACGAACAATATAGTTGCTTGAGATAGGTTATATATGTTAATTGTTGGCTATAAACAAACTGTAAAAAATTATTGTCTGTTTACATTTACCCCCTCATTTCTAACCTCATGTCCAAATGTAAACACTATAATGGGGTTAATGTAACCAATTTCTGGCAAATGTAATCACCCTTTTTATACCCGTATGGTGAAAACAAAGGGTATATTAACTTTGCCTTACTGTTTGTAACGCCAAGATCCTATCATCACACACAAAAATGAATTATACCAGTATGTTTAGAATGACAAAAAAAAAATTAACTTCTGCATGTCCGTCCGTCCGTGTGTCTGTGGCGCGGATTGCGGGCGCACGGATTGAGCTAGAGACTTGAAATTTTGCGCAGATACGTATATAAAAAAGGATAAAAAAAAGGTGTTTACCTTTACCCCATTTTTCAAAAATTTGAAAAAAAATATAGGGGTAAAAGTAAATATCCAATTTTGTAAAAAATTAAGGACCTAACATTTTGAAATCACATGGAATGGGCAATAAATAGACAACAAATTTTAACATAATATATCAAAACTCCGCTGTTAGTGATTTAATTTAAAAAAAAAACCATTACGAAGTTGAAAAGATATCAAAAAAGTGAAAATCGTTTACAATAACCCCCCTTGACCCTAAGTGGTTATTATATATTTAGGCATATTCATGTAGAATATCCCTGGGTAGATCTTTTATTTATCCGACTGCGATCAAGCCAAAAAGAGAAGTATTTTTGGTATTTTAGGTATGTGACTTTTTCTAGAGGCCTAGAACACCTTCAGCGCTTTTCATGAAACTGGTGCCAAAAGATTGGCCTGCTCGTGGCGAGTGGTCTTAGCCATGTTCCAATAATGGAAGAAGTAAATGGCGGATGAAAGACGCCTTTATGTTCAAATTGCGTATATATCTATCAATTGGGTCTGCCTGTCTGTTCGTTGTTTATCGAAGTGACGTTGCTCTAGTGTGGATGAGAGTAATTTTGGTTAGTGATGGGCTGAGTTCGTTGTTTGGTTAACCGCTTAAAAATTATAGTCGACCCATCAGATGAGATCAATAATTTGAGAGGAAACCCATAAAACTATTTTCGAATAAAAAATATATTACTTACCAGTTTCTATGTAAGCATTTCTCGATAAATATTGAAGAAAATTCTCAAAAATATATAAGCAACATGTGCAGGCTCCATGTAAACATTTGAAGACTCGATTTTCTGGATTTTCCAGCGCAAACTAAAATTGTTTAATTAAAATGGTTTTAAAAAAATCTTAGTTTTTTAAAATAAAAGTTTCTGTTTCAAACACAAAAATCCTTAATTTACCGAAATAAATTAAAAACAAACGGCTTACCGGGCTTCTACACTCACGATTTTTTATGCCATCAAATTTTTATCCCATTGATTGGCCAATCAGAGCTCGGGTTGTTGGTGGGAAAAAATTCCAGAGACAAATTCTATCAAAGATTTCAATGCTGAATTTTCATGGATTTTTATACCCGTATGGTGAAACCAAAGGGTATATTAACTTTGCCTTACCGCTTGTAACGCCAAGATCCCGTCATCATACACAAAAATGAATTACACCAGTGTAGACATGGGTAACGCAGTAAAATTTTGTACGCTGATGCAGTAGCGCAAGCGCAGTACACTGTATCAGCGCAGTGCGTTAACGCAATTGCGCCATATGGCCCACCGGTTGGAACCATCGTCATTATGGCTGCGCTTTTTTTGCCGCGCTGTCAAATCGTTGTGTGAAACAGTCAATTTTTCGATCAAGAGGAGGAACAAACAAAATAACTCAATACTGCGCTATGTATCGTATTTACAATAGACATGAGATACAGTGCTGAGTTGAGTTACTGCGCTAACAAGGCCCATGAAAAGAGAATATGTACATAACAAGAAATTGTATATTTGGGCTTGTCTATAAGTCAATGTGCGAGAAAGCAAGACAAGGCGATATTTCCCCTCTATCGTATTGAATACATATGTAAAAATTTCCCCAACAGTTGGCTCAATAACCAAGTTGTTTCGTTTGACTCGTTTGCGTTATGTGCGCTATTGCGCTACTAAAATTTTCATTCGCGTATCCGCGCACATAGCGCAGTATAACTGTATCAACGCAATGGCGCAACGCAGCGCTGCGTTACCCATGTCTACACCAGTGTGCTTAGAATGATAAAAAAAATTGAATTTTGCATGTTCGTCCGTCTGTGGCGCGGATTGCGGACACACGGATTGAGAGACTTGAAATTTTACGCAGATTCGTAAAATGCAAGGCTAAGTTCGTTCATAGGCGAAAATGGACCATTAGGGGGAGGGGGGAGAGGGGAGAGGGGAGAGGGGAGAGGGGAGAGGGGAGAGGGGAGAGGGGAGAGGGGAGAGGGGAGGTGGGAGAGGGGAGAGGTACAACTGTTCGAATTTTGATACGAATATCACCACACGGGTTTTCAATAATTGCCAGATTGGTAATTATAGCTTTTGTTATGTTTTTTTGACATTTCCCAATTAAAGATGGCGAAATCTTAATGCACCCAACAAGATGTCGCGAAAATAACTAATTTT